>JAKSZU010000002.1:193338913-193771413 GCA_026018925.1 Tupaia tana
TGCACAGCACCAGGTGCATCATTCTGTATTTTTATTTTCTCTTTCTCCCTTGTGTATTTTTAACATCTTTATCATGACGATTTTCACTGGATGACTCTGGCTCTGTATTTCCTCTGAAATAAGACTTTAAATGAAGTGCTATTTCATAATGTTGAAAATGGCCAGCCTGACTTCTGCACGTCAGTGCTAATAATCACACCTCCTCCAAAGCTGTTTGCAAAGACCATTCTCCCTATTGCCATCCTTTTTGATGAAGCAATCTTTTCATTTGACATTAAACTTGTAGCAGAATTCCCTACCTAGGTTTAGAGCACTTGGGCAGCCGACCTCTAGGTTGGAGAATGGAACCAATTCATTCATACTGAAATCTGCAGGGATTCGAAAAAAAATCATGACAATTCAAGTAAAAGCTTTTAAGCAGAGGAAATATAGTCATTTAATTCATCACTGGTTGTATTTGGATTTTTCTTTTTGTTTTCATATTAACCAGTTAGAAGTTGGAAAGTCTCTAAGAAGACAAGATTTTTCTGGAGAATTAATAGCAACCCTCACAGGTCAGAGCACAGACTTTGGTAAAATTGTCTAGAGGGCTCCAAACCTTTTGCTTATGAGACTTTAGATCTCAGTATACTCGTGAGTTATTATGAGAAGATGATTTTTTTTTTTTTACAATAAATGTCTTTTTTATATTTTATCTTCAGTGGTTAACAACCTTCCCTGTCAGTTGTTAAGATACATATCTGAAATGCCTAACCCTCCCAGTCCCTGAAAAACCCTTATTTCTCTGCATTTAAAAATATTTTCTTTGCCAAAATTTGTTTTGGTCTCAATCCAGAGACCAATTTGTGTATCTGAAAGGAGACAGCCTGGGTGGGGCCCGGAGGGCTCTCCCTGCACTGACACTTGGCCCATTTGATGCTATACATCAGTGGTTCTCAGGATGAAGTCTGAAAACTCTTCAGGAAACAAAATTCACGAATTATTTCAGAAAATCTAAGAATCACATGTTTATTCAAAATAAGACTATGAGCTTATATTTGACCATGGTCTTAACAACTGAACATGATAATACTAGGTTTGTATTGGACCAAAATCTGACTGCCACTTTTATCATTTCTTTGGCTATGAAAAATAGGAGAAACTGTTACTTTAAAATACAGATTTTTGTTGTCGTTGTTGATAAAATATTTGACAACATGGGTTCTGTGAGGAAGAGGAAGGGGCTCCTGGTGACGAGATCCCGCCAACCACTGCTCTATAGCCGATTTGACTTTATTTTCACCGAAAAGGTAATGATAGAGTGACCGATTTTAGAACCTAGATTCTTTTTTTTTTTTTTTTTTGAGAAGTTTTCGCTATAGGGCGCGTGCGCTCGCCAGACAGACAGAGAGAGACAGAGAGACAGAAAGCGAGAAATCACCCCCCCCAGGGGGGATGGTCACGCCGCAATCCCTTCTCCTCCATTCTCCTCTCAGGGATCTTGGGCACGCACGCATACGCGCCCGGCGTGAGTTTTAAGCCACCGGGTCCGGGACGCGAACTGCAGTCGACTACGTGGGAGTCCAGCGACATAGCCATTACACTAACTGCTGGTTCCCTGGATTTTTTTTTTTTTTTTAATGCTCTTTTGGGGAAAAAAAAAAGTCCTTACCAACCTGTCCACTGTTTTCATTCTTGTTCCTTCTATTGTAAAGGGATTTAGTTGACCATGGCGCTGGATTAAAATACAAAGGTGCCTGTCGCTTTCTTACCTCTAAAGGAGAAAAGGAAATTGCTACTATTTCTTGGAAAAGCCTTCCCTCACATCTAAGCAGTCTAGAAATTGGTTTGTATTTACTTTGTCCAACGTTAAGAGTGGAGCTGCAAACACACTACCCAGCAGCCCCCGGTTTCTGGAGCAGAGTACAGTGACGCTTTGGGTGTTGCTCCAAAGCTCTGAGTTTCTGGCCACCAAAACCCTGAAAGGTAGCTGTGTGTGTTCATTTGCTTTCTATTTTAATCCATCACTGTAGCTCAAATCCCTTTGTTGTTTTTCTTCTGTTTGAATTAGATTCAATGCTCTTAAAAGAGACTGTCATTTCCTTTCCTCGTCTCTCCCCTCTTTCTCAGTTATTAAGACTGTTTGTTTGTTTCAAGGTGGCCGGTTGCTCTGCTGTGAATCGTGCCCAGCGTCCTTCCACCCGGAATGCCTAGGCATAGAAATGCCAGAAGGCTGCTGGAACTGCAACGACTGCAGGGCTGGGAAGAAACTGCATTACAAGCAGATCGTGTGGGTCAAACTGGGGAATTACAGGCAAGTGTTTCCAAGGACGAAAAGGGAGCGGTCAGCCATTGTCCTGACTGGGCTCGCGGTCCAGGTGCAGAGTGCAGGGAGACCAGTCTAGGCGGACCTGCTTCCTTCAAAGAAGAAAGAGGAAAGAAACATGCTGTGTTCAGTCTGAGGTTTCTGTTTGTTTGTTTGTTTTTTAAGAGGTTTTTTTTTTTTCTGCTGTAGGGCGTGTGTGCTCACCAGACAGACAGAGACAGAGACAGAAAGTGAGAAATCAGCCCCCAGGGGGAATGGCCACGCCGCAATCCCTTCTCCTCCATTTTCCTCTCAGGATCTTGGGCACGCACGCATACGCGCCCGGCGTGAGTTTAAGCCACTGGGTCTGGGATGCGAACCACAGTTGACTATGTGGGAGTCCAGTGACATAACCATTACGCTAACTGCTGGTCCCCAGTCTGAGTTTTTAAGGAGTTGGGAAGGTTATATCATTGCAGGGTTTTTTCTTTTTCTTTGGGATCATTTGATTGAGTTTTTATTTCTGAAAGTTATTTTATACTAGTGAACTATGTGTTACCGGGTTTGGAATAAAGTTCTCATGTGAGCTGAGGTGATGATTTCTTTGTATCTTTGTTAGATTTATATTGATTTCTAATAAGATTGAGAGTTTGCCACTGAATCTGTCTGTTCTGTTCTAGCTAGAAACCCTAAACGGCATGTAAAAGGTAGAGTATTTTTAAATATATAGAATGTATGCACTGGAAAGACAGACAGAGAGACAGAAAGTGAGAAGCCACTCCCCAGGAGGGATGGCCATGCTGCAATCCCTTCTCCATTCTCCTCAGGATCTTGGGCACACATGTACGCATGCCCAGCATGAGTTTAAGCTGCCCGGTCCAGGGTCGACTACACTGGGAGTCCAGCGACGTGACCATTATGTCACCTGCTGGTCCCAAGGGTGGCCTGGTATCACAGATCGAGACTGTAACTATACTCCCTCTGACCCAGCGCTTCCACTTCAAAGACCTTTACCTAAAGGAAAAAATGGTGTCTTTAGGGGTGTTCATTGTAGTCTTACTTCTAACCATAGATTTTTAAATTATAGTATGATCTGTATTCGAGAATACTGTGAGGCCAGTTAAAGGATAATACAGGGCTGTGGAGTGTTTCCCTGTGTAGGGAAACAGCTGTGATATGTAACTGAGTTTAGAAATCTTAGTAAATGGGATATACGCTGGATCTAGGTACATTGTTTAATACCTGGAAAGAAATACACACTGGGATCAGCAGATGGCATTATGTTACGTCACTGCACTTCCATGTAGTGAACGGTTCAAGGCCCAGACTTGGCAGCTTAAAACTCACACTGGGCGTGTGCATGGGTGCCCAAAATCCTGCGAGGAGAATGGAGAAGAATAGATTGCAGTGTGGCCATCCCCCTGAGGGGTGATTTCTCACTTTCTGTCTCTCTGGTGAGCACACACCCTATGCCAAAAACCTCTGTAAAAAAAAAAAAAAAAAAACAGGAATTAAAAAAAAAGAAATACACATAATGTTAGTAGTCTTGGGGATATGATTACAAAGGAAGGTGTTTTCACTTTTTTCATTTTAGATTTCTACAGTGCTTTTTTTTAAATTTATTATCACAATCTTGTTTATATTACATTGAATCACATATAACTTTACAGTGTATTACATTTCTTTTTCCAGAAGGAATACCATGCATATCAGTCAATACAGAGACATTAAAATCCCCATTTCATCATCCAGTAGCTTTTCACTATTTTTCCCAATCATCATTATCATTATTATTATTCCAATTCTTTCAGTGCTTTCATGTTTTTAAGCTTATTTATTTTAGCGGAGGGGTCCCTAACAGAGTCCTTGCTGTGACCCACCCCCAGACTCAGCCAGACAGGATCACGGGCACCACACTCCTGGGGTGGGAAGCAAACCTGGGACCTTCCCATGTAGCAGCACCACCACCACGCTGGCCAGGCCTTGTGTTAATGTTTTAAGGGTTTTGTTTTATAAAGGTTTTTTCCTGAGGGCATGTGTGCTCAACAGACAGACAATGAGAAGGAAAGTGAGAAATCATCCCCCATGGGGGATGGCCACTGCAGTCCCTTCTCCATCCTCCTCTTGGGATCTTGGGCACGCACACACGCCCGACACCAGGTCCTTGACTCGGACCACTGTAGGAGTCCAGTGACATAACTGCTACGCACGACATCTGCTGCTTCAAGTCTTTTACAGTTTATTTATTTCTTCCATGGGCAAGACAGAGCGATGGGAAGTTAGCACCCCAATAGGGTCTCAGTGCCACAGTCCACTCCAGCTTCAGTCGGCACCCTCTCATGGGCGCATGCATGTCCGCCACTTGGGGGTTTCAGATGTGAACCCCGAGCTGTCCCTGTGGGTCAGCCTCTCAGAGGCAGTTTTACCACTGCACCACTGCCTAGCCCCCCGTTTTCATTTTTATTTATTTATTTTTCTATTTTATTTATTTATTTATTTATTTTTTTGGAGAGGTTTTCGCTATAGGGCGCGTGCGCTCACCAGATAGACAGAGAGAGACATAGAGACAGAAAGCGAGAAATCACCCCCCAGGGGGGATGGTCACGCCGCAATCCCTTCTCCTCCATTCTCCTCTCGGGATCTTGGGCACACACGCACACGCGCCCGGCGTGAGTTTTAAGCCACCGGGTCTGGGACGCAAACCGTGGTCGACTACGTGGGAGTCCAGCGACATAGCCATTACGCTAACTGCTGGTTCCCCCGTTTCAATTTTTAGAGAAGCACATACTGCCCTCATAAATTTAAAAATATATATCTTTCAGGGTGGGGAGGTGTACACCATGTGACAAAATAGATAAAACATTCCTGAATAAGAAAAATCTAAAACTGTGTAAGACGCTTCAGTTCTTCAAATAAATTTCAGAGCCTTTAGTTTTATTTTTTAATTATGAATATGAAAATATCTTTTGACTTAATTCTGATACTTAGATTTTAATTACACTACATTTTGAAGAAGCCCAAAGCAGTGCTATGGTTCAGCTCAAGGCCCAGTGAGATTTCATATCTAGGTCAGGTTCTTCTGGTATGTTTCGGGAAGACTTCCATCTGGGAGCTAATTCTCAATGTATTTCTTTGCAGTCGGGCCCAGTGGGCCACCTGAAGCTGTTTGTTTTAATAAGTAGTCTGCTTCCCAGGGGAAAACAGAAGGGCTCAGAGCAACCCCTGGCAGAAAGCATGTCTCCTGGAACTGACCTGGTGAATGCAGTAGTCACGTGCATAAGGACCTTCGAGCAGTTGAGAAATAAGTGGTGTCACCACTTCCTGGTCTGCTCTGAGGGTAGATCAAATACTGATCACATAAAATAGTGGCTTGTTTTGTTTGTCATGACAACTTGAGCATTCTTTCCCATGTTTTAAATTCTTAGATGGATAGCAGGAAACCTTTCAGATGGCGCTTATTCAGGTCTTGTGCTATAAATCTGGGAGTGTAACCACGTCATCACTTACTGTGTAAATAATGCTCGATAGGTTTAATAATATTTTAAATACGTGGTTTTATTGGGCAATTTAAAACAAGAGGCTGAAAAGTACATGTGTGTTTACTGTCCACATTAAAGACGTGATCTGCTACAGAAGCCGCGGGAGAGCCCCTGCGGTTGGCCCCCTTTTCTGGCCATGTGCTTCACCCTTCGATTCCTGATCTGCCCGGTTCCTGGAAACCGTCAAATGCTTCTTACAGATGTTTCATTTCATAATTGCTGCAGTATCCAATTGCCAAAGCGTGGGGCAGCTGTGTTTCCATCCTGTTCCCTGTTGCACGTTTACTATGATCCAAGACAAATTCGAGTCTGAAATACAAGTTGATGATAAAAGCTAGGACATTTGTGGCATGTTAGGTGGCACGGCGGTCAGGGTGGTTGGATCCCACATGGTTGACTATGGTTCGAGTCCCGGACCCAGTGATTGGCAAACACACTGGGCTTACGTGTGTGCATGCCCAAAACCTTGAGAGGGGAGTGAAGGAGCAGGGACTGCAGTGTGTGGCATCTCCCCTGGGAAATGCTTTCTCACTTTCTGTCTCTCTCCAGCGAGTGCCTGTGCCCTATAGTAAAAATAAGGAAAAAAGTCAAAAAAAAAAGAAATATTAAAAAATTTTCTTTAAGTTAGCAAATTTGACTATGAGGTATTTGCCCAGTTGATAAGAGATTCAGAAAACGCTTCCTGAGTGGGAGTGGTCGTTCTTCTCTGTGGCATCTGTTTATCCTCAGAACGGTTTCCTTGACTGTTAGAAATAGTTTCATGCCTTGAAAGATAATCTCGAAATTAAGATATCAAGTTTGGAGGAAAACATTTTTCTAGGGTTGAAATTGGGTCTGGAATAGTATTGGTAATCTAATTCTTAAGTGGGTCACGGGTTCAGTATGATTTTATTGTTATACTTTGTAACATTTTCATGAGATACATTCTTTTATAAATAGCAAATATTAATTTTTTAAAGAAACTAGATCAAGTGTTTAGGGCCTACTTTGTGTTTACTCTTTTATTAACTCAGTAACTACTGGGTATTTAAATGATGTATAGTTTGGGGATTAAAAATAAGCAGGTATTTTGTATTCTTAGAATGAGAATGAAAATTTGAAAATACGAAAAATCTCTCTTTTCTCCTCCCAACCTGGGAAGAGTGGCGTGTTCCCATCCTCTCGTCTGAAATTGCTTTGGTTTGCAGGTGGTGGCCTGCAGAGATCTGCAACCCCAGGTCCGTGCCCCTGAACATCCAGGGCCTCAAACATGACCTGGGGGACTTCCCCGTGTTCTTCTTCGGCTCTCACGACTACTACTGGGTCCACCAGGGCAGAGTGTTCCCTTATGTCGAAGGAGACAAAAGCTTTGCTGAGGGCCAGACTAGTATTAACAAGACCTTCAAAAAAGGTAAGGTAGATGGCGTGGGCAGTGACTCGGAGCCGGGGCGCGGGTTCCTCAGCCTGCCCTGCTTCCTGGCATAGAACCTATTTCTGGCCTTAGAGAAATTTCCACCGGGGTTATGGTCCCGTGTCCACAGCTGCCAGTCGGCTTCCAGGGCTGGGGCACATTCGGGTACAGGAGACTGTGAGAGGTGCTTCTCTGCGAACAGATTACTCCCGGAATAGGGCCCCTCCTCCAGAGAGGTCCTGAGCCACAGACGGGGGGCGGCTTCCCCAAGAGCCTCTCCTCGGCCTTTTCTCAGTTGCCGGAAGTTGGTTTTCTGGTTAAGAGTGAAGTGAAGGTAAATCTAGTAGGAGATGAGCTGCTCTTCTGGGCAGTCGGGGGCCTCTCTGAGGCAGCAGCGTGCCCAGAGCGGTGCTGATTCGGTTGGCTCCCGTTGGTTAGGCGAGACGTGGTAACTTCCAAAAGGTGATGGGAAGCCCTGGACAGGTGCAGAGCGGGGAAGGGCCCTGGGGCGGCCTGCGGGGTCGCGGTGGTGCTCATGCACTTTCTCTGGTCTCGTTGGCAGCACTGGAAGAAGCTGCAAAGCGTTTCCAGGAACTGAAAGCACAAAGAGAAAGTAAAGAAGCGCTAGAGATCGAAAAGCACTCGCGAAAACCCCCTCCTTACAAACACATCAAAGTGAGTCTTTACCACAGACACGGGCCTGGCCAGGTGACACGCGTTGCTCTCTCTGGAGCTGAAGCCCCTTTTCCACTTGCGGGCCTTTTGCCGACACCGCCCGGTCTTCTGTAGGACGGGCGGGAACTTTGGCGAGTGTCACGCAGGGCCACAGCTGCGAGCTGTGCAGACACCTCCAGCCCTCTGTGCGCCCAGGAGCAGCACGTTATGTGAGACGCTTTTGTCCCACCGCTAACCTGCCGGTGAGAGTGCCCATACCCTGCCCCGGAGGGCCATGGCCACGCGTGCGCGTGTGCTCAGTTCCCACGTGCCCGTCGGCCAGGGGAAGGGATTGGGGGCGCGCAGCCCCTCTGGACGTCGGTGTGGACGGAGAGCCGGGCACCAGCCTTAGTTTGCCCTGGGGAGGTGAGGGCGGCCTCCTCCGTTGCTCCGCCAGGCGGCAGAGCCAGAGCCGCGGGGCTGCTGTGGGCGCCCTGCTCACGCCTGCCTGCTCACGGGGGATTTCCTTTCCAGGCCAACAAGGTCATCGGGAAGGTCCAGATCCAGGTGGCCGACCTGGCCGAGATCCCCCGCTGTAACTGCAAGCCCGCGGACGAGAACCCCTGTGGCCTGGAGTCCGAGTGCCTGAACAGGATGCTGCAGTACGAGTGCCACCCGCAGGTGTGCCCGGCCGGGGACCGCTGTCAGAACCAGTGCTTCACCAAGAGGCTCTACCCCGACGCCGAGGTCATCAAGACCGAGCGGCGAGGCTGGGGCCTCCGCACCAAGAGGAGCATTAAGAAGGTAGCGGCAGGGCGGGCAGGCCTGTGCCTCCCAGCAGTGGCTTCAGTGGGAGGATTCCAGGACGGACGGGAGGTCGGGCAGCATGCAGGACGCCCCACGTTGAGACTGGCACTTACTGAGCTTGGCTGGCAGGCGGGTGATGTAGGGCGCTGGGCTCCCACATGGCCGAATGTGGTTCTAGTCCCGGACCTGACATCTTGCTTTCTCACTTTCCCTTTCTGTCTCTCGCTCTGTCCCTCTCTGGTCAAATTAAAATAAATAAATAGATCAATAAATAAAGTTAAATAAAATAATTCTTTAAAAGAGATTGACACTTCTTGAGCAAAAGAGAAGTAGTAGAAAGAAAACAAATCTCTTAAAAAAAAAAGAAAGGCGATGGGGCCGGCCGGCAGGTGGCTTAGTGGGACGCTGGACTCCCACATGGCCCACCGTGGTTTGAGTCCTGGACCTGGCCACTTGCTTTCTCACTCTCACTCTCACTCCCACTCTAACTCTCGCTCTGTCCCTTTCTGGTCAAATTGAAAAATAAGCAAATAAATAAAGATTAAGAAAAAAAGAGAGGAAGGTCATTGGTAATCTTCTGTTTGCAACATTGTTTTACTTTGTAATCTAAATGATTTTGAAGTCTGAAGGTAAAATAGAACAGTTAAGAATGTCTCGAGTTGGGGCTGGCAGGTGGTGTGGTGATTAAGGTTGCTGGACTCCCACATAGCTGACCAGTTCGGATCCGGGACCTGACAGCTGGCTTTCTCACTCCACCCCCATCAAATTAAAATAAATAAAATTAAATTACATAATTCTTTAAAACATAAAAGAAGTCCTGGGATAGCAAGTAGCAGGCCCAGGATTTGCTCCAGCACCCCTCAGTCATGAACCCAGGGCCAGGTCCCTTAACCCCCTGGAGGGACAGTTTTCCCTCTCTGAAAGGGACTTTGTAATAAAGCCTCTGCCTTGTGTATTTAACGTTGTTACATGTTTCAAAAGACACTGGAGAAAGCGGAGATGTTTAACACTTATAAACTGCTTGCATTATTATACTTCAGGACCGTTTTTCAGTCTCTGTGTAACACAAGAAGCGCATAGCCATTATAGAAAAGTTTTAGATGCAAATAACTCAAGGACAAACGAAAATCACCAGTAAATCCTACAGTTCAAAAAGCAGCTCTCAAAACCTCCTGGGGTCCTTGTTAACATCAGCATCTTGCTGAATTAGAGTACCTGCCACAGGCTGCAAGCCCCTCACCCCCACCTCCAACTCTCCACCCACTCCTCCTCGCCTCGTGCCACAGAGCTTGGCGGTGCCATCACCGAGAGGTCAGGTGGACCTAGTAGGGATTTAAAAACACTCTCGATGCTGTTCTACCTTTTCCATT
The DNA here is from genome assembly GCA_026018925.1 of Tupaia tana. Classification (NCBI taxonomy): domain Eukaryota; kingdom Metazoa; phylum Chordata; class Mammalia; order Scandentia; family Tupaiidae; genus Tupaia; species Tupaia tana. The sequence goes on from JAKSZU010000002.1 coordinate 193,348,958, forward strand.
TTCAAGTAATTTATGCCAGAGTGGGTGCACTTGACAGAGACAGACAGTAAGAACGCGTGTGCCCTCCCCCACCATGGGGGTGGCGGCACCACAGTCCCTTCTCCACTTCCCCCTCCTTTTGAGATTTCGGCACGCACACACACACCTTGTGTGTTTTTCAAGTCATCAGTACCGGGACTCGAACTGCATGACTGGCCTTAATCACCCCTCCACCAGCTGACCTGAAAGGCATTTCTTCTTGAGAGATAGATTTTTGTTATAGGGCGCGTGCACTCTCCAGACAGACAGAGAGAGACAGAGGGACAGAAAGCGAGAAATCACCCCCCAGGGGGGATGGCCACGCTGCAATCCCTTCTCCTCCATTCTCTCGGGATCTTGGGCACGCACGCACACGCGCCCAGTGCGAGTTTAAGCCACCAGGTCCAGGACTCGAACTGCAGTCCACTACATGGGAGTCCAGCGACATAGCCATTAGACTAACTGCTGGTCCCACCCGGCATCAGTTTTAAGCCACTCCATCTGGGACTCGAACTGTGGTCAACAACGTGGGAGTCCAGTGACGTAACCAGTACGTCATCTGCTGGTCCCTGTTTTTGTTTGTTTGTTTGTTTGTTTTAAGGTTTTTGCCATAGGGTGTGTGGCCTGGCATAAAATCAGAGACAGTGAGAAGGGAAGTGATAAATCAGCCTCCGGGGGGTGGCCATGCCACAGTCCCTTCTCTTCTATTCTCCTGGGATTTTGGGCACACATGCACAGGTGAATTTCAAGCCTCCAGGTCCGGACAAAAGCCAGGGTTGGCCCTGAGGGAGCCCAGCATGGTAACCACTATACCACCTGCCGGTCCGGAAGGCAGCATTTTAAATGGAAGAACAATGTGGGCCAATGGAGTGGTTCAGGCATTGAATCTCACGTGGCCAACAGTGCTGTTCGTACCCCAGAACCGGCAGCTTGAGGCCAGCAGGTGCTGTGGCCCACATGGCCAACTGTGGTTCGAGTCCTAGACCTGGTGGCTTGCTTTCTCACTCTCCCCTGCCTTGTGCTCTGTCGCTCTCTGGTCAAATTAAAAAAATAAGTAAGTAAATAAAGTTAAATAAAATAATTCTTTAAAAAAAAAAGAAGAAGAAGTAAAACCACTCTGGGTGTGTGTGCATGTGACCCCAAAATGCTGAGAGGAGAAGAGAGAGGAGATTGCAGCGTGGCTGTCCCCCCAGGGGTGTTTCTCACTTTCCTTCCCTCTCTCTCTCTCTTTAATGAACACGTGCACCCTTTTCAAAAAATTTTTAAATGACCTTTGTAATTTATGAAATACCATCTAATGTAGTAAAGAAAAGTCGAACAATATACAAAAGACAGTAGAGTGGAGCTGGCCCTGCAGCACAGTGGTTCAGTGCTATGCAGAGAAAGCCAGATTCCACATGGCTGGCCAGGGTTTGAGTCCTAGCCCTGGTGGCTTAAAAAAAACATGCCGGCATGCCCAGGACCCTGCAGGATGAGAATTGGAGGAAAAAGGATTGTCGTGTGATCAGGTCCCTGTGCGGAAGATCGGTCTCCCTCCTTCCCTTATTCTGTTCCTCGCCCCCCTCCCCCATGCACACCCTCGGCATTAAGAAAAGATAGAAGTGTCCTCTTCATCTTCTACTCCCTAGTTAGAGGGACCATTGATGATAGTGTGGTATATCGTCTTTCAGGAGTTTGTCTGTGAAGGTAGACACCTGTTCATGTGTTAGATACAGACCAGAATGTTCTGTGTTTGTCTTCCTGGCCATCTTTCTGCACCCGTTCCCATGGGTGCGGTCGCCCGGGGTGGTCAGCACGTTTCTCTGCAGCTGCCCTGTGCACTACAACCTACCCCGGGATCGAGTTTATAACAGCTGACACCAGCACTTTAACATTTTCAGTATTCATTCATATTCATAAAATAATATTAGCCATCATAAATGGTTAACAAGTTTTTCATTTATGTGTGTCTTTTTTGTATGTTTGTTTTGTTTTGTTTTTAGTTTTTGTTATCGGGCATATGGGTTTGCCAGAGAGAGAGAGACAGACAGGAAGTGAGAAATCATCTAGGGGTGACAGCCACAATGCAGTCCCTTCTCTTTCCTTCTTCTCTTAGGGCTCTGGGCACGCACGCACACGTGCCTGGTGTGATCTTCAAGCCATCGGGTCTGGGACTTGAATCATGCAGTTGGCCACATGTAATTCGATGCCTTAAATTCCATGCCACCTGCTGGCCCCCAACAAATAAAAAATTTTACCAGAATGTTCATAAACAACTTTACTTGCTTATTTTTTTAATTTTTTACTTTTTTGAGAGATTTTTGTGATAGGGTGCATATACTTGCCAGAGAGACAGAGACAGAAAGTGAGAAATCACCCCCTTGGGAGGATGGGCATACCACAATCTCTTCTTCATTCTCCTCTAAGGATTTTGGGCAAGCATGCACACACACCTTGCATTGCATGGGTTTCAAGCATCCGGGTCTAGGACTCGAACTGCAGTTAGCCCCGTGGGAGTCTGGCACCTTAATTGATGCACCACCTGCTGGTCCCAGCAGCTTTACTTATAATAGCCAACATCTGGAAACAGTCGAGGTGTTGTTCACGGGACACCACTAACCAAACCGTGGTACGCTGCCACCGTGGACAGCTCCTTAGTGAATGAAGAACTAGGCTCTGTCAGTGCCTTTGCTCATGCCGGTCTCTGAGATTACGTGTGGGAGTCCACCCAGCGAGCCCTCTCAGGATGGCAGAACTACTCCTGGGTAGACGAGCCTGGTCGTGGCCGGGTAGAGGGGCTGTGATGACAGAGCAGTGACAGGAATCTCTGGTGGAAAACGGCTCTGTGCCTTCACATGGGTCTACACCTGCTGAGGCCCCGGGACGATACTGCACACACAAACGCATGTGTAACACGCGAGCCCACACGAGGTCTGCGGCGTGCAGTGTTGAGTGTCTGGCTGTGCCTGCGTGCTCCTCTGTGATTGCACGTGCTGCCTCGGAATGAGGAGTCCATGCGTTTGAGAGCCCCGTCTTCCCCAGGTCTTACCTCTGACCCCCACAACCACAAACTAGTACAAGTCTGCTCTCTAACGGTCTCCAAGGCCGAGACACGCCACGTGGCGTTGCATGGACGCTCACAGCGTCAACAGATTGTCACCTTTTCAGGCACTCGTGCAGGAAAAACAGGCCCCAAATACCCGGGAATACAGCCCCGCTTATCTCCAGAGCAGAATCGGTGTTCTTGGGTCCCCCCACCGCCACGCTGACTCCGTGGCCATCCCACCCCTCTCCGCAGGGCGAGTTCGTGAACGAGTACGTCGGCGAGTTGATCGACGAAGAAGAGTGCCGGCTGCGAATCCAGCGAGCCCACGAGAACAGTGTAACTAACTTTTATATGTTAACTGTTACCAAGGTAAAATTGCTTTTTATTTCTGGTAAGAAAAAGGGATTTTCTTAATCTCGTTACGTGGTTTTAGGTTGAGCTTAGTTCTTTTCAGTGTTTTCCCCAAGTAACAGTGGTCCCTAGTAGCCAGAGCACTGCCTCCCCTGATACGCTCCTTCTACCAGAGGACGAGCGAGCAGCACCAAGGCCTGGAAGGTGGCCGGGAGCAGGGTCGTGTGACTGGACTTCTGTCCCAGCTCTCCGTCCCCGGAAGCCCTGGGCCGCAGCCTCCTTGTCACTGCAGGAGCGTCGCACTGCTGTTGGACGTTATAAACTGTCGTTAATGTTCTGGCGTAGAACACTCTAAACTGTTCCACGTGTTTAAACGAGTTAGGAAGTAACGAGTGCTGTCGGGAAAGCGGCGTCACTCTGCTCCTGATGTATGTTGAGAACTGAGGGCGCGGCCCACACCGCCACCCCGCCGCATGCGTGGCGGGTCGTGCTGCAGTTCTGAGAGCTAGCACCAGTTCTGTGTCCCCTGCCTCCCAGGCCAGCTGTCAACCCGAGTCAGAACACCGGTAAAATGAAGAGATCGTTCCACAGAAGTATTTTAACTGCTATGTCATTATTTGAGCATTTTATAACTTTCATAAACATTTTGTAAACACAAATTAAAATGCCATTTTTAAAAAGTTTATATATTTCCTTCGTGAGAGCTAGAAACAGAGACAGGAACCCTTGGCGAAGTCTCACCAGGCCACAGTCCTCTCCCAACCTTCCAGCTGGCCAGGACTGTGGGTGCCCTGGTGTGTTCAGGTCACCCCAGGCTTCCCTCATGCTCCAGCGCCCAGCACGCCCTCACCCGTGCCCTCTGCAGCCGGGCCAGTGCCATTTCTGATGGTCGGTGAAGTCTGGCTCCTCGCACCCCACCCTTTCCGCCCGCAGCCCCTCCGGCTGTGTAATAGCACGCGGGAGCCTGTCCTCGGGCGTAGCCCTGTGCTCGGGTCCGGTCCAGGGGCCCTGACTGCTCGGTCGGCCACTGTATCTTGAACCTTAAGCAATCGAAGCAGCAGGTAGAGGAGTACTGGAGAGCGTGCCCACAGATCTCAGGCCTTCACTTGGGAGGGAAGGCTCTCGTCTGGGAGGACTTCACGTCAGGTCGGGGGCTTGGCCCCCGGGCGTGTCAGCCTGCGTGGCCGGGAGCCAGGCGCGCTCCTCCTGGCTTCACTGCCGTGGCCGTTTCTGAGGTGGCTTATCCTTAGTTTCAGGTCAAAGGCGCCTTTCCTTCCCTGTCTTCCTGCAGGACCGCATCATCGACGCTGGCCCGAAGGGGAACTATTCCCGCTTTATGAACCACAGTTGTAACCCGAACTGTGAGACCCAGAAGTGGACAGTGAACGGAGACGTCCGAGTCGGACTTTTCGCTCTCTGTGACATTCCTGCAGGTACCGTGCTCCGGCCCTCCCTGGGTGTCTCCTTAAGGGCAGGACATCACTCTGCAAGGCTGGGTTTACTCCATACAGCGCCGTGTCCGCCATCAAGTGCTGTCTACCGATAAAGAAAACCACGGCCCATGGGGACCCTGGCAGGAGCCTTCCGAAGCGCGAGCCTGCACGGGTTCTGCGCCACGACCCTCCTCCCAGCCCGCCGTCTGCACAGCAGATGTTGTAGCTGTTGTTTTCCTTTTAAAACAGACCAGAAGTAGTTAGCTTGTGTTAACATCTGCTGGTTTCTGGGGGTTTTGTTTTGTCTTTACTTTGAAGGATCATTCTGTTCCACATTAGACATAAAACGCCTCTAAAGCCAGAGCGACCGCCTTCATTTTCCCTGCGCGTCCAGCGCTGCAGAGCAAGCCAGTTTCCCCTTTGTTAAATCTGTAGGAAAACGGGTAGGAAACGGTGTGGCCAAGGCACGTTTAAGCTGTCTCCAGAGCTCACTGTGGACTGTTCAAGCCTAGGTGAAGGGAAGCGCAGGAGCCCCTGGCTTCAGTCTAGGTCGGCGGTGGTCAGCCGGCCCCGTCTGCAGCGCTGACTGTGGTCTCAGGTGTTCACGGCTCTGGAGTCCGCGCACTGCCGCGGCCACGAGAGGAGAATGGAGGAGAAGGGATTGTGGCGTGGCCGTCGTCCCTGGGGGGAGATTTCTCACCTTCTGTCTCACTGGGAAGCTAGTGTTCACTGGGAGTTCGCGTCCGACCAGGACTGTGTATACTTGAACACGGGTGGCAGGTTCTTAGCCCCGATTCCATTGTTTTCACCCTCTTCTGTAAAAGGGTATGGCTTTTTTTTTTTTTTAAGCTAGAGGGATCGTTCACTCACCAGAGACAAAGAGAGGAAGTGAGAAATCGTGGCCTAGGGAGTATGGCCACGCCATCCCTTCTCCTCCGGGACTCAAAGCACAGAGCTGGCTGGCTGAGGTCCCGTGGCTTACCTTGCACATAATCTCCTCCTTTTGAGGCTGTTTGGTGTTGCCCTAGTTGTCGGTGGATGGCAGTGGTCCCCTTCACACCCTGCATTTCTCTTCCCCTTTGTCCATCACTGTCCTCCGCGGGTGGGGCCCAGGGGAAGGAAGAGTCTCCATGCAGTAGGGTGTCTCTGTCCTCTCCCCAAGTGCGCGGCCGTGGTGGCGCCCCCTCCCGACCTGCGCTGATCCATCACTTCCCTTGTGTTTTAGGGATGGAGTTAACGTTCAATTACAACCTGGACTGCCTGGGCAACGGCAGAACCGAGTGCCACTGTGGGGCAGAGAACTGCAGCGGCTTTCTGGGAGTGCGGCCAAAGGTCAGTGCAGGGCAGCCGGGGGCACAGGAGCACGGGCACCACTGGGGGCCGGGCCGCTCTCGGGCTGCCAGGACAGGGGCCCTGGGGCTGGCCCTTGGTTGTCGCCGTACTTATCACAGGCTTAGACTCTGACTCCCCACGAAGCCTGTGTCTGTCTGTAAGGACTTGCAGCTTCTGAAAATATATTTGTGGGTTTTTTTTAATTATTCAGTTTGGGACCAGCAGTTAGCGTAATGGCTATGTCGCTGGACTCCCATGTAGTCAACTGCGGTTCGAGTCCCGGACCCGGTGTCTTAAACTCATGCCGGATGCGTGTGCGTGCGTGCCCAAGATCCCAAGAGGGGAATGGAGGAGAAGGGATTGCGGCATGGCCGTCGCCCCTTGGGGGAGAGTTCTCGCTTTCTGTCTCTCTGTCTCTGTCTGTCTTTCTGGTGAGCGCTCGCACCCTATAGCCAAAACCTCTCCAAAAAAAAAAAAAAAAAAGAATTATTCGGTTTTATTTATTATTATTATTATTATTTTACCAGAGACAGGGAGAGAGAAAGCCAGCCACCAGCTCTGAGACCTTCACAGCAGTTGGCCATGCGTGGAGTCCAGGCTTAACCACCATGCCACCAGCCAGCGCCTGTATTTGTATTTCTCATTCAATTTGAAATTAACAAAACCCACTGGAAAGAATAAAAAGTTTCCCAGGGTCACATGCGCTCTGCAGAGATAGCAAGAGAGAGAGGAAGAACATCCCCACGGGGCCTGGGCACGGCGCAGTCCCCTCTACTGGTCTACATTCTTGCAGGATGGGGGGCGGCACACATGCACGTCCACGTGTTTCAAGGCACTAGATCCGGGACCATAGCTGGCCATGCAGGGCCCAGCTCCCTAGATCACCGGGCCGCGGGCTGGCCAAGCAAAGTCATCTTTTAAGACTTTGTTAAAACCTCCAGCGTACTAAACACTACTGACTTACACACTTTAGGGTGGTGGCCTTTGTGGTATGTGGGTTATATCTCAGCTAGAAACTCACAGAACATTGGTGGGTTAGCACTGCTGGGTGTACCAGCCCCTTTGCAATGTAAGAGTCAGCGAAAACACAGCCTTACTTTCCTGGCGCAGGGTAAGTCCGCCTGGCGGGTCAGGCACTTGCACATGGGGGAAGGGAGCGAGCGTGAGGTCGGGGGTTTCTGTGGAGCTGCATACGCTGTGGCCGTTGAAACCACGCTCTCTCTTCCCCGCCAGTCGGCATGCGCATCCACAGCGGAAGAGAAGGCCAGAAATGCTAAGTTAAAACAGAAGAGACGGAAGGTCAAAGCAGAGCCCAAGCAGATGCACGAAGATTACTGTTTCCGATGTGGCGATGGTGGCGAGCTGGTCATGTGTGACAAAAAAGACTGTCCCAAAGCGTACCACCTGCTATGCCTTAACCTGCCGCAGCCCCCGTACGGTAAGCTGGACCTCCAGGCCCCTTCTGTGACCGCGTGTCCGCCAGCCGCGTGTGACTCGGAATATGCTCCCTGCCATGGGCACGGGCCAGAAAGACCAGGTAGAGTGACAGCAAGCGGGAAGACTCTCGCTGCCAGCCGGCGAAGAGGGCTCCTTTTCCACGTTACCATAGAGGACGCTGGCACCCGGGCACCGGGCCCGCCGGCTGCTCACATCCACGTCGGGGCATGCCCAGGTCTGTGTTTGGCTGCAGTTTAGAGCGTGTTCCGCGGCAGGCAGGCTCCAGCCCAGGGCGAGGTGGGGACTGGTCTCCCTGGCTAGCCGAGGCCGCACTAACCTGGGCGCTTCTCCTGCCCTCCCTAGGGAAGTGGGAATGCCCGTGGCACCAGTGCAGCGAGTGTGGCAGTGCGGCCGCCGCCTTCTGCGAGTTCTGCCCCCGCGCGTTCTGCAAGGAGCACGAGCAGGGCGCGCTGGTGCCCTCCGCGCTGGAAGGCCACCTCTGCTGCTCTGAGCACGACCCCGCCGCGCCCGTGTCACCAGAGTACTGGAGCAAGATCAAGTGCAAGTGGGAGTCACAGGATCGTGGGGAAGAAGGCAGAGAATAAGTGGTGACCCCCGCGCCCCCGTCCTGCTGAAGTGAGGAGGCCGACCGCGACTGCGCCGGGGACAGGACTGCTCCAGCGCACCCCGCCTGTGCCGCCAGGCTGCCTTCAGGGCGGGCGGGAGCAGGCGGCACTGCCTGGGCCTCCGCCTTGTCTTGTGGCTGGGCGTCCTCTCGTGGAGGGCTAAGCTCCCTGGGTGTTTCCTTGCCCCTGATCGTGCTTCAATGCCTTTGCCGCTGGAAACAGGTGTCTTCGCTTTTAAAAATAAGAACGAAGGAAAAAGAAAGTTTCGTGAATGAGATAAATTTAAAGTCTAAGACGTGTTCCTTGGTTGTATAAAGCAAACGTAGCCATCATTCCTTTATTTATTTCCATTTTTAGGAATTGCGAGACGTGTAGTTCTAATAGTCTAATCTGTGTCTGTGTGTGTGCGCGCGCGCGTGTGTGAGTAGGAACCAGAGAACGCCCTCCAGACAGGGCGTGACCACCTCTATGTACCTCTTACTGGCAGCAGGTAGGCGACGCCCCCCTTCCCGGTGCTCCCCGTGGCCGTCGGGAAGCTCTGCACGTGCTAACTCTGGCCTCTCGGGGGCAGGTGCTCGGTGGGCCTCGCCTCTGCGGTCGTGGACTGGCTGGGCTTTGTGAGACGGCAGCGTTACCTGGAAGGTGTAGTACGTCTTCGTGTTGGAGAAAAAGAGTGGATGTATTCACCCATGTTGGAAACTCTTCTGATAGTGGGTTCTGGGGTGCCATGGGTTTCTGTGGACGAGTGCGTAGTTACAGGGGTCCCTCTTGTCATCCCGACACCCCGATAAAGGCAGCCGGAGAGAGGAAGGGCACAGAGCGGCAGCTGGGTCACGAAGCAGCATGTTCCGCCCACGTTCCTGTAGGCGTGAGCTGCCGGGGGAGAACTGTGGGCGTCGCGGTTTCTGTCTCGCTGTCCTCACTCACATTTCCTGTCAGCTGACCACTCGGTCGTGTTTCCTGGGGGAACTACAGGAGTGGATTTGAATTGTGTCTGAATAATCTTTTCCATTGAGTATCTAATTCGGGGCTGTGGAAGCAGTGGGGCGTCCTTGGGTTACACGCGCAGTCCCCATTTACGGCCCCTGCAGTGCTAAGCCGCCTCTCCCTGCGGGAGCATCTACGGGGCAGGGCACGCCAGAGCCACGCTCCCCTCAGTGTCAGCAGCGACAGCTGCGTCTTAGAAACGCAGGCACACCTAGGTGTGTGCTGGCAAGGCCCGCCCACTTTGAGGCTTAGGACTGTGTGCAGTGTCCCTTAGGTGAAGTCACTAACGAGGTCGGGCACTGCCAGCGCCCCGGGGCGGCGTGGACGAGCGTTCGCAAGCGTTCCCTTCTCAGTGAGCTTTGCCCACCCCGATCAGTGGTACCCGGAGCACTGGCTCTCCCTGCAGGAGCCCTGACCCCTCGGCGAGGGCCAGGGCTGGACTCGCCGCACCCCTTCAGCCGGGTACGTGCGTGCTGTTTGCTGTCGGCTCTCAGCTCTTCTCTGGAAAGGAGGAAAAAAGCTGTTTTGTGCCTCTTTTTTTTCGGGGGGTGTGTAAATGTGCAATTATACTGGACTTTCTCTTTAGAAAAGGATAACAACACTAAGTTCCTGTACTGAAGCTCCTAAACTGCCATTCGCCGACCCCAGCAACTCGCTCTGGGGTAACTCCTGGGCTTCCGCTGCTGTCGATTAGACACGGCCCTAGAAGAGCGAAGCCACAGGCCCGTGCTCCCCCGCCGCCGCGGTGGCAGGAAGGCAGCCCCCCGAGGCGCTAATGTTGCTCCCAAGCAAATGATGTAGTTCCATGTCCTTTTAAAAAATGATTTAAAAAAAAATCTAGGTTTTATCATACTAAAAGTTTATTTTATATATATATACATATATATATGATAAATGTTTGGTTTTTTAAACTTACTAACATAAGGGTTTCCTTTAATATTGCCAATCCAGCTCTTGTTGAGACAGTATTGAACATGAAACTTTCTCCTGGCTTTGTTTTGGACATAGCGCTATTTAGTATCTAATGGTTTTATGTGGTGAGCCCGGGTGCAGGCCGTATACTGCAGAGCCCTTCGGTTTCACTGTTCATGCGGCTCCTCCATCTCGCGTTGCTTTTCTATCTGTAACAGTGCTCTGCTGGGGTTTGAAAAATCTTTGTTAGTTTTTGGATGACTAATAGGATTGCTCCACCGTTTCAGAAATCAGGGTTGAGAATAAAATAGCTAACCACAGCTCTTCTCGAAGAGGATGTCCCCCCCAAATTTTGCTGTAGGGCACACGTGTTGGATGGAGAGGGACAGAGAGGGGAAATGAGAAGGCGCCCCCGAGGGCTGACCACACCAAACTCCTCCTCCTCGTCTGGGAGTCTGGGCGTGCACGGACATGCAGCCAGGGCGCTTTCCAAGCTGCCAGGTCCGGGACTCACTGCATAGTCAGCCATGCGGGACCAGCGCCCTGACCACGCCGCCAGCTGGCCCGAGTGCTCTTCAGTGGACTGAAAAGTGGTGCTAGCCCTGCCAGTGCCCCTGTGACCTACTCCGTGTGTGGTGGTGGCAGGTCATAAGGCCGGAAGTCGTGCTCGTGTGTGCGTGGGAGCACAGGCGGCCCGAGCTCGCCTGCGCTACACCGGGAGTACCCAGACCACTTGGCCCGCCCCGTCTGCAGTTGGTGTTAGCCTTTTCATCTGTGTACACTCAGAACATAAGCGAGCTGTTCTTGTCCAAAATGAAATAACTTAAAGCAGCACGGCATAATGGTACCGTTTTGGTGACTGTTTTTGGTTTTTACTTTGCCAGAGAGCATGTCCCAGAGACAGACAGACAGGGAGAAGGCACCCCAGTTGGAGCAGGGTCGTGCTGCAGTCCCTTTTCCGTTCCTCCACCCTATCAAGAGTTGAGGCACACGTGCACGCCCACATCCCCGCCATGTTTGTTCAGCTGCAGGAGCTGAGATTTGAACCACAATTAGCCACGTGGAATCCAGCTATCTTAACCACTAGGCCACAGGGCTGGCCCAGTGGAGGTGTTTCTTGAACCTCATGCTAATCCTGTGGAGGAAGGATTGTGAGACTTGATCATTGGCACAGAGCACCAGAAATTGGATTGGTAAGAACGAAGATCAAGTCCTGGGAGACCTTCACAGGCACCAGAGCGGAGGAGGGGCCTTGCAAGGAGCCGTCAGCAGAGCTGTCGGAGGCTGGGCCGGGGAGTGTGTGTGTGTGGGGGGGGGCTTCACTCCCGAACGCTGGAGCAGCGCAAGGCTGTGACTCACTGTGTTGTTTTTGTTGTTGTTTTTAATTTGCTATAGGGCACATGCACTTGCTGGAGAGAGACAGAGACAGGGAAGGTGAGAAATCACCACCACCCCTCCCCCCCAGCGGGGATGGCCGTGCCAGTTCCTTTTCCTCCGTTCTCCTCTCGGGATCCAAGGCACATAGGCACATGTTCCGGAAGTGTTCTTCCAACCACGCAGCCAGCACGTGGGACCCAGCGCCTTAACCTCCACACCACCTGGCCAGCCCACTCCCTTCCGTAAAGTCTGAGCAGGCCTGGACACAGGAGTGGCGTGAGTCTTACTTTCATTTGTTTTTAACAAGTCCCAGCTCTTTCTGAGGAACAGAACTGATTCTGCTCGGGTTTGAGGATCGCTGAAACTCTAAGGCTTGCCCGTGTTCCAGTCATCTGTGAACACAGCAGTGATGGGGGGCCGCCCAGCCCCCTCCCGCCCTGTCCGCGGGTACGGGAACATGCTGTAAACAGCAGGGAGGGACCGGGGTGGCCAGTCTCTGGGCGGAACGGGCTGTCGGATGCCTTTCCTGGGTGCGGCAGCAGCTTCCTCTCTGCAGGGTTCCGGTCGGGGACAGGTCTAGGCCTGCAGTTTGGAAACAGTGCCGTCCATGCTGGGCTCCCAGGGCCTGTTGCTCTTCATCTCGTTTTTACATACAAAGCTCTCCCTCTAGCGTTTGCCCTGCAGCCAGGGTGCTGCCTGCTGCAGGTGAGGACAGGAGTTACCGTGGAGCCCTCACAGCTCGGAGAGCTGAGGTGGGACATCCTTGTGCTTGGGGTGGAGGACAAGAGGACCGTGCCCTGTGGCCGGAGCTACAGGCCTGACCTGAGTCTCTTTTGACCCTGCTGCTATACTGCCAGCCCCCAGCCTCAAAACTGCTGCAGACGGATCCAGAGGACGAGCGCCCTGGGCCCACCCCACTGGGACTGGTCTCCGTTTGTTTATAAAGAAACAGTAGGGACCAGCAGTTAGCATAATGGCTATGTCACTGGACTCCCATGTAGTTGACCGCGGTTCGGGTCCTGGACCCGGCGGCTTAAACTGACGCCGGGCGTGTGTGCCCAAGATCCTGAGGGGAGAATGGAGGAGAAGGGATTGCGGTGTGGCCATACCCCCGGGGGGGTGATTTCTCGCTTTCTGTCTCTCTGTGTTTCTGGTGAGCGCACGCGCCCTATAGCAAAAACCTCTCCAAAAAAGAAAGTAGACCTGCTCCTATTTTCGGGGAGACGGGATACAGTGAGCCGGCCTTGCCGTGAGTTCCCAGGTCCTGAAGGGTTGCGAGCTCTATGTACCGAGCCTCACCAACGTTTCCCGGGAGCGGGTCTGTCACAGCGTGAGGGGTGGGTACGACGTCACTTTAACACAGACCTCTGCCTCATCGGATTCAGGTGTCTTAAGTACTTGAAACTCTTCGGATTGTCCTTCATTTAGTCCTTCTGTGTATGCCGTGGGAAGCGTTGTTTTGTATACAGTTCTGAAAGTCAAGCAGCCTCCTCTCTGACCCTGGCTAACGTGGACTACACCCGCGTCCTGCAAGTGGAACGAGCGTTCCCAGGCGGGGCCGCAGACCGTCCGTCCAGGAAGAGCCCCCGCGTGAGACCAGGGCGTCCTAGGGGCGTCTGCCCTGTACGTGCGTCTTTCTCCCATTTTGCCCACCCTCTCCCAAGCATTTCCTTTTCCCTTTTAATATATATGCCTATGTAGGGAAAAACAAACCACCACCAAAAACCACGCTTACCGACACCTCCGCCTTGCTCTCCGGGACCGCGTGTGTCCGGCACCGTTTCTGTCCTTTGGGGCCTTTTGGTTCTGTTTTTTGTCTGCTGTCATGGCGTACGTGATGGTTTGGGTGAGTATGCACCTATCACCAAGGGGAGGCTCTGAGTCGCTAACACGTAAGGGAAGGGGGAACAGGACCGTTGCCAAAGTCATTTACTCAGACCTTAGTTTTCCTGTGCGACATCACTGCGTCCATGAACTGGCCGGAAGGTGCCCTCTGCTCCCCGGCCAGCTGCCGACAGACCGCTCCTGGGGCAGGTGGCCCTCAGCCCCCAGGCCCAGCACCAGGGTCAGGCATCTTGCCCGCGTGGAAGTGGACTGGACAGGGCACACTTGTGCTGTTGTCATTAGTGCTGTGTCACCTGTCACGTACCGTGTTCAGGAAGGCACACTGCCACTCGTAACCGAGATGCAAAGTGACAGCGGGCTCACGGGGTCACCTGTTACATACGGGGGTGTGCGCGCCTTTGGGATCGACAGTTCACTCGTGCCCACATGGGTGCATTGCACAGCCAACACAGATACCTACGAATTCCGTTTTCATTTCTTCGTGTTCTTTATACTGACCTTTGTAGATTGGTTATTTCTGTACTTTATCTGTAATAAAATTTGTAGACCCTGTGAAATGTTTATTTTGCCTCAATGACTTGAGACTTGCGTCTTTACTAACGAAGCATCGATATTACTCAGTCTCTTGGGTTTCTGTGACTTGGCCAGAAGCTCCTGACACTACGGGATTCCTGCGCTGTCCCTGGGGTGTCCGCCAGGGCATTACTGTGTGATGACGGGGGTCGCCACACAGACTCCTGACGAATGCTGCTCCGAGGCTGGCCGGGGAGCCGGGTGGCCTGTACATAGTAGGCTCGTGTGACTAGTTGTACTTAGACTGCCTGTACTATTTAAGCTCCTCACCAATGTGTGTGCTGGTAGAAACATCGGGGTTTTGTACATTATATTAACTGAGATGTTGCCTTTTTTATTTTACAAATACTTTGGAATTCAGATGTGTTTTTTGCTTCCGTGAAGATTAATTTGGAAAGGTTTTTAATGACATTCCACTGATTTCAGATTTGCTTGAGGTTGACCAATAAATCGTCTGTATGTTCCAAGCGAGTACGTGGGCTTTTCTTTGCCTGCAGTTTCCGCTAACTGCCGGCAGGAGGCGGCATGGGGCGGCCGGGCGGGGGGTGAAAGGAGCCGTACCCAGGCTCGGCCGTTCGAGTTCCTGCAGACGCCGCGAGCCGCCGGGAGGGGAGCGAGCCGAGAGGGTGAGTGTCCGTTCGGCCGTGGCTGGGCGGGAGGGAAGGTCCCGGCCGCTGTGGCTCCGAGCGGGGAGAGGGGAGCGGGGAACCCGGGAGCTGGCCGGGCCCTGCACCCCGCATCGCGGCTCCTGCTCCCGGAAGCCGCGGTTGCCCTGGGCGGTGCCGCCGCCTCTCCCCGCCCTCCCGGCCTCGTCGCCGCCACGTCAGCGCGGCGCCCGCGGATGGGGACAGGGACAGGGACAGGGAGGGGACTGCGGCCGGCCTGGCCCTGGGGGCCCAAGTGGGCGTGCGAGCCACAGTTCGCGGCCTTCCCGGAGGGCGGGGCCGGGCCGGGCGGCTGCACCAGCGCCGCGCTCTCCGCTTCCCTTAGGGCGACAGGCCTGCTCCGCCCTTCCGCGGCCGATGCAGCCCGAGATGTGGCCTTACCGGAACCGGACGTGGACGTGGACGTGGACGTGGACGAGGACTCCCCCGCCGAGCCCATGCTGGTGCGTGCGGGGCCTCCCGCCCTCTGCCACTCCCCGTGAGCATCCAGGACCCGATTCAGAGCACGTGGCCGGCCTGATCGTGGTCCTGGAGTAACGGGAGACCGTCACTCCTCGGAGGAACTGCCTGGCGCCGAGAGCCACCGAGGAGCCGGGCTAACTGCTGCCCGGACCTCCAGCTCTGCCGTGGGGTCCTGCCCTTGCTCCCCGGGCCCCTGGGGCTGTGGCAGGCCAGTGCGCCCTGCTCACCCCAGCCTGTTCTGGTCCAGGTCATTGTTCCTGTCCCCGCTGTGGCTGAGCGTCCTGGCCAGATTGCTCAGGAAGGCCGACGGCCCAGCACACAGGCCTGCCTGGGTCAGGCCCCACACCCGCTGCCAGATCCGGAGGGGCTGTGGGCTGGCACTGGAGCTGCCCGGAGGCCACTGGGTTCTGCGGGCCGAGGGAATTACACCGTACCCCACTTGTCACCCCATGAGCACGGCAGGACCTGGGGTGACGCAGGCGCATCACACGGTGCTTGGCACAGTCCAGACACCCCCGTCCTGCAGTGGTCACTGGGGCAGGGCTGCCTGGGAAGGAGCATGCCCAGGTCTCACTAAGGCCCGGCCGCGTCAGCCCCTTACCCAGCCTTGCCCGCCCGTCCGGGGCAGACAGCACTGACAGCAGCCTCTTGGCCCTCCAGCTGCCAGCCCCGCCCGGCTCTGCACGGCGTCCTCACCAACACGGTAAGCTGATAGTGGGGAGGTGGGTGACAGGGGAGCACCCAGGCCCGACGCCCTGCCGCAGCAGCAGCCCTCGTTTCCCGCCCGCACGTCCCCACCGGTGGGGCTACCGCGCCTGCCAGGAGTGAAGGGTGACCTGGAGTAAGGCCCCCCTCTGGGCTGGGCCCCGTCCTAATCCCGCCAGCGCTTCGGCTGAGGGCCCATCTGACCCGCATTGGCGGCCTCCTGAAGTCCGATGCATCTGAGAGGTAGCCGGGGTGTGGACGGTCTGCTCAGACCCCACTCAGCCCCAGGCCACGCCCGGATTTCTTCTACCACTGCTTCCCCGATGGGCGAGCCCACTCGGACTCGCGGTGCACTGGGACAGGACGTGGTGAACGGGGGCCACAGGAGCTTCCCGAGCGGGCACGCTTCCGTACGTGACGGGATGCTCGTGGGGAGGGGACCTCTGGCCATGCCCCTGGTCGGCGACCCCGCGATGGCCTCACTGAGCCGTGACTGTCGCGGTACCCACTAGACGAGACCGGCCCCCTCGTGCTCTCGGGAAGCCCCTCACGGGCGCGCTGTGTCGGGCTGTGTCGCATCGGCCGAGGTACAGATGAGGGGCCGAGGTCGCGGTGCTGAGTGACCTGCCCAAAGTCGCCCAGCTAGTGTTCCTAAACCGCGCTCGGGTAACACAGTACCGCCACCCGGGCCAAGTCCACACTCCCCCGGGCTCCTGCACGCTCAGTGGTCCGTGCCGGAGGGTACAGAGAGGGACACGCGTGCCCCCCCCGCCCACGGAAGGGGTGGTGAGCAGCCTCCCGGGAAGGCCGGCCTGGCCTTTGCCGCCTTCTGCCTGGCGGGGAAGTTGCACTGCTTCACACCACGAGGCCACGGGGAGTCCTGGCGGTTCTGCGCCTTCCTGTCCCCTCTGCTCTTCGCAGCCGTGATCGCCCTGTCCCGCACCTGTGACCACAAGCACCACTGGCAAGGTAAGCGGGGCGGCCTGGAGGCACCCATGTCCTACTCCACGCTTACCCACGCCGGGCAGAGGATCTGCTCCCTGAGTGTTGAATAAATGAACGGAAGAATGAGCGCGGGGACTACACGTGGCGTGATGGTTACGTCGCTGGACTCTGGTCTCGGTGGGTCAAGTCATGGACCTGGCAGCCTAAAATTCAGGCTGTGCGTATGTGTGCGTGCGTGCCCCAAATCCTGAAAGAGAATGGAGAAGGGACTGCGGCGTGGCCATCCCCGCCCCGGGGGTGATTTCTCACTTTCTCTGTCTTTCTGGTGAGCGCACGTGCCCTATAGCAAAAATCTCTCAAAAATATCGATGCTTTGTTAGTGAAGATGGTCTGGCTCTGTACTGAGAGTCTGTGTTCTGCAGCCCCGTGGGAGACAAACGCTAACTCTTTCCAAAGATTACCAAGGAGGAAGTATCCTGATTTTCCATTACTTGGATCACCAAATTCAAATTAAACTGAATTTCTAAGAAAGTTCTAAGGCCAGCCTTTTGCTAGACAGCTGGATCCCACACGACCAACTGCATGGTTTGAGTCTTGAACCTGGTGGCTTGAAAAACACACTAGGCGTGTGTGCGTGCAAGCCACAAATCCCCAGAGGAGGGAGAAACAGAGAAGGGATGGCAGTGTGACCGTTCACCATAGCAGGAGCTTCCTCACTCCTCCCCACCCCTGGCAAGCACGTGCACCCTCTGACAAATGGGAACATTTTTTTTTTCTTTTCATTAGACAAACTTCAAAGCTCAGTTTACTGTCTTAAAAATAAAAGTCATATTCACCGTCTTAAGATTTTTGGTGAGAAATGGAAGTAAAATTCAAGAAAATGTAAAATTATAATTAATCCAAAGAAATTTCAGTTGAATGCTACAGAAAAACATTTAGATTACAGAATATCTTCAGAGAAAAACCATGACTCCAGGCTGGCCCTGCCACCTAGTGGTTAAGGGAGGCAGATCCCACAAAGCCCCCTGTGGCTCGAATCCTAGCCTTGGAGGCTTGAAACCCACACGAAGCATGGGTGTGCGTGTCCAAGACCCTGGATGGAGACATGAGGGACTGAGGTCTGACCATGCCCACGGTGGTGCATCCACTCACTGCTGCTGCCGCTGGTGGAAGCACACACTCCTGGCAATGAAAGAAAACAAGAAAAGCCACGGTTCCAAAAAGCAGTTGGTGTTGTCTGAAAGTCCTTAGGTGCCCTGTTTAAAGAATAAACTTTTTTTCAGTGAGAAGCGAACGTCTGAAGGGTGCCCTCTTTCCTCTGGGGCTCTTGAAATGTGCAGATGCCTCCATGAATAGTGTGGAGGACTCTCTTGTTCTTCTGAATTAACAAATTCTAGGGGCCAGCAGGTGGCATGGTGGTCAAGGGCACTGGACTCCCATATGACCGGCCACGGTTCTAGTCCCAGACGAGGTGGCTCGCCTTCTCACTTTCCCTCTCTCTCTCTCACACTCCAGTCAAATTTAAATACGTACATACATACGAAGTCAAGTAATTCTTAAAAAAAAAATTCTAATTTAGTGCACTCTCAGCAGAGCTTTTCATACTTATTTAACTAAAAATGTGTCTTGATTTGGTGTTTAGAAAACACTCTAACGACGACAGTCCTGTAACTATATGATAAAATTGAGAAGCCTAAACATACAGTAAATCTGGAGCTAAGGTTTTCCCCAGCTCCAGTTCGGGGAGTAACTGAGGGCCGAAACCTGTCCCTGTACTGCGTGGTGCCCAGCGTGCTTTAGGAGTCGAACGTGGTTAAGACAAGACCGTGTCCCCCAGACGTCCTGGCTGGCTCCGTGGTTGAACGACACTGGCCCACGCCTGCTACCGGCAGTACTGCCCTCCTCTGACCGACGCAGACTGCCATCGGCCGCTCAAGGGCGGGCCTGCGCCCCGGACAGAGCAGCCTGGGGGCTCTCGCCGGCTGGGTGTGTAGCTCCCTCCCTGGGGACTGGCGGATAGCCCTCCTGACCACACGTGAGGACCCCGCCATGCCGTGTCCTGCCTCCCCGTGACGGCGCAGGTGATCGCCACACGGGGCGGGTTCTGACCCACCACCGCCCGCCGTGACAACTGTACAGGCCTCCTCCAGTAGACCCCTTGGACTGGCACCCCTAATCTACACCGTGTCTACAGTTAGTTAAATGCTGTCTGGGGACAGACTTTGTGGTAAAGAAGCCTTTACAAAGCCCAACTTTATCCTAGAAACTGAAGCTATTTAAGCTCAACTTCTGTTTCTCAGGGCCCCGAAGTCTTGCCATCTAGGAATGGCCGCCTGAATTATTTTCATTCTGTCTTTGTCTGGGACAGTTCGTAAGCCTTAATAGGAAGACACTCGGGCTGGGCCGATCGCACGATCTGCATATCCGAGCGAGCACGGCCACCGCCTGGAACGCCAAGGGTGCAGACGCGGCGCCAGTCACTAAGTGAGCCCGGCAGGGACAACGTGGCTGGGGTGGTCTCAGCACAGCCCTCAGCCTGAGCGACGTCTGCCCTCCCGGCTCCCGAGTTTCCTTCCTGCCATGCCTGGAGGTCTGCCGCGTGCATTAGCCCTGCTGGCTGGGTCAGGAGAGGACACGAGATGGCAGGGCCAACTGCGGGCCGACAGCCACCCTCTGCAGTCCCATCCGCTTCAGATACGGCCGTCTCTGTCTCCCACTCTGCGCCCGTGTCCCTTCAGGAAGCCTTGCGTTCAAACAAAACGGTGCGTATGGGCTTTCTCCGTGCGGACGGAACGGGCGGTGCTGGACACCGGGTCCCCGACAGAAGGGACTCAGCTGCTGCTGTCCACCTCACCCCTGCTGTGCTTAAATTTCGACATCCGCCCGTGACGGCGAGAACGCCAGTCAGGAAAGGAGCGGGAAGGCTGGTCTCTGCCCGGGACGGACTCCGTACGCCTGTCCTGCACACGGGAGCCACGGTCCCTGCACCCGCTTTCCTTCCGTCGTGACAGCCGGGGCAGGTAAAAGCAGGCAACTGGTCCATACAGCTTTATTTCGGTATTTACTAAAATGTGAAATAGAGTCATGTAAAAAACAAACATGTCAGAAGTGCAGAACGTTAGAAAGCTAATCAGTGCCAGCAATCGCTCCATGCAGACGCGCTCTGCCGCTAAGACAAGGGACGAAGTCTGCAGCGGGCAGGTACAGCGACACGCCGGGCTCACAGACAGGAGGCGAGGACGAGTCCGGTAACGGCGTCTCAGCCGAGCTGGTCACCGCGGGGAACACAGCCGTGAGCACCCCACGGGCGGCGGCCCAGACAGCGAGCTCTTCTGCAGCTTGGTTTCTTCCACACCGGGAAAGAAACGCGTCTTTGTACACAGGGCGGCTCAGCTAGCCAGGGTCGCACTGTCCGTCTTTGGTCACAGGAATGCGCTTCTGCTTGTCCTTTGTCCCACTCCCGAGAGCGCCTTCCTAACATGAAGGGCGACCGCACCCCCGAAGCAGCGCACGACAGAAGCTCCCCCTTCCACGCACAACGAATGCTCCCTGAGTCCCAAGAGCCCTCACTCAGCCTGCTCAGTAAGGAAAATAAAGTGTCCCGCAGACCGGGAGCAGCGGCTCGTTTATCCGGCATTAATCTGCAGAGGACACGGAGAAGTTGCGCTTGGCCTGTGCCCTGGCCTTGCCTCCACGGTCCCCAGACCGGAAATCGCCTTTTCCTTTTCAGAAAGGGGTATAGACCAGTGTGAAGGGTGGCTTCAGCGAGAATTAAACACCAGCACTTTGGTTACCATGATACGTTTACAAAAAATATATATATATATACATATTTATCTAGACAGACAGGTAAGGAAACAGACCGGGCCCGCCCGCCAGTCCCCGGACACGGCCACAGGCACCGGCAGGGTAGAGGCCAACCGTAAAGTGCGGAGACAGGGACCAGCTGGCCGGTGAGGGAGAAGAGGCCAGAGCAAGGCTGACCACCAGATGCTGGATCCGTGCTTGCCGACAGGCACGCCTGCCCCACACCTGGCTCGCCCCGACCCTGGGAACTGCTCCTTGGACCCGATGGGCAGGGATTCTTCTTTGGGAATAAGTGAAGCCCTCGCCGCTGGCCAAACCTAGCTGCTCAGCCCGCACTGCCAGTGTCCAGAGCCCGCAGTCAGCACTCTGGAACACGGGGCTTACCAAGGCAGTGACACTTCCCACACCACACCCCGTGTCACCTCGAGGAAGTGGCAGGTGATTTAAATTCTGTTTTGCCATAGAGGCACCGCTAGCAGATTTTATTTATAATCAAAGCTTTAGCCTGTTCAGGTCATGTCATTTCAGGTTAAAAGTCAGCTTTTAACTTTGTCCTTGACATAAAACTAAAAGCTATTATCAGATAACTAAGTCAGAGCTCACCTAGGGTCTCCCAGTTTGGAGTGGGATCTAGAAGGTCGGTCTAAGCTATTTAACGTGTGTTTTGTAAAGACACACCCCGTGTGGACGCCACTGTCCCCGTCAGGCTCTGACGCGCTCACACAGCTGTAAACACAGAACGGCAGCGGCGGTCCCCGGCGGCAAGCCTGTCGGCCGTGGGTGGACAGCCCTCGTCTTCTCCTTGGGGAGGAACCGCGGGAAAGCGGCGCAGGCTCAGAAACCCTCACAGCCTCCCTGGCACCCACAGAAGCTCAGCACCCCGGGTGGGGCACCCCAGCGTATCTTCTAAATAATCCAGATCTGCTTCCAAACTGGAACCCTCTCTAAAGGGAAGACATTTCCTAGAAAAACTTCCACCCAACCGGAAACAAATCAAACCCCCAGTCAGTTTTATACCTTCTGGGGTGCCGAGCAGCCCCGAGCGGCACCAGCGCTATGACCAGAGTGGGAACGCAGACCGCCCCGCGGCGGAGAAGCACGGAGTGTCACATGGAGCAGTGGTGAGAGGAGGAGGGTCTGCCCTCGGCTTTTCCACTCACGTCCAAAGACCCCGGTGTGAGGAAGTGGCAGGCAGCATGCAGGAAATGAGGCGGCCGCGGACAGGGGACTGCGGCCACGAACAGGTGGGCGTTCCGGGAGGGCCCCTCTGTGTCTGTCTGGGGAGAGAGCAGGAGAAGGGGTCACCCCATCACCACTGCAAGGCCACCAGGCAGAGTGCCAGTCTAGGCCACAGACTTCCTAGTGCCACGTCTAACAGGCCAAGTCAGCTACGTCTCAACACGGGCTGTTTGTAATTAAAATGATAACTTGCCGGGACCCGCAGATGGCATAATGGTTACGTCACTGGACTCCCATGTAGTCGACTATGGTTCGAGTCCTGGACCTGGCAGCTTACAACTCATGCCAGGCGTATGTGTGTGCATGCCCAAGATCCCAAGAGGAGAATGCAGAAGGGGCTGCAGCGTGGCCATCCCCATTAGGGGGTGATTTCTCACTTTCTGTTTCTCTGTCTCTGTCTCTCCGGTGAGTACACTGCCTTATAGCAAAAAAAAAAAAAAAAGAATCTCTCTCTCAAAAAAAAAAAAAAAAAGAAAAGATAACTTGCCATGGTAACTCTCAGCCAAACAGAACTTATTATGACCCTGAGTTGATACTAAAAAATGACAGGGGCACCAGTAGCACAGGTGGGCTCATCCTCAGGTGGACAACTATGCTCCACAGATTGTAACTGGAGTCCCTCTAAGGACAACGCCTAGATCTCGGTGACAGCAACAGGACGGTGTGTTAGCAGAACGCCTGAGGCCCCTCACCTCCAAACGTGTCTGTAAGTAGAACTACGCTGTACACGTGGCACGGAGACTTACATGCAGCAGCCACAGGTGGGCCGTCACTGTAAGGGCTGGTCCAGGAAGACGCCCTGGGTCTGGTAGATCTCTTTGAGGACCAGCAATACTGTATCTTCAGATTCCCTGGAAAGAACAAAATGTAATTTGAGAAAAGGAACATTTTTGCTAGGCACCTCATACATGTAGTGTCTCATTTTATCCACACAACCACCTTGCAAATTCATTTTTTCCTTCTGTAAAAAAATGAGATTCAGAGCTAGTAAGACTGCGGTGATGTGGAAGGTGACCGAAGGCCTCTAGCTCATGTTTGGCAGCGCAGAACAGCAGGAGGGAGTGACTAAGAACTCTTCTCTTCCCACAGAGCTCGTTCACGAGACAACACTGGAGAGCCATCATTGGTCCCCTTGATTTGTAAAATGTTATTCACTTTTTTTAAAACGTAATACCATTTGGGACCAGCAGTTGGCATAATGGCTATGTAACTGGACTCCCATGTAGTCAACCACAGTTCGAGTCCCAGACCCAGTGACTTAAACTCACACCAGGTGCATGTACGTGCGTGCCCAAGATCTCAAGAGGAAAATGGAGAAGGGATTGCAGCCATCCCCCCTGGGGGATCCCCTCACTTTCTGTCTCTCTGTCTCTGTCCTTCTGGTGAGAGCATGTGCCCTATAGCAAAACCCTCTCCAAAAAGAAAGAAAGAAAAGGTAATACCATCACATGGTCCAAAATTCAGAAGACATATACAGGTAATAGTGAGGTCGGGGGACCAGCGGGTTGTGTGGTGGTTGAGGCGCTGAATTCCCACATGGTCGGCTGTGGCTCAAGTCCTGGACCTGGTGGCTTGCTTTCTCACTTTCCCTTTCTGTCTCTCTGGTCAAAGTAAAAAACAGTAATAAACGGGACCAGCAGATGGTGCAGTGGTTACATCACTAGACTTCCACACAGTCGACCAGGTTCAAGTCCCAGACCCAGCGGCTTAAAACTCACACTGGGCAGGTGTGCATGCAGGCCTGAGATCCTAAGAGAATAAGGAGAATGGTTTGCAGTATGGTCATCCCCCAAAGGGTGAGTTCTTGCTTTCTGTCCGTCTCCCCAGCGAGCACACACATCCTATAGCAAAAATATCTCTAAAAAATAATTAAAATAATAATAATAGTAATGTATAAACTATATATTTTTTTAAATAATTATTTTATTTAACTTTATTTATTTATTTATTTTAATTTGACCGGAGAGGGACAGAGTGAGAGAGAGAAAGAGAGAGGGAAAGTAAGAAAGCAAGACACCAGGTCCAGGATTCAAACCACGGTCGGCCCTGTGGGAGTCCAGCAGCCTTAACCACCACACCACCTGCTGGCCCCAATAAATAAATCTTAAAAAAAAATAAATAAAAATAATGAAGTCTGTCTCCAGCCTCTGCTCTCCACCCACGGGTTCCCACCTCTGACGACCAGCCTGGATGGTTTCTCATGTATCTTCCAGGTACACATCCACAATTCACACTGAGATTTGACCAGCAAAGACAACATTCATGAAGGGTTACCTTCAGGATACAAGGCTCAAACATTCTTCTAGGTCTGTGGTTTAGCATTTTTTTTAGGTATATATTCCTTTGAGGATTCCTTTTTTTGAGGAATATATTCCTTTGAAATCTATAGATTTCTTCCCAGAAAGACCACATACATATACAGCCAAAATTATAAAATAGGATTTCGTTGTACTCATAGAGTCTCTGAAGACTCCATACAAACAGGCCAGCAGGTGGCACAGTGGTTAAAGTGCCGGACTCTCACATGGCGGACCGTGAATCAAGTCCCAGACCCGGTGACTTAAAAACCATGCCAGGCGTGTGTGTGTGTGTGTCCCAAATCCCAGGAGGAGGACAGAGGACCTGGGTCCCACGTGGCCACCTGTGGTCTGACTCTCAGCCAGGGTGCACCCGTGCTCCAAACCCGGACGGCACGCAGAAGGACCGCCCCACGCCCATGCCCAGCTAGGGGCTCTCTCTGGCAAGTGCATGTGCCCTCTGCAACTACAGATTCTTTAAATAAATAAACAAGAACAAAATGGCACATAAGCAGATCAACAAAACCTGTTGCGTGGTGTCTAAGGCCAGAGGGAGGCCCAGGCGGGACTCCTGACCCAACCTAAGGCCAGGCATGGTGACACGCACCCGGAGTCCCAGCCACCTCGGGAGGCCGAGGCAAGGAGGGCCAGGACATGACAAGTCTGTCCAATACTCCTCTCCCCACTCTTCCCTCCCACTGGCTGTGTGCTCGCTTGCTCTCCCTCTCTCTCTCTGATTAAAAAAAAAAAGGAAGTTCAGAAATAGTTCCAATTATGTACAGGAATTTTAAAACAATAAAGTTAGAATCTCAAATATGTGAATAGTACTGAGACAACTAGACAACCTTCTGGGAAAAAAGATGACCTAGCTCTATCCACACCTTATGTTAAGAAAGTTATCAAGCAAATCATAGATTTACATATCTCTCTCTCCCTTCCTTCCTTCCTTCCTTCCTTCCTTCCTTCCTTCCTTCCTTCCTTCCTTCCTTTCTTTCTTTCTTTCTTTCTTTCTTTCTTTCTTTCTTTTTGAGAGGTTTTTGCTATAGGGTGCATGCACTCACCAGAAAGAGAGACAGAAAGCGAGAAATCGCCCCCCAGGAGAGATGGCCACGCTGCAATCCCCTCTCCTCCATTCTCCTCTCGGGACCTTGGGCACACACGCACACGCACCCAATATGAGTTTAAGCCACTGGGTCCAGGACTCGAACCGTGGTCAACTACACAGGAGTCCAGCGACATAGCCATTACGCCAACTTCTGGTCCAGCGAACCACAGATTTACACATCTAATGTAAAATATTAGAATAAACTGTGGTAATGTTTTTTGGTTTTTTTTAAATAAGAAAGATCTAAGTATGACATAAATTCCAGAAACCAAAGGCAAACATCAACAAATCTGAGCACGCACACACACCTGAGGTCTTTCTCAAGCTGCTGGATCCGGGACTTGAACCGCACAGTTGGCCACAAGGGATCCAGTCACCTTAACCACCATGCCACCGGCTGACCCCACCGTGTCTTTAAGTGGCATTTATTGTGCCAGTTTTTAATCATTTAAATGAGAAATCATCCTAATCATATGTAGACTGGCCTATCCTTTTTCTACCTCTATCAAAAACCAGTGAAAACAAACACCGAATAAAATAGAACAAAACGACACCTACCAGTAGCACAGGTGGCTTTGTAAAGCAAACAGATACTCGTTAAAACTCTCGATGGGCTTCTCCTGCAGCACGTGGTCGATGCGCCGGCCCCCGTTGAGCATCCCCACGTGGATGGGTGGCACTTCCTCCTTATCGGCCACGGAAGTCTCCTCTGTGCTAACCTCTGACGTGGAAGTGGAAGACCCATGGTAAGCGTTTAAGAGCCTGCGCCCTCCAGGCCCGTCCTGTTACTCCCAGGCAGACTCCAAGTCTACCTTGGGGTGCGCGGTTCTCTTCTGAGCTCCCCGCCTTCCTCCTCTCCCTTCCCGAACGCCCCTTGAGCCACCCTCACTCTGGCCAGCCCCCTCATGCCTTTCACTCAGCCGAGCTCGTGACCTGCTACAATAGCCAAGCCACGTGCCTTGGGCTTGTGAACCAACCGCGGGCCAGAGCAGGGCTCGTAAACGCTATGGTTTAGTTTTCGACTAAAGCAGAAGAATGTAATATTGACTGTGAAATTAAGCGCAGAGTATCCTGGTCCCAGTCAGGAAATAAAATGGGTCCACAGACGCAGACCATCCCTGGGGAGACACAGGTCCTGGACAGAGCGGGCTCTTAACAGCACCCGCCGTTCCCACGGGAGCGTGGTCCGGCCTGGCTCCCGGATGCTCGGTCAGCCTCTCTCGACGTTGCTCCTCACACGTAACGGGAAGCCAGGGTGAAGGCCCGTGGGGACGCACTGCGGCGGTCCTCCAGAGGAGGGAGGCCCCGGAGACGAAGAGCTGCAGGCCCGGGGCCCCTCTTCCCTGCCCTCGCGCCGGGACGGAGTTCAGTGTCACTCACCACTGGGCTTCTCTGGACTCGGCTCAGGCTCTGCTTCTGCTTCTGCAGCTTCTGCCGCTTGTAAGGCAGGGTATGGAGACCTGGTGAAGGACTTCCAAGCCGTCCGCAGCGAGCCCAGCAAGTTGTTCTTAAGGTCCATGCTCATCCTGGTCCAGCCCTCTCTCAGCTCTGAAACGCGCGGACAGGGACGTTACGGCTTGACACGGCGTTTAGGGCCTGAGGGACCGCGCAGTCCTGCTCTCAGACTCACCTAAGTGCATCCGCTTCCTGCCTTTATGATGTGGGATCAGCATTGGTTCGAATTCCATTCCTGGCACCACCATAGGTTCAATCCTGTAGGCCACAGGGTCAAACTACACAGGAAAAATGAGAGCTGTTTCTGCTCAAGAAAGGCGGCCTAAGGAACTACGGATCTTGGGCAAGAGTCACCGTGAGCTCTCTCTTGCGAGGCGGCCGTGCGCAGCTGCAGCACGCAGTGACGCGAGGCTCCGAGATGTGGAGCCACGGGGAGGGTCCCGGTCTGCACCCGCGGTCTCCCCACGCATGCCGGGCGTGAGCGTGTATGCCGCGAACCCGGCTGGCCCAGACGGGGTATGAGTCAGGGTGTGATGGCCCCGTGGGGTGCCTGCCTCTCTGTCCGTCTCTCTCATGGAAGACAGACATTTTTATATGTAGCTGTTCTACCCTATCACCTCCAGACCAAACTTTCATAAGTTATCTCGTTACTGGAGAAGAGCACAGAAAACAAGCAAATCGACAGGACGGAATCACAGGAGGGCCAGGACAGTGGCGCGCAGTAACGCGACTGCGACTGCGAGGCCGGCACACGGGCAGCCCAGGACGGTGTCGGGACCTCCCGAGCACACTAGGCGATGGTGACTGTGACCCGGGGCCGGCAGAGGCCAGGGCAGACCACGGCATGGAGACCCTGTTGGGGAGGCTTGTCTCTTTCTCTGTCTCACTCGCTCATGGAGGAAAGCAAGCAGATAACATGGGTAATAAAGAGAGGAAGGAAGGAAGGAGGGGCGGAGGAGAAAACCACGCGCTCGTCACACGTAGGCCCTAGTGCTCGATCAGAACCACAGCAGCTTACGGGATGGTAAATATTGAAGAAACCTTTGCACGTTGGAAATTTGTAGTTGGGATCGATCCTTTTTAGTCCTCGGACAGTAAGGAACATTCCGATAGGAGACCCAAAGGCGAAGAATATCTCTGGCTTGTACATGAGCCGGGGGTACCTTACAGACACCTGAGAGGAGGAGGAAAAGCATCTCACTGGCGACAAAGCAACACCTGTCCCCGCACACCGACGGCAGGCGGTACGTGACCGAGGGGAACCGGTGCTGTTACCTGCCCGATGCCCACATCGGGGTACTCGTCACACCCAGAACCGTCGGTACCGCCGCAGAGCTCGGGCCCTCTGGGGATGCTGGGCCCTGAAGCCGGCCGTGGACTCGGTCTGCTAATACCCTGAAGAACCAAAGGCGGTCACGTGGGGTGAGTACCCAGCGCAAGGTACACGACGCCTACTGATCTGAAAGGGTGTCTGGGAAAGCTCTGAGATGGTAAGCCAGTATTTTCTGGAAGAATCCCCCAGGAGATAAGACAAAGCTGATGAAAACGGGAGTCGCCTTCAACTATGAACTGCACGCCGAACGCTCTGGAAGGCTGGAAGCTGCACTCGGCCCCTGGGCAGCAGCGGGAGCTCGGAGCGGTCCTGGACAGGGTCAGCCCTGAGGGAAGGGATGCGGCGGAGGGCTGAGTTCCACAGAGGCGGACAGGATGCCTCTGTGGGGACAGACGTGCCACACGCCGCTGTGGTCCCCACATTATGCACCGCGTGGCCTCGGCGGGTAGCAGGCGGGTCCACCCAGGTTTGTGTACTTCACTCTATGACATGCGTCAAGTGATGCGGGACTGCGCAGGTGCTGGCCAAGAGCTACGTCTGAAAAAAACAAACTAGGGGCCTGCAGGTGGCATGGTGGTTAAGGTGCTGGGCTCCCGCATGGCTGACTGTGGTTCAAGTCCTGGACCTGGCAGCTTGCTTTCTCACTTGCCCGCTCGCTCGCTCTCTCTCTCTCTCTCTCTCTCTCTCTCTCACACCCTATCCCTCTCTGGTCAAATTGAAATAAATAAATAAATAAATAAATAAATAAATAAATAAATAAATTTGAATAAAATTATTTTTTAAAAATTTTAAACACTTATATATTTAATTTTATTTATTCATTCATTTATTTTATTTTGACCAGAAAGAAACAGAGAGAGAGAGAGGGAAAGTAAGAAAGCAAGCCACCAGGTCGGGACTTGAACCATGATCGGCCACATGGGAATGTCCAGCACCTTAACCAACACGCCACCTTTGGTCATGAATAAAATAATTCTCTAAAAAAATAAATAAATAAAAAGGTAAAAAGAGAGGCAAAGGCCAATTACCACAGTGCTTCGTCTCCCAGACAGCACACCCCACAGAGCACGGCTCCACCACGGACGTCACAGACCCGCCCGGTCCAACACAGTGTAGGAGGCACCTACCAGGGGCTCTTCTCTGGTCCTGAAATAGTCCAATATCTTCTTCCTTGGTCCTAAGGGAATCCGCATTGCCTGAAGATCACTGTCTGTACATAAGGCCTAGGGACAGGAGACCAAGTATCTTATTTCTGGGCAAAACATCAGCTCAGCGTCTTTGCCGAGATCTGTCTTCCTCTGCCTTATGCTGCGCTGGCTCTCCCCCCCCCCCCCCCCCACATCAGTAACTTCAAGGACAAAAGACTATTTGATTCCTCGTCAGCCTAAAGAACAGAGAGTACCAATACCAGAGTGTCAGTGTGACAGCACAGATAACACCGTGTTTGGAAAAGAAAGCAAACAAGCAGTCAGGTATCTAATAACTTCATGGCAGGAAACTGCCCCAGATTTCCGCGTGCACCAGGTGCCCCGCACCTCAGAGGGTGCCCTCCTCCCCACGGACACGGGGTGAGCATGCCCCGGCACACGGAGCCTAGAACTGGCTAGCAGTCGGGGTCTCAGCGAGCACCGCGCATCGTATCAGGCCTCCTTCGCTCCTGAACACTAGGTCAGTGCACCGGATTGAAGCGCATCCTAACACCGTGTGCCTTTTCCTCTTGGCGCTGATGGGAACTAGCAATTCACGTGTCTGTTATTTTATACGTGTCTTTGCCGCAGCCTATAAACACAAGGGCTCAGGAGCCAAACCCGCCTTCCTTGCCAGTCCTGAGCGCGTGGTCTCATATGCCCAAGCAGCGAGCATTTACTAAATGCCTTAGATGATGGGGTGTATTGCAGACCAGAAAAACGCACAGCGAAAGTGGGAAGAGCAGAAACGAACAAGCGAAGGACAGCAGGGGAGCTCCCGTGAGAGGACAGGAAATAGCAGTGGGACACGCTGCGGCCATCGGGGCCGTCCTTGCCCTCTGTCCTCTCGGGGCCACGTGGTCTAGACTTTGCCCACTGCTCTGGGAGTGTCCGTGTGGTACACCTGAACTTTGAATTCCCACAAAGCAAAGGCCACTCGATGTGGTTAAAGACAAATGAAAATGCTGAAAAGCACTACTAATGGTATTTATGACTACCAAGCTTCTAAAGGATAGGACAGACTCTTAGTGAACGTGATAAAGATAATAACAACACTAAATGGTTTGACATCGGTTTTAAAAGATCGTTGTTACCAGAGCTTCCTTATCTACCCTCTCCTTCTCGAAGATCGGAAGGTACTCAGAGAGCTGAAGTTTCTTCAGATCCTCCTCCAGTGTCGGCGTATCTCCTTGACCCATAACAGCAGTCAGCGAGCCCTAAAGGTTAAATGGTAAAGCTCATGTCCTGAAAATCCAGTCAGTCTCCTCAGTAACACTACTTTTTTTTCCTTTTCTTTTTTTTTTGGAGAGGTTTTTGCTATAGGGCGCATGCGCTCGCCAGACAGACAGAGAGAGACAGAGAGATAGAAAGCGAGAAATCACCCCCCAGGGGGGATGGCCACGCCGCAATCCCTTCTCCTCCGTTCTCCTCTCGGGATCTTGGGCACGCACGCACACGTGCCTGGCGTGAGTTTTAAGCCACCGGGTCCGGGACGCGAGCCGCGGTCGACTATGTGGGAGTCCAGCAACATAGCCATTACGCTAACTGCTGGTTCCCAACTACTTTGTGATAAAGAAATGTATTATACACTTGGCCCTCTATATCCATGGGTTCCACAATCTACAGATTCAACCGACCATGGACAGAAAACACGGAGAAACCTTTCAGTAGGGCTAGCCCCATGGCCGGCCGACTAAGGAAGCCAGCTCCCACACAGCTGACGGGGCAGCTCAGGTGCCAGACCCGACGGTTCCACAACCACACAGGCATGTGTGTATGTGCGCACAAAACCTTGACATGGAAGAACGGAGGAGGGACTGTGGCATGACCACACACTGGGGTACACGTACCCTGCTCCCTCTAGGGAGCACACATGCTTTCTGGCAAATTTTAAAACTAAGAAATATATACATTTTCCTTAAATACAGTATAACAACTCTATATATAACACTTATGTCAGACTGGATATCATTAAGTAATCTAGAGATACCTTAAAAGTATACGGGAGCAGGTTAGGGGCCAGTAGATGGCATGGTCATTAAGGCACTGGACTCTCACATGACCGACCACGGTTCGAGTCCTGGACATGGTACCCTGAAGATCCCACCAGGCACAAGTGCATGCATGCTTGCCAAAAACCCCAAGAGGACAGTCATGGAGGAAAAACGCCTGGAGCGCGGCTGTCCCTGCTGGAGGGTAACTTCTCATTTCCCTCTCTCTCCCTGTCTGTCTGTCCTCTCTGGTGAACGCACATGCCATATAGGAAAAAAAAAGTGTATGGGAGCACACGTCTTTGCACATGTCGTTGTATTTGCATGTAACTGCTCCATTTTATAAGAGACTTGACCATCCGTGACTTCTGGCATCTGTGGAAGGCCCTGGAACCAGTCTCCTGGGGAATACTGAGGGGCCACCGTGTAAGATTTCTGCCACAATGCACCTGAACTTCCGAACACTTGTACCTTATGCAAAATATAGGTGATTGATCTCTTAAGTTTTTGCAGTTTCAGTTAAAAATATATTTTAGGGGACCAGCAGTTGGCATAATGGTTATGTCACTAGACTCCCATGTAGTCAAACACGGCTCGAGACCCGGACCCAGTGACTTAAACTCATGCAGGGCATGTGTGCATGCATGCCCAAGATCCAGAAAGGAGAATGGAGGAGAAGGGATTGCGGCGTGGCCATCCCCCCTGGGGAGTGATTTGTCACTTTCTGTCTCTCTTTGTCTTTCTGGGAGCGCATGCACCCTATGGCAAAAACCTCTCAAAAAAAATTAAAAATTTAAAAAATGTGTATTTTTAAATGAATGAGTGAAGAAATGATTATCAAAGCATTCTTGATCAATAACTAACATTTACCTAGTTCTTATTAGAGAAAAATTGCTTTAAAAATACATGTCAGGCCAGCAGGTAGCTAGAGCACTGGCCCCTTTATGGCTGACTCACGATTCAAGTCCTGAACCGGCAGCTTAAAAACCCCTCCGGGTACATGTGTGTGCGTGCCCAAAATCCCCAGAGGAGAATGAAGCAGAAGGGCTGCGGTGTGGCCACCCCCAGGGGGTGATTTTTCACCTTCTCTCTCTCTGTCTCTGTCTCTCTCCAGTAAGAGCACACACCCTGTGGCAAAAGCCTAAAAAAGAAAATAATAATAATAATAAAACAGGGACCATTAGGTGGCGTTGTGGTTAAGGCACTGGACACTCTCACATGGCCAACCACAGTTCGAGTCCCGGATCTGGTGGCTTACTTTCTCGCTTCCCCCTCCCTCTCTCTCTGGCCAAATTAAAGTAAATGAATGAATAAATAAAATTACATAAATAATTCTTTAAAAAATAATAATAATATAATAGTCTAAGACAAAGCCCCCACACTGGAAAAACTGATGATCTAACGGGAGAAATAGACATTAACATAAAAGGAGAAAAAAGTACAAGACAGTGTGTGCTGAGTAGCGCATCAGAGCGATTGCTGGCACGCGCTCACAGGGCTGCGTTTTACTAGAGATGCTTAAACATCACGTCTCCTCACTGCTTCCCAACAAGTGTCTATAAATCCTATCAATCTGTATCCAATTCCTTCCTCATTTTTTAAAATATTTATTTTATTTGTTGTTATTATTTTTTAATGTTGATGAGAGAAGTAGAGAGAGAGAGAGAAAGTGAGAGAACAAGCTGCCATGTCCGAGACTGGAACCGTGGTCGGCCATGTGGGAGTCCAGCACCTTGACCACTATGTCACCTGCTGGCCCCCCTCATTTTCTTACATACAAACTACATTTAGCTCAGTGATTCTATAATTCTATTAATCAGTAGTGTACAAAGGAAAATAAGACACTCTTTTTGACTGTAACAATTACATTACTATCTTGCTTCTATTGTCCAATAATAGATTGTTAAAATACATGTAAACGTATTATCATGAGACTAAATTCGGCTTAAAGCAGAAAACTCCAGAACCTGCGCGTCCTCATTTGGAATGCTGTAAGAGCACCTAGCTGAAGATGGAAATGACCTGTTCACTGTCGACATTCCCCAGAGGGTCCTTCTGATTTGTCAGGATATCAAACAGTATAAGCGAACCTGTGAGTAAAATGGGAGAGAGAGGGCACAGTCTGTCAGTGCCACTAAACGGCTGGCTGGCCCGCGAAGTCGTAGGCAGTCACACCGGTACAGTCTACACGGCAGGAAGTCTTTCCTCCCAATTCGCCACCTCCCTTCCACCCCTCCAAACTGCAATCCAGACCTCTGAATCTGATGCCGACAAAAGACACCCTGGTTAAAAAAATGGTGTCCTTAAAATGTCACAGTTACCTAAACTATGACCAGCAATGGATACGCCCCCTTTAAAATCAGGGTTCCTCTGCAGAAAAAGTGTGTAAATCCGGTTCATTTCGGAGGCCACTGTGTCCACGATGGTCTGGCAGTAGGTGGGGCTGTTGTAGAAGAAGACGTCCAGGATCGTGTCGTTGGTGAAGTGCCTGAGGCGGTTAATGCTGGGAAGGGTGATGCGCTGCAGGTCGCTGAAACAAGAAAGACGTTTTAGGCGGAGCCTCCTCAGACCACGGCCGCCTCTACGTCACGTGCAGCTGAGCCTTCAAGCTTCGCTCAAAAACATTTAATGATGCAACAGGCAGCTGCTAACTTATCAGAAAAATAGGACTAAGAGACACGCTCAGTGGAGCCAAGGGAAATCATCAGCAAAACACGAGTGTTAAGAAACCCTACAGGGCCAGAAGGTGGTTAAGGCACTGGACTCTCACATGGCCATCCTGACCAACCACAGTTCGAGTCCCAGATCAGGTGGCTTGAAACTCATGCTGGGAGCATGTACGTGCATTCCCAAAATCCAAAGAGGAGAATGGAGAAGAGATTGCAGTGTGGCCATCCCTTCTAGGGAGTGGTTTCTCACTTTCCCTCTCTGTCTCTCTGGCCAGTGTATATGCCCTATGACAAAAACCTAAGAAAAAAAGAAAAGAAACCTACGAGACAGGGCCAGCAGGTACCAGGAGGTTAAGGCAGCTGGATCCTACATGGCAAACTATGCGGTTCAAATCCCAAACCCAGTGGCTTAAAAACACAACCAGGTATATGTGCATGCATGTCCGAATTCCAAGACAAGAATGGAGGACAAAGGCCTGCAGTATGGCCATCCCCCGCCCGGGGATAATTTCTCACTTTCCCTCTCTCTCTCTCCAGTGAGCACATGCCCTATAACAAACTAAAAATAATCAATTTTTTTTTAATAAATAAAAAGAAACCCTACAAGACAAACGTAGTTTCTTCAATGTATAAACTGAGGGACCAGCAGGTGGCGTGGTGGTTAAGGCGCTGGACACTCCCACAGGGCTGACAACGGTTTGAGTCCTGGACCCAGTGGCCTACTTTCTCACTTTCTCTCTCTCTCCGTCTCTCTGATTAAAATAAAAGAACAAATAAATAAAATTAAATAAATACTTATTTTAAAAAAATATATATATATATAAATTGAAAAAAAAAAAGATGAAAAGAAAGTAGTGGGACCAGCAGGTGGCATGGTGGTGAAGACACTGGACACTCCCACATGGCCAACCACAGTTCAAGTCCCAGGCCTGGTGCTTGATTTCCTACTTTCCCTCTCTCTCTGTCTCTGGTTAAATTAAAATAAATGAATGAATAAATAAAATTAAATAAATAATTCTTAAAAAAAAAAAAAAGAAAGAAAGTAGTAACCACAAGACTGAGAAAGATGCAAAGGGGAGATGGGAAACTGCAATCCATGCTTTACTGGGGTCAGTTTAAGAACAGGTGTCTTCAGGAAATTCATGGAAATGAGCATTATGAAAAAATTAAGCATTAGTATCAAATATTTTTTGCACCAAAATAAACTCTGCCATTTTAAGATTTTTTTCCCTTTTTTTTTTTTTTTTTAAAAAAAAAGTATTTGCTATGTATGTTTTCCAGACAAAGAGAAGGAAAGTGAGAAATCAGCCCTCAGCAGGGATGGCCACACCGCAATCCCTTCTCCTCCACTCTCCTTCAGGATTCTGAATGCACAAGCACCAGCGTGATTTTCTAGCCTCCAGGTCTGGGGCTCAAACCCCGAAGGTGGCCATGTGAGATTCAGCACCTTAACTTCCATGCCACTTGCTGGCCTCTAAGCTGTTCTTTAATTCCATTTTCCACAGACTATCTGAAGTATCCTCATGTGTGTTTATTTGTATTTATGTATGTACAAATATATAAATAAAAATTGCAGTAATTATTAGACAACTAGAAATTTACACTTGGTCTCAGCCAAAAGACAAAAAAGATGACATCTGGAAATTTAAACACTGACCAAATGTTTGATACTGAGAATTCTTTTAGGGCTGGCTTTATTGTACAGCAGTCAGGTACTAAACAGAGGAAGCTGGGTCCCACGTGGCCACCCAGGGTGTAAACCCCAGCCCCATCAGCCTGAAAGACACACTGGATCTGCACACGCCCTGGGTCCTGGCAGGGCAGAGACCTCGAGGGGAAAGGACTGCAATGCGACCAGGCTCTGTTGAAGGGCGTTTTGTCTCTCTCAGTCACACTTTCTGGCAGGAAAAAAAAATTCTTACACTTCAATAATGGCATTAAATATTTTTTTAAAGTTCTTTAAGGGACCAGCAGGTGGCATAATAGTTAGGACACTGGACTCCCACGTAGTCGACTGTAGTTCGAGTCCCAGGCCCAGCAGCTTAAAATTCACACCAGGTGCATGTATGTGTGTGCCCAAAATCCCAAGAGGAGAATGGAGGAGAAGGGACTGCAGCATGACCATCCCCCCCCCCCCCCGCCCGGGGAGGGTGTGATTTCTCACTTTCTGTCTCTCTCTCTCTCTTTCTGTCATTCCAGGAAGTGCATGCACCCTATAGCAAATATCTCTTTAAAACAAATTTAAAAACATGATAAAAGTTCTCTAAAAAATATACAAACAAGGGGGGCTGACAGGTGGCGTGGTGGTTAAGGCATTGGACTCCCACATGGCAGACATGGTTTGAGTCCCAGACCTGCAGGCTTGCTTTTCACTCACTCTCTCTGGCCAAATTTAAAAAATAATAATAAATAAAATTAAATAATTTAATATATATATGTATACACACACACACACACACACTAAAACATTCACAGAGGAAATGACAGGATGTTTAGGATTTGGTTCAAAATTAATAAAATGGCAGGAGAGAGAGAGGCGGCCGGTGCATGGCTGGCTCTGCTCCATGGAAATACGGAGCAGGCGGAGCCGGCCACAGCCGAGGCCGCCGGAGCTCACTGATCAGTGCACGAAGAGTCACTGTCCATGCTGTTTTGTGCAAAATTCTTCACACTAAGTTCTTTTTAAAGGAAAGACAAAACTGGGCCAGCCCACAGCATGGTGGATAAGGCAGCTGATCCCTCATGACTGACCACATGGAGTGAAAAACAGACCCAGCCCACGTGGATAGCATGCCCAAAATCCCTGTGGGAGAGTGCACTGGGGGAGAGGGGACTGGGGCATGCCCACTGCCCACAGGGAGTGCTCTCCCTTCCACTCCGTCATTCTCTCTCCGGCATGTGCGTATGCCCTCTGGCAAAATTTTAAAAAAATTTTTAAAAAGACATAGCAGACAGGCTCTGGCAGGCCCTGGCGAGCTGAGCTGCAGTGGTGGAGGCTACACGGCCAGCCACAGGTTCAGATCCAATCGGGTCGACCTGAGACGTGCCAGGCTTGTGGCATGACCAGACCCTAGGGCTGCTGTGCAGTTCAGCTCCCGGACCCGGCAGCTTGAAAATCAGCTGGACATGTGTGCGTGCATGTCCAAAACTCCCGTGAAGAAAACGGAGAAGGGACTGCAGCCTGGCCACCCCCTCTAGGGTGATTTCCTGCTTTCTCTCCCTCTCTGTCTCTTTCTTGTGAGCCCATAAACCCTACAGCAAAATTTAAAAAAAAAAAAAAAAAAAAAAGACTGCGTGCCCTTAGGAACCTCTCGGCGTCAGCCCAAGTATTAAAGGATGTGCACTCCATCAAAGCAATGCCACGCTGGCGCAGCAGGCACATGGATGGTCTCAGACCGTACAGTACTGAGAACCAAGAGACCACAGTCAGAAGCAGTTTCCGAACCCGCGTGACCCGATGCTGACCGCTCTCTTCACCTTCCAGAGAAGGTGACCCGGTGCTGACCGCTCTCTTCACCTTCCAGAGAAGGTGACCCGGTGCTGACCGCTCTCTTCACCTTCCAGAGAAGGTGACCCGATGCTGACCGCTCTCTTCACCTTCCAGAGAAGGTGACCCGATGCTGACCGCTCTCTTCACCTTCCAGAGAAGGTGACCCGATGCTGACCGCTCTCTTCACCTTCCAGAGACGCAGCGCCTCGCTCTCCCCGGCACCCGCGTCAGGACTAGGTTTCTCCTCCCTGCCGGGCCCGCAGCTGGATGCCCGCAGTGTGAGGCAGCCTTCATCACTACAGAAAGCTTCCACAAACCACAGGGCTCCTACCTTTAGAAAGCCGTCACTCAAACATGCCACCAGTAAGGGCCAGACAGTGCACTGCGGTAGAGCGGGGGGACCCACCTGGGAAGGCCCCAGGTTTGCATCCTAGCGCCTCCTGTACTTGCTGGGCGTGTGCGTGTGCCCATAATCCAGGCTGCCCTGGGTGGCAGGAAGGACCCGTTGCGGGTGCCCTTCTCTGTCTGTCTTTCATTCTCTCATGGGAGAAATACACAAATAAACTTGAAAAAAAAAGTTGTACCAATTATACCTCAAGTTATAAATGCTAATAATTTAATATTTGTGGGTTTCCTCCCTTTTTTTCCCCTAAATTTGGACACATATTTAAATGTGATCACAAAAGAAATACTTTTTGGGGCCAGTAGGTGGCGAGGTGGTTAAGGGCATTGGACTCCCACATGGCAGACCGTGGTTCTAGTCCTGGACCTGGAAGCTTGCTTTCTCACTTTTCCTCTCTCACTCTATCCTCTCTGGTCAAATTAAGATAAATAAATGAATAAAGTTAAATAAAATAATTCTTAAAAAACAAAAAGAAATACTTTGTACATCTTGCAATATGGCTGGCTTTTGATATCTGAAGACAGACATGCCTAAACTCAGGGCTGGCTGGTGGCATGGTGGTTAAAGGCGCAGGACTCCCACATGGCCAACTGAGGTTCAAGTCCTGGAGCTGGTGGCTTGCTTTCTCACTTTCCCTCTCTCTCTTTCTCTCACTCTGTCCCTCTCTGGCCAAATTAAAATAAATAAATAAATAAATAAAGTTAAATTGAAAAAAAAAAAACTTAGGACCAGCAGATGGTGTAATAGCTACATCGTTGGACTTCCATGTAGTCGACTGCGATTCGAGTCCCGGACCTGGTGGCTTAAACTCACGCCGGGCACGTGTGCGTGCGTGCCCAAGATCCTGAGAGGAGAATGGAGGAGAAAGGATTTCGGCGTGGCCACCCACCCCAAGGGGTTATTTCTCGCTTTCTGTCTCTCTGTCTTTCTCCGTCTCTCTGGCGAGCACATGCGCCCTACAGCTAAAACCTCTAAAAAAAAAAACTTTTAAAAAAAAGGAAAAGATGCCTGAACAGTGTGGAAAGAAAGCAGTGCATGGCTTTAATGCTCAGTATGGAGCTGTAACGGTGAACACTCGTGAGCCAGGGAACACAGGGCTCTTTACTCCCAAACAGGACTGGTTTAACTGCAAGGTTCATCAGCGTCTAATAATGTGTAATACTTTCTCTTAAGCTTATCATTTACGTGAGAGTGAGAGACAGAGAGAGAGAGAAGTAAGCACCCTCGACAAGGTCTCTCACTGCAGCCTGCCCTCCCCTCGCCCCAGCCCAGCAGGTCACCAGCAAGCACTCAGCTGACCCGCGCGGGTCAGCCAGGGGACTGGGCCTGCCCTCCCTCACCGGGGTCCAGCATCTCTGAGCAGGGCATCACCACCGCGCCATCGCGCTGGCCCCAGGCTTTAAATACGCAATTGGCTACAGCAGAAGAACAGGTCTCTAAACACACTGATGCTCAGAAGACAAATCGGGATCCCAGTTAACACCAGAGGTGTCAGGTGCTACTCACACGTCCACGCCGGTGGAATGCAGAGGGCTGTGCCAGTTGACTGGAAGGAATTCCACTCTCCCAATCTGCTGATTCTCCTGGGCTTTCTTAAAATGTGTCTGTAGTAAGTTCAAGGAAACACCGCGAAAATCATTCACTGGAAAAGAAAAGTAACTTATGCATCAACAGTGAAGCAGTGGATCTGAAGAATCAGGACACGACAAATTATGTAATTCTACTCCAACCACACTTGCTTGGCGCACATATGCACTTGAGTCAAAACAGTGAAATGGTATTCGAGAAAAATGATCGGCGCATATAGATTAAGTCAGTATCAATTAAGCATGTTGATTAAATCACCAGTATAACTTAAAATTATGACTACATATTGGAAATGTTCCTTCACTATAGAACTTGCTTTGATCACACAAAAACATGTCATCAAAAGAAAAAGACAAGCTCACTTTAAAACTTGTGTGTGGGAACCAGCAGTTAGCGTAATGGCTATGTCGCTGGACTCCCATGTAGTCGACCGCGGTTCGCGTCCCAGACCCGGTGGCTTAAAACTCACGCCGGGCGCATGTGCGTGCGTGCCCAAGATCCTGAGAGGAGAATGGAGGAGAAGGGATTGCGGCGTGGCCATCCCCCCTGGGGGGTGATTTCTCGCTTTCTGTCTCTATCTTTCTGTCTGTCTGGCGAGTGCACACGCCCTATAGCGAAAATCTCTCCAAAAAAAAAAAAAACTTGTGTGTTGGGGCCAGCAGTAAAGGCTCTGGACTCTCACACGGCTGACCGCTGTTTGAGTCCCAGACCTGGTGGCTTCACCATCATGGGGGTGCGTGCATGTATGCCCAGAATCCTGGGAGGAGAACGAAGGAGAAGGGATTGTGGCATGGCCACTCCCTCTGAGGGGTGATTTCTCACTGTCCCTCTCACCTCTCCCTCTGTGTCTCTAGCAAGTGCATGTGCCCCGATGCAAAAATCTGACATAGAAACAATTCTCTGCCACAGCACTGTCTCAGTGAGAACAAAATCGCATCAGTATAGTCAGTAGGTCAGGTGCCTCTTCCAGCTCCCTGGTTCTTACAAACAAACACACCCAGTACTTGGATTTCAAAGGAAAAAAGATACTGCTGTTTGAAACTCATATCGCATCGAGTTTAACCTTTTGGAACACAATTCTGGTTTATGCTTAGAACCATTAGCCAGAATAAGAATTGGGACAGTAAGACTTCGGATACGATCACATTTTAGAGGACATTACATTTCAAAATTAAGTTATAATGACTTACATCTTTCCATCAGAATATCGAGGTTTATCACATATGCATTATAAAAATGACTGAAGTATCTGTTATTCACTTAAACTCTACCACCTTTCCAGCCCCATTTAAATTTGGAATGGTTAGAAATAGCACTATCACATTATAAAACAATTTTATAGGGATTAGAGGCTTAGTCACTGAAGAATTATTAGTTAAGCGCATACGCTGTTAGCCTCAGGAATTTATTAGCACCTTAGTCTAAGCCGGGAAGCTTTGCTACCTTGCCCCCTGTCTTTAGCTCTGCAAATCTTATTACACAGCTCAGACGACAGCCCAAAGATGATGCTTTATCGCAGCTCACAGGAGGGCTGGCTAATACTGTCCTTAAATGGTCAGTCTTACATGATCTGCAAACCTACCACACTGCACGATGCTTCGAAAGCGGAGGTCACACGCTGGCCCGATCCCATGGACCACAAACACCAAATGATCTATTTGTAGAGGTTCCCCTAAAATGAAATTGAAAAGAAAAATTATTCTATATAATTAGTCATTAAAACGATATGTAAGTAAAATCAAACATTCACAATAGTGTATAAGTTACAAATATGAGCAAGTTGGGACCAACAGATGGTGTAATGGTTACATCACTGGCCTCCCACGGAGACGACCACGGTTCACATCCTGGACCCAGCAGCTTAAAAGTCACGCCAGGCACGTGTGTGTGCAAGTCCAGAATCCCAAGAGGAGAATGGAGAAGGCATTGCGGTGTGGCCATCCCCCACCCCGGGGAGTGATTTCTTACTTTCTGTCTCTCTGTCTCTCTAGCAAGTACACATGCCCTATAGCAAAAATCTCTCTAAAATAATTAATTAAATAAGAACAAATTAAAATATAAAAGATAATTTAAAGGGCACAATATAGTCCAAATATTTAACTACTCAGTAAAAATACATTGATTTTACCTGGTATCTAATTTATCTTGAAATAAGTCTGTGGAAAAGTTTTTCAGGTTTTTAATTTTTTATTCTAAAATAAATACAAACTTACAGAAAATTAGAAGGCATAGTACAGAAACTCCCATGTACTTTATACATGAACTCAACTTTTTAAGTTACCACATTTGCTTTTCTCTATGTGTATAAATTAATTTTCCTGAAATATTTGGGAGCAGGCTGTGTACATCATCAGGAGTCATATACCATATCTCTTTAATTCTTTAATATTTTAATGTGTATTTCCTACGCAGATTCTTTTATTTTAAAGAATTATTGTATTTAACTTTATTTATTTTAATTTGACAGAGAGAGAGAGAGAGGAAGAGAAAGTGAGAAAGCAAGCTGCCAGGTCTGGGACTCAAACCATGGTCGGCCATGTGGGAGTCCAGCACCCTTAACCACTACGTCACCTGCCAGCCCCCCTAAGAATATTCTTTTATATAACCACAGTAGTTACCAAATCCAGGTAACTTAACATTGATAGAATATTTTCCTCTAATATTCCATTTTTATCAATTTCCCCAATAATATATTTTTTTAAAGCCTGAAGTTTTTACCTTTTCTAAATTTATTTAACTTACTATTTTTTTAATTTGACCAGAGGGAAAAATGAAAGGAAGCCACCAGATCCAGGACTCGAACCAGAGTTAGCCATGTGCGAGTCCAGTGCCTTAACCACCACACCACCTGCTGGCCCCAAAGTTTTGCTTTTTTGTTTGTTTGTTTTTTAATTATTTAATTAACTTTATTTATTCATTCATTTATTTTTAATTTGATGAGAGAGAGAGAAGGTGAGAAAGCAAGCCACCAGGTTCGGGACTCAAACTGTGGTCGGCCATGTGGGAGTGTCCAGTGCCTTAACCACCACGCCCCCCACTGGTCCCTGTTGTTTTCTTTTAAGAGAAGATCTCACCGCGTGGCTGTTCTCTTGCCTCACACTCCTAGCTGGGCGCTTACTACCATGCCCAGCCAAGCCTGAAATTCCACACTCATCTTCTTAGTTGCAGTGACTCAGACCAAGTCTGAGAGACAAGTGGGCTCCCCCAGAAGACATGTAATGTGGCTGATACGTTATAAAGTCGATCGGAAGTGACCTGCGCTAGATGGGTCACTTACGGACAATCACCAGGAAAAGGAAAGAACGTTTCCCTTGGAGGATAGAAGTTACCAGGCATCTCTAGACTCGCAGACGGAGCCACACTTCTTAGAATCAGGTCGAAACCAACTCATCTGTAATTAGTGACTTCCTGATTCTGCCAAATCCATCCCTCCCCATATGTACTTGGCTGTCAAAGAGATTTTTACATCCATTACGAGTCTGGGGCATGGGGGGCAGGTGGCATGGTGATGAGGGTGCTGGACTCCCATGGGGCCAGCTTATTTCCTCACTGTCCCTCTCTCTCTCTTTCTCTGGTCAAATTAAAAAATAATAATAAAACTGAATAAATAATTCTAAAAAAAAAAGATTCTGAATAGATGAAGTGATGCTAACTAACCGTAACTTAGACTAAGCCTGAGTGATTAAAGATCATTTTTAAGACTTAAGAATAATACAAATCCATAGGAAAAGGTCACAGTATAAGGGAGAAACAAATAAGCATACAGGACATAATGAGAAAAGTACACAGTTAACATTACCGCAATGAATGTCAACAGAGATGTTTTCAACCCCTCTCTTCACTGTCCGTGGCCGACCCTGCTCCGTGGGTGTGGCGCCCCATTCATCAGACCCTGGCACTGGCTGGTAATGCACCATGAGCTTAAACAGAAAAAGTCAGAGGGGAAAGAGGCTTTCTTCATTACAGTCCTCTCTACACAATCCATTTGCAAAGGCAGGCACGTGTCTTTCAATGCAGTCAAATCTCAACCAGAATTGATATGCAACTTCTGCAGCTTGAACTGAGAACCGTGAAAATACCTTCGGCTAACAGACTTTGCCACAACACCCCAACCTGGAACGTAGGTTCACATAACATATCATATTTTTTCCTCAGAACGCTATTTTGTGTAAGCTAAGTGGAAAAAAATCATGGTAATGGCTCCAAGCTTTAAATTTGATAACTCTAAATCAATATAAAGTCTGCGAAAGGTTAGCCCATGTAGAGTCCATAGGAAAAAGAAAGCAAGTGAGTTCTCCTCGCCGGTGCCGTGAACCCTAACCCCCTCGCTTTACCTTTGGGTTGTGCAATATAATAATTTCTCTGTTGGGAGACTCCAGTTTTTTCTTCCATTCATCCAGAGTGACAGCAAGCATGTAAGCCTCCTTGAAAGAAAACACATTTCATTAGTTATCTAATAGCTTTCCTACCAAAACTGGACTCATTCAAAAGAATATTCCTAGATGTATAAGAAGCTATAATAGTAAATACTAAAATTAACTTTTTGAGCTAATAAGACCACCTAACGTATCAACTTTACTTTAAAATAATTTTTAAATTATAACAGATAATATGGCAAGGAACAAAGAAAAAATTCTGATTCTATCATCTAGACTAGATCATTGCTATTCATATTTTTATGTATTTCTGTCAAAAATACTAATGTTCTCGCCCAATTTAAGAAAAAGAAAATT
This sequence comes from Tupaia tana, assembly GCA_026018925.1. Taxonomy (NCBI): domain Eukaryota; kingdom Metazoa; phylum Chordata; class Mammalia; order Scandentia; family Tupaiidae; genus Tupaia; species Tupaia tana. The sequence goes on from JAKSZU010000002.1 coordinate 193,392,947, forward strand.
TAGGGAACCAGCAGTTAGCGTAATGGCTATGTCGCTGGACTCCCACGTAGTCGACCATGGTTCGTGTCCCGGACCCGGTGGCTTAAAACTCACGCCGGGCGCGTGTGTGTGTGCGTGCCCAAGATCCCGAGAGGAGAATGGAGGAGAAGGGATTGCGGCATGACCATCCCCCCTGGGGGGTGATTTTTCACTTTCTGTCTCTATGTCTCTGTCTGTCTGGCAAGCGCATGCGCCCTATAGCAAAAACATCTCCAAAAAAAAAAAGAGAAAGAAAAGAAAAAGAAAATTTTGTTTTCAGAGCAAGAAAATATGAATAAAAAAGATCAATCCTGTAGCCATATAGTTTAAATATTAACAATGATTACCATTAGGGGAAAACACCAAATTTAAAGGCATAATTACTACAGTTTCCATAGTAGTTTTTTTTTTTAAGAGAGATTTTTGTTCCCCGGAGACACAGAGAGAAACATAGAGACAAAGCAAGCAATCACTTGCCGGGGGATGGCCATGCTGCAATCCCCCTCTCAGGATTTTGAGCAAGCATGCACACATGTCCAGAGTGAGGTTTAGGCCACCAAGTCCGAGACTCAAACCACAGTCAACTACATGGGAGTCCAATGATGTCACCGTTAAGCCACCTGCTGGTCCCTCCATAGTACTTTTTTTTTGTATTGCCAGAGGATATCTGTGCTTACCAGAGAGAGAGAGAGAGAGAGAGAGAGAGCATCTCCAATGGGCTGTGGTCACACACACCTGTCTCCTCCATTTCTCTATCCTGCTGGGATTTGGGGCACACATTGGTAAGTACCTGGTGTGTTTTTCAAGCTGCTGGGCCAGGACTCCTGGCCACATGAAGTCTGGTTACCTTAACTATTAGGTTACCAGGCCAGTCCTCCACAGTATTTTCAAATCTGAAAATAAACTATTTTATCCTGAAACCAACTTGTGAAAAGAAACCATATAAAATGCTACGTAGTGCCGGATTACAGCACAGCAGTAATGCACTGCTCAAGCAAAGCTGGATCCCAGGTTCGAATCTCCACCCGCAGGCAGGGTACACACACAAGTGCCCACCTAGCAGGAGGGCCAGAGGAAGAGGACCGTGTGTGACAGGCACTGCGGGGGCTGCTACGCTCTCTCTCACATCCACACACACAACCTCTCTCATAGATTTTAAATAAACAAATAAATAAAATGTGACATAGACAGAGCCAAACTCATTCTGGAAATTTCACAAAATAAGTCACAAGAGGAAAAAAAAGATTATTAAATGAAAGGGGAAAAATGAAGGAAACGGGGACCAGCAGATGGCATAACGGTTATATCGCTGGACTCCCACGTAGCAGACTGCGATTTGAGCTCCAGACTCAGTGGCTCAAAATTCACGCCGGGTGCACATATGTGTGTGTGTGTCAAAATCCCAAAGGAGAATGGAGGAGAAGGGACTGCGGCGTGACCATCCCCCCGGGGAGTGATTTTTCATTTCTAGTCTCTCTGTCTCTGTCTCCAGTGAGTGCACACCCCCTACAGCAAAAAAAAAAAAAACAAAAAAAAAGGGAATGACCGAGTAAAGGCAGGTCACAGGGATACCTCTAAGACCTGGCTGAAGCTCTCCGAGTAGGGGATGTACTTATTGTCCTTGTCCCCCTTGTAAAACCAAGTGCATCGCCGCACTTCGGACACCAGCTCGTCCCAGTACACGGCGTAGCGCGTCCGCTCCCCCAGGTGGACGTCGTACCGGCCCCCGTCGGTGGGGATCACTCTCCCGTTACAGTCTCCTACCGGGCGCGGGTGAAGGAGAAAAGAAACACACATTTCAAAATAAATCTCCCAAAGCACAGTTCTGAGTTACACTCTAAATAATGCTATAAAACATATATTGAGACCAGCAGTTAGCGTAATGGCTATGTCGCTGGACTCCCATGTAGTTGACTGCAGTTCGAGTCCTGGACCCAGTGGCTTAAACAACCCGCCGGGCGCATGTGCGTGCGTGCCCAAGATCCCGAGAGGAGAATGGAGGAGAAGGGATTGCGGCGTGGCCATCCCCCTGGGGGGTGATTTTTCACTTTCTGTCTCTCTGTCTCTCTCTGTCTTCTGGCAAGCGCACGCGGCCTATAGCAAAAACCTCTCCAAAAAGAAAAAGAAAAAACAGTAACTCAAGAGTTCATTTTTCTGCAAGGTGACACCCCACCCTACACACACTCTTTATAAAAACAGAGACCAGCAGACAGCCTAGTGGTTACATCGGTGGACTCCTACATAGTCGACCGTGGTGCAAGTCCCAGAACTGGTGGCTTAAAACTCACGCCAGGTGCATGTACACGCATGCCCAAAATCCTGAGAGATGACGGGAGAAGGGACTGTGGTATGTCCATCCCCTGAGGGATGACTTCTTGGTTCCTGTGTCTCTGTCTCTCAGGCACATGTATATGCCCTATAGCAAAAATCTCTCAATTAATAAATAAATTAATTAATTAAAAATAAAAACAAAAACTGGGAACCAGCAGTTAGCGTAATGGCTATGTCGCTGACTCCCACGTAGTACCGCGGTTCGCGTCCCGGACCCGGTGGCTTACAACTCACGCCGGGCGCGTGTGCGTGCGTGCCCAAGATCCCGAGAGGAGATTGGAGGAGAAGGGATTGCGGCGTGACCATCCCCCCTGGGGGGTGATTTCTCGCTTTCTGTCTCTATGTCTCTCTCTGTCTGTCTGGCGAGCGCACGCGCCCTATAGCGAAAAACCTCTCTCAAAAAATAAAAATAAAAAAAAAATAAAAACAAAAACTGAAATGTAAGTTAGACATAAAAAATACTATTTGGTAACTAAGCAGAATTACAATAGATGCTTTTTTCAATACACAGACCAAAATCTTGAATATTACAAATTGGGGGCATATTACAAATGGGGCTGGCAGGTGGCATGGTAGTTAAGGCAGTAGACTCCCACATGGCTATCCACAGTTCGAGTCCCAGATATGACAGTTTGCTCTCTCACTTTCCCTCTCTATCTGGTCAAATTGAAAAGTAATAACAATAAATAATATTATATAAAAATAATTCTTAAAAAAACACAAATTGGCTGAATAGTAATAGGAAACTGAGATATGAAATGTAAGAAACTGACTAACAAGAAAAATCTAAGACTTCCTTTTACTAGCACTCATTATAAAGATGGTTATATGACACAGAGAGAAAAGTCTTCATTATATTACAAATCATTGTTTTCACCCTACCAGAGCCATATGCCTCTTCCAGCTGCTGTGAATCCTGGGCGTTGAAAGGAATCCACGTCTCCTTGGAGTCGATTATCTTACAGTAAAACCAGTGTGGGGAAACCGGCTCGTATAAACTGCCAGCATCCATGTCTAGAAGCTCGAAGGAACTGCTAGAGTTTGGTGATGGGGACGGGTCGGACTGAGAGGGCGGCTCCGGCTGGGATTCTACCGAGGACATTTCGTTCTCTGAAAGGCAAAACGAAAAAAAGCTGTCGGGAAAACGATGCTCCTCCTATTAGCAGGTAACTGTCCACAAGCTCAAAGAACCATAGCCATCTCTGGAAAAAGAAAAGGTGCGGGGGCCCTGCCTCCGGGTATGAGTAACATACACCAGCAGCGGGCCTCTGCGGGAGCGGAGCTGGGGCAGAGCTGCGGAGACCCACCATTCAGCCCCAGGCTCTCCAAGGCCCACAGAACCCCGGGCTTACCTGACAGCAAGTGCTGGAGCAAAGATCGAGGCCCCCGCGGTCACCCCTCCATCGCAACCACACACTGTTTCCCCGTTTCCAATCTAAACCTGGGGCCAAAGGCACGCGCTGTCTTCCAACCAGCCGGCTGGCCCTGCCCTGATAACGCCGGGTTCAAGGCCGAGGGCCGCTGTCACGCGCGCTCACGACTGTCAGCGCCTTGAACTAAGGAACTAAGACGGTCCCGGGAGGACCGGTCCCTTTTTATTGATGCTTGAAGCTGCTTTTAGGGGCTGCGGCACCAATTCTGAAAACACGGCCTGGGGCCACGGTGCACGAGCGCACCCCCTCGCACGCCAGGTCTCAGGTGCAAAGTAGCGAGTGACCTCGAAAGGCTCCCTCCCGGGAAGCGCGGCCCCGCCGCCGGCCGCTCGGGAACGGCTGGGGCAGGCGAGCAGCGGCCAAGGACCGGGGCCGGGGCCAGCGGGTGTCCGCTCCGCTCGTGGCCGGCGGTGCCCGGCCTCCAGGCTTTGGCCCGTGCGCTTCCCCGCAGCGCTCGGGTCCCTCGGCCGCCGGTCCCCGGCCGTACCTCCCGGGCTGCAGAGCGGGGCCCGCCTCCTCCGCCTGCAGCCGCGCGGAGCCGCCGCCCACGGGGAGTCCCGCGCCCCGGCCCCGCGGCCACTCCGGCCCCGCCGCCGCCGCTCACCTGCCCGCGCCGCCGCCGCTCACGCGCTCCCGCCCGCGCCCTGGGGCGCTGGGCATGTCCCCCCCGCGGCCTTTCCCCGAGCCCGAGCGGGCGGGCCGGGGCGGAGCCAGCGGCCCCGCGGGGCTCGCGCGAACGCCGGGCTCCACCGCGCTCCCAGCGGGCGAGCAGGGCCACAGCCGCGCGCCGGGCAGAGCGGGCCGCACGCAGCGCCGGGGACCGCGGGGCGGGGCGGCTGCTGTCGCGAGAGGTGCCGGGAGTCGCGCGAGACCGGCTGCTCGCGGGCGGGGCGGGCGCTGCGGCTCCGGCTCCAGCTCCGCTGCTACCCGCCGGAGCTGTGGGGTCGCGGAGCCCGGGCCTCGGAGGTCGGGGCGACGTGGGCAGCTGCGCGGCGTGGGGCGGAGGCGGGTGCGGGAGAGCCCTGCGAGACGCCGCGGAGAGCGGGTCTGGGCCCGAGCCGCAGCGACCGGGCACGGCGCTCGTCCGCGCAGGGGGAGCCGCGAGTCCGAGCCTTCCGGCCCGAGGCCGCGCAGGACCGCCAGCTCCGAGCAGTGTGCGTGGTCGGGAGACCGCAGCTCCTTCGGGCATTCAGTAAGACGCCCTATTTTCTAACGAGACGACAGGACACGGATTCAGGCAGTGACATCTCATCCTGGTTTTTAAGAACTGGGTAGAAGGAAACCGAACTGTGTTATTTCCACAGCCCATTATTCTCGCAGACCAGCGGCCGCACACAGATCCCCACCAGGAGTTCCGCCAGCCGAGCGCCCTCTGCCCCGGCAGGGAGGAAGCAGGCTGTCACTCTCCAGGGTCCTGCCTGGTAACTGGTTACCGACTGGCCCTCGTCCGGACTGCTGCCGCGGCCCGCCTCCGCGCGAAGCCACTTGTTGGCGCATCCGTGCAATTCCCAGCCCCGGATGGAGCAGGTGCACCCGTGTGCACAGAAGTGAAATGGCACACCCCGACAGTGGTGGAGCCCAGATGAGGAGCGCCGACTTCAGAGCCTGCATTTAAGTAACGTACCTAAAATGAGTCCGGTGACACGAGTGCAGCTTGAATTTAGGTTCCCTGTCTCCAAGTCCTGGTGTACCCTCCATACCAGCTACTCTCACAGAGTTTGTTTGTTTTGAGAGGGAGAGTTTTGCGATAGGGCGATAGGGCGCATGTGTTCGCCAGAGAGAGAGAGAAGTGAGAAATCACTCCCACCCCCCACCCCCCACCCCCGGAGGGATGGCCCCAGCATCCCTTCTCCTCTGGGCATTTCGGACACGCAAGCAGAGGCGCCTGACCAGAATTTTAATCTGCTGGTTCCGGGACTCAAACAGCGGTGGAGTAGTGGGAGTCCAGCCCAGCTGCTCTCAAAGTTCTAAGCATAGGACCCGTCTCCACGTTAATTATTGAGGACAGGAAAGAGTATTGTTCATATACGTTATACTTATCACTGCTGTACTAGAAATTACAACAAATTTACTAACTCATTTTATTTATTTTTAGGTTTTTGCCATAGGGTCTGTGCTCTTGCTGGAGAGACAGAGACTGTGAGAGGGAAAATGGGAACTCCTGCCCGCCCCACCCAACTACATGGCCACCCTACAATCCCTTCTCAATTCTTCTGTGATTTGGGGCACACACACACACACACACACACACACATGCCCAGCGTGATTTTTAAGCCACCAGGTCCAGGACTCAAACTGCAGTCAGCCATGTGGGAGTCCAGCACCTTAACAACCACACCACCTGCTGCCCATTACTAATTCATTTAAAAATAACAGCAACAAACTCATTTCATGAATAAGAAACATTTTATGAAAAATAACTATTTTCCAAAATAAACTCAATGTGAACAATTGCATCCCATTCCATTTTTGGAAATATCTTTACTATTGGCTTAACAGAAAAAGCGAGAGGGCCAGCTGGTGGCACAGTGGTTAAGGTGCTGGATCCCATATGTCTGACTGTGCAGTTCAAGTCCCAGACCCGGCAGCTTGCTTCCTCACCCCACCCTGTCTCTCTTTGGTGAGTGCATGTGCCATATAGCAAAAATAATAACAATAATTAAATTATTTTCTAATTTTATTTATTGCTATTTTTTAATTTGACCAGAGAGAGAGGGAACATGAGAAAGCAAGCCACCAGGTCAGGGACTCGAACCACGGTCCACCATGTGGAAGTCCAGCACCTTAACCACCACACCACCTGCCAGCCCCAATAATTTAAACAACAAAAACTTGTTCTGTGAAAGACCTTGTTGAAGAGGATGAAAAAGCCCAGCTGTGGGGGCACTGGTGGCCCAGCACTGTGTGACACAGAAGTCACATGAGGGGTCAGGTGAGTATGAGCACGCAGGCACACCTGGGAAGCTGGGGGACGATCCCAGCATGGTGAGAACTCTGCGGGCAACATCACCCACACACCCACGAGACAGTGAACTTAGAAAAAGAGGATGAAAAGACAAGCTACAGGGACCAGCAGTTAGCATAATGGCTATGTCGCTGAACTCCCATGTAGTCGACCACAGTTCGAGTCCCGGACCCGGTGGCTTAAAACTCATGCCGGGCGCGTGTGCATGCGTGCCCAAGATCCCGAGAGGAGAATGGAGGAGAAGGGATTGCGGCGTGACCATCCTCCCGGGGGGTGATTTCCTGCTTTCTATCTCTCTGTCTCTGTCTGTCTGGCGAGCACACACGCCCTGTAGCAAAAACCTCTCAAAAAAAAAAAAAAAAAAAGAGAGAGAGAAGCTACAGACTGTGATAAATAAAACATTTGCCACCCAGGGTCCATCAGGCAGCATGTGGCTAAGGCCCTGGACTCCCACATAGCCGACTACGGTTCGAGTCCCAGACCCAGCCATGTGAATGTGTGCCCAACATCCAGGAGGAGAATGGAAAAGGGATTGAGGCGTGGCCAGCCCCCTGGGGGGTCATTTCTCACCTTCCCTCTCACTGTCTCTGTCTCTCTCTGTCTCTCTCTGGCAAGTGCACGCACTCTATGGCAAAAACCTCTAAAAATTTTTTTAATGAAAGGGAGCGACTGAGTGAGGGGTATGTGGGAACTCTGTGACTGCCATTTTTCTTCTATAAATCTAAACTATTCTAAATGAAGAGTTTATTAAAATAAACCCAGTTAGAAAGTGGCCATAAGGCTTGCACATCTCTTCCACAAGAGAGAATGTATATTGGGTCGTCGGAAAAGTCATGACACTTTTTTGCATAGAAAAACAGACAAATGCATCAGGACTTTCCCGACGTGAAGAGATGTCCGGCGCCATTAGCCACCAGGGACGCACGCCAGCCACCGCGAGCTATCGCTGCACCCTGATTGGAATGGCTAAAATAAAAGCCAGTGACAGTAGCAAACACTGGCACGAATACAGAGAGGCCCGTGCGCTGCCTGCAGGGATGCCAAGGGAGCAGCCCCACACACAGCTGGGCGGTTTCTTAAAACGCCAAACATGCAAACTCCAGACGCCTCTGCGGTCGCAGCCCTGGGCATTTATCGCAGAGAGAAGGAAACTCGGCCCACACGGGACCGGTACACGACGCTGTTCACAGCAGCTGTATCCGGGAGAGGGCCGGACAGCCCACACGCCCTGAGGCCGCTGAATGGGAGTGCAGGCCTCCGATGGCCGCTGCTCAGCCGCAGGGAAGGGCTGCTGACACACGAGGCAGCCTGGACAAATCACGGGAGATGCGTGCTGAGTGAGGAAAGAGGAAAAGGAAGGCAGCCTCTGCACGATTCTGCTTATAGCTGACATTTCTGAAATGACCAACTTCAGAGACAGAGAACAGCTAAGTTTCCAGGGGCCCAGTTCCTGAGTAGAGGAGATGCCTGAGGCTGTAACAAGCCCGCAGGAGGGATCAGGCAGTCACCAAGTCCCCTGGTCTCCACTGTATCGAGGTCCCTCCCCCAGCTGTGACTTTGCAGTAAAAGCTTGCAGCATGTTACTGCTGGGACAAACGGCAAACGGGACATGGAATCTCTGTTATTAAGATTTCATGTGAATCTACAGTTACACAAATATAAAAACTTTAATGAAATAAATAACAGTACTCGGGCACTGGCAGGTGGGGTGGTGGTTGAAGGTGCTAGACTCCCACATGGTTGACCGCCAAACCTGGCGGCTTGCTTTCTTGCTTCCCCTCTGTCTGTCTTGAATTTTAAAAAGTAATGATAACCAATGGAATTAAATAAATAAATAAATAAATAAATATCTTTTAAAAAATACAGTGCTCCTACTTAGATTTGAATTTCAGATAAAAAAATAATAATCTTGGGGCCGGCAGGTGTTGTGGGGGTTAAAGGCACTGGACTCCCATGTGGCCAACCATGGTTCGAGTCCCGGCCCTGATGTCTTGCTTCCTCACTCTTTCCCTCTCTCTGTCTGTCTCTCTGGTCCAATTAGAAATAAAATAATGATGATGATGATGATAAATATTTTTTTAAGAAATCACCTTTTATTATGAGCATGTTCCAAACATTGGCTGGGTCACAATACCCAATAAAGGATATCCTGTTTATCTGAAACCCAAATTTCCCTGGGAAGCCTGCATTTCCTCAGGCTGTACCCTACTCCTCACTAGATGAAGCATGCTGCCAAATGAAAGGGCATGCAGGGACGGCTGGTGGATGTGATGGTGAAGGCGGCCCGAGCCTGCACGGCTGACTGCACAGTTAAGAGTCCCAGACCTGGGGCCAGCAGGTGGTATGGCGGTTAAGTTGCTGGACTCCCACATGGTCTCAACTGCAGTTCAAGTCCTGAACCTGGCAGCTTGATTTCTTGTTTTCTTACTTTCTCTTCTATGGTAGGCATGTCTCTGGTGCTATTATTAATTAATAATAGTAATAAAAAGTTTTAAAAAAATGGCTTGTAAAACACACAGGGTGCTTATAAACATGAGACCAACATTTCAAGGGAAATGGGAGAAGGGGTGTGGCATGAGCACCCTCATAGGAGGTGGTCCCTCACGTTCCCTCTTCTCTCTCCAGCAAGCGCATGCACTCAAAGCACATTTTTAAAAAATCAATTTTGAAAAAGGGCCTGTAGTGCCGGCTGGGAGGAGACGTGTCCTTACCTGAGCAGTGCCTACCTGACTCAGCAGCGGGCACACACTGGGCCGCACGCGTCGTCATGAGACGTGCCCACTGGTGCCGCCGAGAAAAGCTGTACCGGCTGCAACACCTTCCTGTGTCAGCACGAGTGAGTTACCCAGAGTGTCCTCTTCCCAGTTCTAGAGTTAAAATGTCTGTCTCCTCCAAGAAAGATTATGAAAAAATAATTAAACGGAAGTTGGAAAGCTTTTTCTAGAAACACTCTTGGATCTCCAGCAGAATAAAATACTGTGAGGCCAGCCTCGTGGCCTAGTGGTGACGTGAGCTGGCTACCACAGGGCTGACGGCAATCTGAATCCCAGCCCAGGTGGTTTGAAGAACACATTGGGAGCATATGTGTGTGTGCCCGTGACAGGATGGAGAAATGAAAGAGGACAGCAGTGTGACCACACCCCACGGGTCTGCCTTCTTCTCTCTTTCTCCCTCTCTGTGCAAGTGCACATGCTGTCAATGGAAAAAAATTGGAGTCAACAGATAGTGTAGTGGTCACGTTGCTGGATGCCCACGTGGCTGACCAGTTTGAATCCCAGACCCAGTGGCTTGAAGCTCATGCTGGGCATATGTGCACGTGTGCCCAAGATCCCAGGAGAGAATGAAGGAGAAGGGACTACTGCATGGCCATCCCTCCTAGGGGAGCTAACCTCTCACCTTCTCTGTCATTGTTTCTGTCTCTCTCCAGTGAATGCATGTGCCCAAAGGCAAAAAGCTCTTTAAAAAAAATCATATTGTTTAAAAATACATCGGGGGCCAGCATTTGGTGTGATGGTTAAAGCATAGTTCAAATCCCAAACCTGGTGGCTTGCTTCCCCCCGCCCCCCACCCTGGTCCCTCTCTGGTGAGTGTGCGTGTTCTATAGCAAATTTAAAAATAATAAATAAAATTAAATAATTCTTTTTAAAAATACATCAGGAACTAACAGACATCTATAAAATGCCACTAACATGATAAAGATGGAGACTAAAATTAGAAAGACCAAACCAACTTGGGAGGAAATCAGTATTTGGGAAGAAGAAAATATCAACAAAGTATCATTAATTCCTCAGAGATGTAAGATGCTATGACTACAAATAAGAGCAGAATCCCGTAAGAGAATAAAGAAATAAAACAAAAACCCTCAGAAATTAAAAACATGATAAAAAGAGATACAAAACTTAATGAAGAGTTGGAAGAGAAAGTTGTATCAATCTCCTATAAAGTATAGCAAAAATGCCAAAATGGAAAGAAGAGAAGATAAAATTAAAGAATTAATCTGAGGTCTATGCTTAAAACAGTAATAATTATAGAAAGTGTTAACAGAAAATTGAGAAAGGTATATTAACAAACAAACAAATCAGAACAATTCCACAGGATTTAAGGGCATGAGTTTCCAGAATGAAATGGATAAAAATAAACCAACACCAAAGCTACACTATTAAGAAACTTCAGAACAGAGGAGACAAAAAATAAAATAGCTCACAAGATTCCAGAGAATAAAACTAGGGTTTTATACAAGGATCATGAATCAGAGTGACTTTTTAATAGCAATTCTGGAAATGACAAGATAAACGAATGCCTTCAAAATCCTTAAGGTAATAATTTCTGAGAATGCTATACCCAGCCAAACTAGCAATCCAGTGACAGGGCAGAACAGACATTTTCAAATATACACAATCTAAAACAAATTTTTTCCCATATACTCTTTTCCTAGAAACCACTGGAAAATATGCTCTACCAAAACAAGGTAATAAACTAAAAAAGAGAAAAATGTAGGATATGGAAAATAGGAAACCAACCAAGAGGCAAAGAGAATGCACAGCATAAGTGAAAATAGATCCCAGGATGACAGTATGAATCAGACGCATACCCAGTCCTCCAGTCAGAAGGCTCCAGGATAGACTTCTGCAGGAATTTGAAAGTAATAAAATACATGTATAACCGCACAATGCACAGAGGGTTTTGGGTCAGATTAGTCGTAAGTATATAAGCAAACAATAAATTAGACAATTAATTCCAGGAAAAACAAGTTGTTGTTCAAGAAAGGAAAAGAAATTAGTTTATTACATGGCTGATCTCTACATAGCACTTACAGTCACAATAATGTGCAATGAACTGACCATGTAACTACTGAGAAGACAGGAGGATGAGACTGAGATGTGAGTGTGATGGGGTAGAGAGACATCCTCATCATCTACAGCAGAAAATCAGTAGAAAAGTCTAAAAATGGCTAAATCTGTGGGAGGCATGATAAAAACATGATAAAAAGAGATACAAAACTTAATGAAGAGTTGGAAGATAAAGTTGTATCAATCTCCTATAAAGTATAGCAAAAATGCCAAAATGGAAAGAAAAGAGAGAAGATAAAATTAAAGAATTAATCTGAGGTCTATGTGCACCAGTGAGTCTGCCAAGGTTTCTCAGAGAGCAAACAATTGCCATGATTGATTCCCTCAAAAAACCTGACCTTCGAGGACCAGTAGTTAGCGTAATGGCTATGTCACTAGACTCCCACATAGTCGACCGCGGTTCGAGTCCCGGACCCGGTGGCTTAAACTCACGCCGGGCGCGTGTGCGTGCGTGCCCAAGATCCCAAGAGGAGAATGGAGGAGAAGGGATTGCGGCGTGGTTATCCCCCCTGGGGGGTGATTTCTCGCTTTCTGTCTCTCTGTCTGTCTCTGTCTGGCGAGCAGACGCGCCCTGTAGCAAAAACCTCTCCAAAAAAAGAAAAAAGAAAAAAAAAAAAAAAACCTGACCTTCGAAACCTTGCTCTGATTGGCCACTAGAATCCCTCAGATTTGCATATCTGGCACCTCATGATTGGTCCAAAAGCAACCAATCATAACCCACCATTTACAACCAATCACAGCCCACCGTTTACAACCAATCATGGCCCACCGTTTACAACCAATCATAACCCACCTTTTACGATCCTTCATTCAACCAATCACGGCCCACCAGCGTGTATATAACCACGATGCCTGGCCCACAATAGCCAGATGACCAGGAAGACCACGAAGACGACGACCCTGGAGAGCCTGAAGAGCTGAAACACCGCACAGTCTCCAGACGACCCTGAAGAGTTGTAACACTACATCATCTCCGGACGACCCTGAAGAGTTGTGACACCATGTTGTCTCCGTGCTGCTCACAACAGACGACGCGACCCTGAAGAGCTGTAACACTGCGTCGTCTCCGTGCTGTACCGTGCTGCCCACAATAAACAAATGACACTGAAGACACTGTGTCATCTCCGTGCTGTGACACTACGCTGCTTGTCCTGGCTCTCACTCCTTCTCTTAGGAAACCTGTTCGACTGTCCCCCCAGGTCGGGACATAAATCAAGAAGTAATACAACTGTGTAATTTAAATTTGCTTTATCACTTTCCCTCTCTCTTTCTGTCCCTCTGGTCAAATTAAAATAAACAAACAAATTAAAGAAAAAAAGAAAGTCGTGGCCTTTAGAGAAGGAAAAATAGGAGTGAGATTAGGAAAATGTTGCTTTTCATGGACATGACCCTTTAAACTCATACTTCTTCTCTTTTTAAAGAATTATTTTTTAAACTTTATTTGATTTATTATTATAATTATTAATTTGCCCAGAGAGGGACAGAGAGTGGAAGTGAGGTCAGGTCCAGGACTCAAACCAAAGTCAGTCATGTGGGAAATCAGTGCCCTCGACCTCCATACCACCTGCTGGCCCCTAAACTAATAACTTCTATGAGTTAAAGAAAACTCTTAATTTAAAAAAAATAATAAGAGTGAAAATAAAATACAAAAACAATAGCTCCATCAACTACCTATCCCCCAACCCCCAATTTTTTTTTTTGAAAGAGAGATTTTTGCTATAGAGCACACGCACTTGCCAGAGAGACAGAGACTGAAAGCGAGAAATCACTCCCCAGGGGTAATGCCCATGCCACAATCCCTCCTCATCTATTCTCCTCTTGGGATCTGGGGCACACACGCACATATGCCCAGCGTGAGTTTTTTTTTTTTTTTTTTTTGGAGAGGTTTTCGCTATAGGGTGTGTGCACTCGCCAGACAGACAGAGAGAGACATAGGGACAGAAAGCGAGAAATCACCCCCCGGGAGGATGGTCACGCCGCAATCCCTTCTCCTCCATTCTCCTCTCGGGATCTTGGGCACGCACGCACATGCGCCCGGCGTGAGTTTTAAGCCACCGGGTCCGGGACGCGAACCGCGATCGACTATGTGGGAGTCCAGCGACATAGCCATTATGCTAACTGCTGTTTCCCAAAAACATTTTCCAGGACTCGAACTGCAGTCGTCAGCCATGTGGGAATCCAGCACCTTAACCTTCATGCCACCTGCCGGCGCGCCCAGCGTGAGTTTTAAGCTGCCAGGGTCCAGGACTTGAACTGTGGTCGACTATGTGGGAGTCCAGCAATGTTACCATTACGCTGTTTGTCCCAATCCCCAATTTTAAGCAGTACCAGTTTAGGGACAGATGGTGCTGTATCAGTAACGTGATGCTCTGGGAGGCTGACCCACACGGTTTGCACTGGCAGACCTCCCTAAATACCAGGCACACACTGCCCTGGGGTTAGCCAGCCTGGGGCGGGGGTCGGGGGGTCAAGGTCAAGACTTGGCTGGGGGTGCTGTCTGTCTGTCATGGAAGGAAAAAAAATCAACCAATTTTAATGCCAATTTAATATATGTTCTTCGACTTTACCTTTCAACCTTCCTGCCTTTTTTTTTTTTGGAGAGGTTTTTGCTATAGCATGCGTGCGCTCGCCAGAAAGAGAGACAGAGAGACAGAAAACAAGAAATCACCCCCCAGGGGGGATGGCCACACAATCCCTTCTCCTCCATTCTCCTCTCGGGATCTTGGGCATGCACGCACATGCTCCCGGCATGAGTGTAAGCCACCGGATCCAGGACTCAAACCACAGTCAACTACTACATGGGAGTCCAGCGACATAGCCATTACGCCAACTGCTGGTCCCTAAAGAACTGTTTTCAAGATCTCATTTTTTTTTTTTGAAAGGTTTTTGCCAAAGGGCCTGTTCGTTCACGCCAGAGGAGACAGAGAGAGGCGGTGAGTGGGAAAGTGAGAAATCACCCCCTGGGGGAATGGCTGCAAACCCTTCTCCTCTATCCTTCTCCTGGCACTTTAGACATGTATGCAGATTTGCCCGGGACTCAAACCGTGGTCAACCATGTGGGCATCCAGCACCTTAACCACTACACCATCTGCTGGCCCCCATCAAAACACCATTTTCCAAAGCATTTAGAAGGATTCTGCAGCAACATGGAGAGACGAGCACAATGCCTCCCCAAGGCACCGCACTGGGGCTTATCCGTCTAAATATTTATATATTCACATTTGCATTCAGAACAATAGGAGCTTATGAGAAAGAAAACACAGTTGTGTTTATCATGCCAGGTCTCAGATGCTTTATTCAAGGTTTTGACAAAGTACTGTAAATTTTGACACTTTTTAAAAATCCAGATGTAAAATTACAAGAAAATTTTGAATTCAGTCTGAAGTCAAAATTAGGTCAACAGTCGAACCAGGTCTACCCTATTCAGTACAATTTCTATCTTCAAGTTCATCCTATTTTCTGAGACAGGTTATCAACTCCATTGGCTTTTCTTTGTTAATGTATTTGGAATCATTTTAACATGGTTTACATATTTAAGTTCTATGTTTGTACTTATCCTGAATATCTTATAATTAAAATATAAATCCAGAAGTCACAACTCTTTCCTACAGAAGTCCAATGAACAACTGCAGAAAGAAAGCGAGAGAGAGAACATCACTATTAGAACACCACGATGGTAACCACCACAGGCAGGGTCTGCCAACGCAGAGGAAAACGCATGGGCGAGGGTTTAAGCGGAAACAGGACATTTGCATAGCCTCAAAGTATCTCCAGCAAATCTGCAATAATTACGAAGGAAAACACAGTGACGTTCACAGTAGAGAACCCTAGTAGGCACCTGGTGTGGTGGTCCAGGTCAGCGACACCAGGAAAACAGTACACCACCGGGCCGCTCCTGCTGCGACCCTCAGTCACAGACGGAGGGCACATCAAAGACGTGACAGCTGAACACAAGACCCTGGGTCGGGTTGTAGAACGGTAATAGGACATTGGCAAAGACGCTAATAGAATCTCTACTTTTTAAACTCTCTGTTTCAGTTCACAGTATTGTATCAAGGTTAATTGCTTCATTTTCACAAATGTTCTGTGGTTACGTGAGACGGTACCAGGGAAGGCGGGCAGACGGCACACGGGACCTCTGTACTATTTCTACGACTCTCTTGCAAATCTAAAATCATCTCGAAAATTTTAAAAATAATTCTTAGAAAACACAACACACATCGTATTTGTGTATAATGTATATAAATAACACGTGTAAGTCATATATAAATCAAGACTTCATGGAAACTGGCATCTTGGGCACTGTTAGACAGCAGTGTTCTCCTCTGGCTCACTCATCGCCTCTCTGGTAACTTAGCTTTATGGTTTTCCACTTTTACATTTTAGTCTCCAGTAAAATTTTGTAATTTTCATAGACAAGCCTTTTTAAAATATCCCTATCTTAGGGCAAAAACGAAAATCCTAGAACAAAGTTATTACCATATTACCCTGCAAAATCACTCATCCTAACCGTAAGATCCAGGTGGGATTTTTACTACATTTCTTCTCGTCGGGGGATTTATTTGTATTGGTTTAGTTTGTTTATGAGTGGAGAAAACGGCTGACAGCTTTAGTATCAATAAATGGCCTGGCAATCTGGACAAAAACCCACACGGATATATTAGGAAATAGTTGCTTTTCCAGTAACCGACACGGTACACTGGACCTCACCACAGATGTAAAGCCTAAGTCATTTACTAAGTGTGTTTCGTAATATGACAATAGAGCTAAGCTTCTCGGACAGGGCCAGCTGAGACCCTTTCAATATCCCTTCCGTCAATCGGGGTCCAAATGGACTGTCACTTACAGTAAGGAACAACTTTGTATGGAACAGGCAAGCCTGTCCACGCAATGTACTCTAGGGAGATAAGGAGAAACATGGGCATACCTTTAAAAGAAGAGAATAAGTACCCAACCTAACCACGGCCAACCCATTCCCTGAGCTCAAATCCCATTCTGCCCTGCTCCCAACCAGAAGTTGAGCTGAAATCTGATGATAAGGGCCTTGATGGTGAAACCAGCATTTCAGCTTGAGGACAGCATTATCACCAAACGATCACACCCGCTACTTTTCGTAGTCATGATTTCTACTCACTGTGGCATTTCATTTTTCATCTGTATCACCGCGCTCTATGGAAGCAGCAACCGTGAGGAGATAATTACACTTTGTTTAAAAAGAAAAGGCGATTTTAAAGTGGATCTTTATCCAAATACAATTTAAAAAGCAGAAAAGAAAAGCGTCCACAAACATTCTCGTTCTTATGTCAATGCCATTTCCTACTTACCTTTCACTACCACCACGGAAGGAGGATGAAAACTCTAATCTAACGGGCTGTACAAAAGGGGAGGCGACTGACCTCAAGAACTCACTGCACTGCAACGTGGCCAAGTGCTGGAAAGGTACACATTCATTCAGAATGGCAATGCCATCCGGCTGTCAATATAGTCTCTTGAATAATTATATTAAACATATTACTACAAAATGTACCAAGAAATAGAGAATAATACTATATTTGTGAACTGCAAATAACAAAACGAAACAGTCCAAGAAGGCTAGACTCGAAGCTGTAATTTACACGGGGTGCACGCTGAAAGCAGTCACGACGTACAGACACACGACGGTCCAGATGTCGGAGAACGCGGCCTGCTGCTCTCCGCTTTTCTCGTCTCATCTGGCAGGTCTCAGATAAGCCTGTTACATGAAGCATATTCCCCTCCTGCTGGGAAGAAGCAGCTTGCAAATATCCACAGATCGCGTAAGGAGTGAGTCTGCTTGGCAAAATCAGTAACTCCACAGTTTCCTATTACATTCATTCGTCTGAAAACCGAAAACAACTCATAACTAAAATGTTCGTCCATTCCTTTGCCAGTTTTTCAAGTTTTAAACCAAAGGAAAGTTGGAATGTATTGCTTCTTGTCAACAAGCATTTCAAAAAGAGGGTAATTAACCAAAAGCAAGAGTTCTTTGGCCAAGTTAGTAACAGGCTTTTGTTTTGTTCTAAATCCTTTCATAACCCTTTCTTTTCTAATTTTTCCAGTATGGCCTGGATCTTACAAACGGCTTCCTTTCTGGCCTGCCGGACCGAATCCTGGCCCCCAGTTTCAACCGAATCCAGTTCCAGAAGCTCCTTGGTCAGCATCTCCTCGAGGAGCCAGTACGCTTTGTCTGTCTTTTTCCCCACAAACTCTTCTACTTCTTGTTCGAGGTACTGGACCTTCTCCAGCACGTGGATGATTTTCTTAATCCCTGGAGGCGTACTCTCCTCTGCAGGCAGGCACTCCTCGGGGAGACGGCTGCCCTGGTCCTGGCTGCTGCTGGGGTGGTCGCTGGCGGCACCGCCGTACAGCTGCGGCTCGGCGCTGTACTGGACTCGGGCATCCAGGAGCTCTGGGTGATCACTGTTCATGGTCCCCGAGGGCTCGTACTGGTGGACGCTGCAAGGAAAGCTGTGCCGACTCAGGCCTTGATCTGACTGGCTATAGGGGTATGAGGGCTCCTGGGAGCGGGAGAGCGAGAGAAGGAAGAGAGCTGTTTAACAGGGACCCATGGACATCGGGTTTCCTAGCACACACCTTTTACCTGCCAGGAAGGTCCAGGAGAGATTCCCCACCAATACAACTGGGCCTTCCCTCCATACTCTTTTGAGAAATACACAGTCTGAAGAAGATAAAGGCAGTACCCTGTAGGTAGGAGGCAGAGGGTTCCTGAGTACAGTGGCCAGAACCTGCCCCTAGGCAGGTCATCGTCCTGAACACCTCACAGTCCGTCCTCACCTTGAGGTGTCACAATCCATCCAGTGACTTCACAAATAAGAATTAGTTTCCCCCTGAAGAGTTAAAATCCCTCCGCGGGGCTTAGAAAGAAATACAGCCATACCCACATGATATGCAAGTCCACCCGGCTGAGCCCATGAACACTAACACTGCAGCTATCTCACACTGGCTTTACCTTCTGTGGACAGCTCATGGGAGGTAGGAAAGCAATTTGTAATTGTACTCAACATTCAGATACTATCACAACAAAGAGAAAGTGAATGTTTTTCTGTCTTTTAAAAGAAGGATGTGGTGGGACCAGTAGTTAGCATAATGGCTATGTCGCTAGACTCCCATGTAGTCAACCACGGTTCGAGTCTTGGACCCGGTGGCTTAAACTCATGCTGGGCATGTGTGCGTGTGTGACCAAGATCCCGAGAGGAGAATGGAGCAGAAGGGATTGCTGCGTGGCCATCCCCCTGGGGGGTGATTTCTCGCTTTTTGTCTCTCTGTCTCTGTCTTTCTGGCGAGCACATGCGCCCTATAACAAAAACCTCTCTAAAAAAAAAGGATGTGGAGGTACAGGGGATGGCGTAATGGTTATGCCATGGGACTCCCATGTAGTCAACAAAAACTCCCATGTAGTTCAAGTCCCAAATCCAGCAGCTTAAAACTCACCCTGGACCCATGTGCATGTGTGCCCCAAATCCCAAGAGCAGAATGGAAGAGAAGAGATTGTGGCATGGCCATCACTCCTGGGGGGAGGGCAGTGATTTCTCACTTTCTGTCTCTCTGTCTCCGTGGCGAGTACACACACCCCATAGCAAAAATCTCTAAAACAAAAGAGAAGAATGTGGAGACCAGCAGATGGCACAGTGGTTACATCACTGGACCCTCACACCAGGTGCATGTGTGTGAGCATGCCCAAGACCCCGAGAGAATGGAGGAGAAGGAACTGTGGCATGGCCATCCCCGAGGAGTGAGTTCTCCCTCTCTGTCTCTCTGCCTCTCCAGCGAGTGCATGCACCCTATAGCAAAATCTCTCTTGGAAAAAAAAAAGGAGGAAGGTGAACCTAAACCTTCTCTAAAAAATAAAACCAATTAAAAAACTAAGAAACAAAGGAAACCGGACTGAGGTAAAGCTACAGGCAGCGTGTAGTTTGGAATTAGCTCCTCTGTATCTTGGGCCTACGTAGAACAGCTCAGGGTTAGCTCGCAGAGTTCCCACCATCAAGGGGACAAGGGTCCCAAGGCCTCTCACCTTGGGCTGCTGGGGTGGTGGGGACGGCGGTGACTGAGGGGAGCCACTGCTAGGCCACGGAGAAGTGCCTTCGGTCATGTAGAGTGCCCCGGGGGTTGCTGAGGGTGCAGCTGAAGGCCAGGGGTAGCGGGCGCCCATGCCGTAAGGCCCGGGAGAGGCCCACGCATCCTCCTGTGGTCGTGCGGCGGGTGCTGACTGTGGGACGCTCCGATTACCATCTCCGTAGGGGTACTGGGGCAGGGCCATTGCAGGGTTCTAGATGGAGAGGAAGAAATAGGTTGGTCGTTGCTAGAAAAATTAAAAACAAAACCAAACTTAGAGAAGGGGTAGAAACAGTCCAGGATGGCACTCTGCGATGCTTCCTGCCTGCTCAGCACAGCACACGACAGCTGCACTGGGGCTACGCTGCAGCAAGCCTCCGCAGCTGCACTCATTCCTCCAGGCCTAAGAAAACCTGGCTCCAAACACCAGGGGGAGAGCTGGTGACCGTCAAACACAGAAGCAACACGCCCTAAAATTCACGGCCACAGCACAGTATAAGTCTGTCCCATAGACAGTGTAGACAAATGGGCTGATACACGGTAGGGAAGAACAAGTAAAGACACATTTAGAACCCGTGATGAGAACAAAGAGACAGACAGGGTTATCCTTTACAGGATATTTACAAACATAAACTTAGAGTGCTCAGGTTAAAATAGGAAAACTTTTTTTTGTTAAAGAATTATTTTATTTAACTTTATTTATTTTTTAATTTGACCAGAGAGGGACAGAGTAAGAGAGAGAGAGAGAGAGAAAGTGAGAAAGCAAGCCACCAAGTCCGGCACTTGAACTGTGGTCAGCCATGTGGGAGTCCAGAGCCCTTAAACGCCACACCACCTACTGACCCAAAATAGGAAAACTTTCAAACAACTCTCTCAAGAATTTTCAGTATATGGGAACCAGCAGGTGGCATGGTAGTTAAGGCACTGGACATTCCCACATGGCCGACCATTGTTTGAGTCCTGGACCTGGTGGCTTGCTTTCTTACTTTCTCTCTCTCTGTCTCTCTCTGGTCAAATTGAAGTAAGTGAATGAAAAAATAAAATTTTTAAAAAAGGAAGAATTTTCAGTATCAAAATTTGATGATGATGGCCTCTTTCAGGCACCCCAGTCAAAATCCACCCACTGCCATCACTGGCATACGGCAGGCAGATATCAAAGTAAAAGCAGCCAGCAGGTGGTGTAGTGGTTAAGGCGCTGGACTCCCACATTGTCGACTGTGGTTTGAGTCCCAGACCTGGAGGCTTGGTTTCTCAATTTTTCTCTCTGTGTGTGTGTCTCTCTCTGTCTCTCTGTCTCTCTGCTGAGCACACATGCCCTATGGCAAATTAAAATAATAATAAATAAAACTAAGTAATGCTTAAAAAAATAAGAGCCAGCAGATGGCATAGTGGTTAAGGCACCGGACGCCTTCCTGGTCTATTGCAGTCCCAGACTTGGCAGCTTGTAACTCATTCCAGGTGTTTGTGCGTGTGTACCCAAAATCCCAAGAGGAGAATAGAGAAGAAGGAGTTGTGGCATGGCCGTCTCCCTGGAGGGTGATTTCTCACTTTCTGTCTCTTTGTTTCTCCAGTGAGTGCATATGCACTACAGCAAAAATGTCTCTCAAAAAAATAAATAAATAAGTGGGACCAGGAGATGAAATGGTGGGTAAGGGCACTAGCCTCCCACATGGCTGACTGTGGTTTGAGTCCTGGACCTGACAGCTTGCTTTCTCATTTTTCATCTCTGTCCCCGCTGGTCAAGCTAAAATAAGTAAATAAATAAAGTTAAATAAAATGATTCTTTAAAAAAAAAAAAAAAAAGTGGGATCAGCAAATGACGCAACGACAACTATGTTGCTGGACTTGCACATAGTTGACCAGGGTTCGAGTCCTGGACCCAGTTGCTTAAAACTCACACTGGGTGCATATGTGTGTGTGCCCAAAATCCTGAGAGGAGTAAAGAGGAGAGGGGATTGTGGTGTGGCCATCCCCGTGGGGGATGGTTCCTTACTTTCTGTCTCTCTCTGTCTCTCCAGCAAGTGCACGCGCCCTGTAGGATAAATCTCTCTACGAACATAAATAAATGAAAGCAGTCCCTCCCTTTGCAACTGCCGGTAGGAGGTCACCAAGGCAGAGTGTACCCTTACCTCAGCACTAGCACAGACAGTGAGCCTCGCCCTGAACCTCGGACTGTTCACGGCCCAAGAGGCGGAGGCTAAATTGTGTCCCCCCAACAGAAAACTGCTCACCTGTGAAGCAGGGTACCCCGGAACCTGGCCCCTGAGAGGGGGCGCCTCAGTCTGACAGTCCTGCTGTGGGTACAGCCACCGGGACACCGGGCTGGGGCTGGTGCCAGGTGAACGGTAAGTGCTGGGAACTTCGGTGGAGTAACTGGTCTGAGTGTATCCAGGTGCATAGTACGCCCCAGAGTACGAGGCAGCATTCGCCCCAGGGCCAGGAGGGTACGGTGTACCGTATGCTCCGTTTGTGTACGAATTCATACTCTGAAAAACAGGAGTTGAGAGAAAGAGGCTGAGACGAAGAGCCAAGTAACGGGGCACACGGCTGGAGACCTGTGTGCTGACCTACAAATATTTTCTGACTGAAATCCTTCCTGAGTTCACACCTTTTTCCAAACAACCGTGGTTACCGAAGGCCGTGGAGCAGAAAAATGTGTGCCGGCCTGTGGTCGCTGGTGCCTTTGCTAAGTTTGAGCTCGGGCCGCAGTTCCCGCCCGCCTCACCGTCTACAGAGCAGCCTGGAATGTCCTCGGCGAGGAGCAGCGCAGTCACAGAGGCGTCCTGGCACCACTGCAGAGCCCAGGCCACGGCCAGCGGAGGGGGTGCTGTGGGCCCCCCAGGACAGACGCGCACCACCTCCAGGAGGAGACGGAGAGGAAGGACAGAGCAAAGCAGCAGCAACTCTGCTGGTCTGAGGAGTGCAGAGAAAGCCTCACGAAGCCCATCACAGACCGAGCCCATCAACCCGGTGACGGCAGGAGTGACCTCACTTTCATGCAAACTGTACAAGGGGTGCATGCTACTCCCCCAAAACTGACCTACACGCGACACCTATGAATGGATGGTGAGACTGTATCTTATGCGTCTGGAGACACAGCCTCTGCACACGTGCCTTCCGTGTTTCTC
Organism: Tupaia tana; assembly: GCA_026018925.1. Taxonomy (NCBI): domain Eukaryota; kingdom Metazoa; phylum Chordata; class Mammalia; order Scandentia; family Tupaiidae; genus Tupaia; species Tupaia tana. The sequence goes on from JAKSZU010000002.1 coordinate 193,415,766, forward strand.
ACACCCTGCTCCATGACCTGCCTGCACGCTGCTCTCAACACCCTGCTGCAGAGCGAGACTGTGAAAAATAAGGGACGTCTGATTCCCATGTCTGCCCTGAGACCTGCATAGCCGTGGAGTGCACCGGGAGCACAGCAGGCTAGCTGACCTCCAGGACTGGCCGCAGCCACATTTACAGCTTCTAGAGAAATGGGTGGGGGCCCACAGGTGGCACACTGGGTAGGGTGCTAGACTCCCACAAGGCCAACTGCGGTTCAAGTCCCAGACCTGGTGGCCTGCTCTCTCTCTCACACACACTCTCTCTCTCTGGTGAGTGTACATGCTCTGTAGCAAATTTTAAAAATTATAATAACGATAAATACAATTAAGTAGTTCTTAAAAAGAGATGGATGTTGGACCAGCAGGTGGCGTGATGGTTAAGGCGCTGGACACTCCCACATGGCCAACCATGGTTCAAGTCCTGGATCTGGTGGCTTGCTTTCTCACTTTCCCTCTCTTGCTCTCTCTGTCTCTCTCTCTGGTCAAATGAAAAGTAAATGAATGAATAAAATAATTATTTAAAAAAAAGAGATGGATGTAAATTACACAGCCTCGGGGAATAAAAAAGCTTGAAATTACGCATTCTTGGTTTATTAGGGCTATTTCTGAATTAGAATTTTTAAGATTTTATAAAATCTGGGACCAGCAGATGGTGTAATGGTTATGTCACTGGACTCCCATGTAGTGGACTGAGGTTCGAGTCCTAGACCCAGCGGCTTAAAACTCACTGCTGGGTGCATGTGTGTGTCCAAAATCCCGAGAGAAGAATAGAGAAAGGATTGTGGCATAGTAATCACCCTTGGAGGGTAATTTCTCGCTTTCTCTCTATGTGTCTCCAGCGAGCACTCATGCTCTATAGCAAAAATCTCTCTCTCAAAAAAAAAAAAAAAAGATTTATAAAACCTATCAAATAGGGGCCAACAGGTGGGTGTGGTGGTTAAGGGCGCTGGATTTCCACATGGCCAACCAAGATTCAAGTCCCAGACCTGGAGGCTTGCTTTCTCACTTTCCTGCTCTCTCTTATTCTGTCCCTCTCTGGTCAAATTTAAATAAATAAAGAAATAAAGTTAAAATTTAAAAAATAATAATAATTTAAAAAAAAGAAAGAAAGAAAACAGGACCAGCAGTTGGCACAATGGCTATGTCAGTGGACTCCCACGTAGTTGACCACAGTTTGAGTCCCAAATCCGGTGGTTTAAGCTCACGCCAGGCACATGTGTGTGTATACCCAAGATCCCTAGAGGAGAATGGAGTAGAAGGGATTGTGACGTGGCCACCCCCCCAGGGGTGATTTCTCGCTTTCTGTCTCTCTGTCTCTCTCTGTCTTTCTGGCAAGTGCATGTGCCCTATAGCAAAAAATTCTCAAAAAAAAAATATATATATAAAAAGTCCAGATCAGTACCAGAAATCTCCACAAGTTCTGAAATAAACCAATTCATTATGAAAAAATTCAGACCGGTTCTGTTGACTTTAAGCCATACCTGGCCTTGCAATTCTGGTCTTACAGGATATGTACTTGGGTACGGAGCCCTGGGCCGTGCAGAAGAATTCCAGTAATTAGAATTATAGCCTGGATATGCTGGCTCCTCCTAAGATAAAGAGAAAAATAAGTTCACTTGTAATAACATTCTTACAGCATTCTGAGACTGATAAGGGCAGGTTGTAAGTATCAAAAGTAGAAAGCAACAGAAAAAAGAACTCCATTATAAAACCACTTATTGGGGCCTGCAGATAGCATAATGGTTATGTCGCCAGACTCCCACGTAGTTGACCACAGTTCAAATCCCCGACCCGGTGACTTAAAACTCATGCCAAGCGCATGTACATGCATGTTCGAGATCCCAAGACGAGACTAGAAGAAAAGGAATTGCGCCGTGGTCATCTCCCCACCCCAAGGGGTGATTTCTCGCTTTCTGTCTGTCTGTCTGTCTGTCTCTCTAGCAAACACACATGCCTTATAACAAAAATCTCTCTCTCTAAAAAAGAAAACAAAAAACACTTATTGTTGCGATATCTTACATGATAAGTTGCATGCCCTAGCATAAAATTCCTATTGATGATCTAGTAAAAGCCTGTTTTTTTTTTTTTTTTAATTTTTGCCAGGGGCACATACACCCCAAAGAGAAACACAGAGAGACCAACAGAAAAGGAAAGTGAGAGAGCAATCCCCTATGGGGAATGGTCACACCAAAATCCCTCCTCATCTCTCCTTCCTTTTGAGAGTTGGGGCATTCACACACCCACACCCAACACGTTTCTCAGACCACTGGGTCCAGAATCTTGAAGTCAGCCATGGGGGATTCAGCCCCCTAAATTGCCACACCTCTGGTTGGCATTATGCCAATGTCATTGTGCCAAAAGATACATAAAGGAATTCATAAAGGCCATCTTCCCTGAGGGATTGTTTCTTGCTTTTTGTCTCTCTGTCTGTCTCTGTCTCCCCAGTGAGCACATGTGCCCCATAGCAAAAATCTCTCTCTAAAAACTAAGAAAATAAAATAATAAATAAATAATTGGAGCCAGCAGGTAGCATGGTAGTTAACATGCTGGACTCCCATATAGTCAACCACAGTTCAAATTCCAAACCTGGCAGCTTGCTTTCTCATTCTCCCCCTTGCCCCCATCAAATTAAACAAACAAAAAAAAATAGTAATGATAAGTAAAATTAAACAAATCATTCTTTTTTAAATAATAAATAATACTTAATAAAATTAAATAATTCCTTTTTTTTTTTTTTTGAGAGGTTTTCGCTATAGGGCGCGTGTGCTCGCCAGACAGACAGAGAGAGACAGAAAGACAGAAAGCAGGAAATCACCCCCCAGGGGGGATGGCCACGCCGCAATCCCTTCTCCTCTCGGGATCTTGGGCACGCACGCACATGCGCCCAGCATGAGTTTAAGCCACCGGGTCCGGGACGCGAACCGCGGTCAACTACGTGGGAGTCCAGTGACATAGCCATTACGCTAACTGCTGGTCCCCAAATTAAATAATTCTTAATAAAAAAAAAAATGAGCAGGTACGTATGTGTGCGTGCCCAAGATCCCGAGAGGAGAATGGAGGAGAAGGGACTGCGGCGTGGCCATCCCCCCGGGGGGTGATTTCTCATTTTCTGTCTCTGTCTTTCTGGCAAGCACACGCGCCCTATAGCAAACACCTCTCCAAACGAAGCAAAAACAACGGGTTGCAGAAGAGTTAAGAAGCCAAGAAGGGGTGCTCACTGGTGTAACGTGGAGTGTAATACAGCGCAGTTTAAGCATCGTACTCAGGAAGCCAGAGCCCACATGACCAACTACAGTTGGAATCCAAGCCCCAGAGGTTGAACAAGCTGGCGCGTGTGCACGCTCCCATACCCACTCACCCCCACCCCCCCCCCACCCCCCCCCCCCCCCCCCCCCCCCGTGGGACACAGCATGGATTACAGTATGGCTAGTCCCCACTGGGGGGTGCTCTTTCTCTCCGTCTCATATGAGTGTATGCACCCTCCGGCCAAAATATAAACAAGGGGCCACTGACCACTGTCCATCCCCAGCACACAACTCTGGGGGTGATTTCTCACTTTTTATCTCTTTGTCTCTCCCTCTTTGGAGAGCACACATGTCCTAGAGCAAAAGCCTCTTAAAAAGTAATAATAAGGGGGGCTGGCATGTGGCGTGGTGGTTAAAGGTGCTGGATTACCACACAGCTGACTGCGGTTCGAGGCTCGGACCTGGTGGCTTGCTGTCTCGCTTTCCCTTTTTCTCTCTCTTTTGTCTCTCTCTGGTCAAATTAAAAAATAATAATAACAAATGGAACTAAATAAATAATTATCTTTTAAAAATGATAAATAAAATTAAATGAATGATCCTTTAAACTTCTAAAGTAAGTATTCTTTAATTTGTAAATTTTTTATAATTTATTATTTACATTCAATCATTGCACATCTCTGTAGCACACAATTTTTTTAAGGTTCACTGAATCTTCTTAAACTCTTTTTTAATCTTGCGATATGCCCACAGAGAAACAGAGAGAGAGGGGGTGGGGGGAAGCGCGCTCTGAGGAATAATCACGCTGCAATCTCTTCTCCTCCATTTCTCCACCCTGCCTGGATTCGGGGCATGCACGTGTGTCAAATGTGTTTTTCAAGCTGCTGGATCTGAGACTTGAACCACAGGGCTGGCCCATGTGGGAGCCAGCTGCCTTAGAGCCAGGCCAGAGCTGGCCCAAATCTTAAATTCTTATCCTAGAATTCTCTTCTTTAAAAGACAGATCGGGGGAACCAGCAGTTAGCGTAATGGCTATGTTGCTGGACTCCCACGTAGTCGACCGCGGTTCGCGTCTCGGACCCGGTGGCTTACAACTCACGCCGGGCGCGTGTGCGTGCGTGCCCAAGATCCCGAGAGGAGAATGGAGGAGAAGGGATTGCGGCGTGACCATCCCCCCTGGGGGGTGATTTCTCGCTTTCTGCTTTCTGTCTCTCTGTCTCTCTCTGTCTGTCTGGCGAGCGCACGCGCCCTATAGCAAAAAACCTCTCAAAAAAAAAAAAAAGACAGATCGGGCCAGTAGGTGACATGATGGTTAAGACACTGGATCCCATATGGCCGACTCCACAGTTCGAGCCCTGGACCTGGGAGCTTAAAAAACATGCCAAGTGCCTGTACACGCATGCCCCAGACCCCAAGAGCAGATGGAAAAGGGTCTGGAACTGGACATCTCAGGGTCAGGGTGTGACTCCCCACTTTCTTCTCTCCGTCTCACTCCAGCTACTGCACACACTCCATGGCAAAAAAAAAAAAAAAAAAAAAAAAAAAAAAAAAAAAAAACTTAAAAAAATAATAAAGACAAGATAGATCGATATTTTCCTTTATTTTTTTTAATTTGGGACCAGCAGGTGGTATCACGGTTAGGGGCACCGGAGTCCCACATGGTGAACTGTGGTTTGAGTTCCAGACCTGGCAGCTTGCTTTCTCACTTTCCCACTCTCTGGTCAAATTACAAAATAATAACAAATAAAATTAAATAATCATTTTTAAATTATTTAAATAATTTTATTTATTTATTTACTTATTTGGCCAGAGAGAGAGGGAAACTGAAAAAGCAAGCTACCAGGTCCAGGACTTCAACTACAGCCACCCCTGTGGGAGTCGAGTGCCTTGACCACCATGCCGCCTGCCAGCCCGGACATTTCAACATCGACATGGTAACGATTGTGGAACTGTACGTACAGAACTGCACCCTAAGAAGGGTGAAATCTGCTATTTGCAATTATATTATCATTTTTTAAAATGGAAAAAAGAATGTCCTAGAAGCATTATTAATTTCTATTGTCTATTGTCTTAATTAAAAAAAAAAAAAAAAAAAAAAGGCTGCCTTCACCTCGTTTTATTTTCTCCTTTAGGAAAAAATGGGGCAAATCTAAAAATATCCTCAGTGACAATGAGTCTGTGGCTCAGAGCCCCTCCGTGCACTATTTCTATAAAACAGCACTTGGCTTCACAGGAAATGATCCCAGGGAACTCTATAAACTAGGTATACATAAATAAATAACCACTTTAGGCTTCTGTATTGATCCTCATCACAGTTTTTTTAAAGTTTTGCTATAGGACACATGAGCTCATCAGGGAGAAACAGAGACAGAGAAGTAAGAGAGGGAAACTGAGACACCAGCTCCCAGGACCCGCACTCGCACTGTCAGCCATGCAGGGCCCAGCGGCCTCGACCCTGCGCCACCTGCTGGTCCCACCAGGAATCTTTTTTTCTATCTCGTTCAGAACTTCCATTCTCAACCATCTCCTGCAGCAGCTCAGCACCTGGTTCAAACACTTACCCTGCCAATTCTCCGACATCCCCGCCCTGTTCCACTTAGTCTCAGATCACAGGGCCTCCTGCCCCAAGACCAACAGCTGCTACCTCATCCAACATCCCTCCCTCCAACTCCAATCGTACTTTTTCCCCTGTAGCAGGGAAGAAATCTCAACTCTTTCCCTCACTTCTTGGCACCGTTTTCCCCATACTCACCCCATCCTTCTGTTCACGCCTTTGCTATCCTTCTAATTTTGCCAGAGTGTACGTACACTTGCTAGAAAGAACCAGAGAGAGAGAGGAAGCAAGAAGGCATCCCCATGGAGCACAGTCACACGCAGTCCCTTCTCCATCTCTCCCTCCTTTCGGGATTTTGAGCATGCATGCGCATGGACCTACATGTTCTCCAAGCTGCTGGGTCCAGGACTTGAACCACAAAGTCAGCTATGTGGGGTCCAGACACTTTAACCAGGCCACAAGTTAGCCCTTTTGGCATCTTTCTGGTAAGCTCATTCTCTGCTCACAAATACACTTTAGCCATCTAACCATAAAGTCTCTTCCCGGGCCGGCAGGTGGTAAAGCGCCTAAAGGCGCTGGATTCCCTCATGGCAGACCGCAGTCCGAGTCCTGGAGCAGGTGGCTTGCTAGCCGCCTGGTAAATTAAATATAATAATAATAACAAATGGAATTAAATAAATACTTTTTATAAAAATTCTTCCCTAAATCCTGGTTCCTAGTCAAGTAACCATTTTCTCACTTACTAAAAACTTCTTTACATTTACGCTGGTGCCTTCTCATCCAAACCGCCCGTTCGTTACTATTATCTTTATTGTTGTTGCTAGTTTGCCATAGGGACGTGTGCTCACTGGAGAGAGGCAGGGAGACAGCGGGAACGTGAGAACACCCCCCAGGGGAACAGCCACACGGGGACCCCTTCTCCATTCTCTCTGGATTTTAGGCATCCCCACACACATGCCGGGTATGTTTTTCAAATCACTGGGTCCGGGATTTGAACCACACTGTTGCCATGTGGGGTCTAGCCACCCTAACCTCCATGCCATCTGCTGGTCCCCCACTCATTCTTTTAATACCATTTCGGATTTGCACCACTGAAATAAAAAACATCTTTTTCATTGCCAAATCCAACCACATCTCATTTCTTAAGATCACTTGCTCCAAAATAACTGGGTCCTCGCTTGACTGGCACTGCCCATCTCCCCGAGGCCCAGCTGCTTCCAAGTATCCTCTCTCCACCCCATCCTGGTTTCAGAGGTCTCTCCCAGAGACAGTACCCGGAGTGTAGCTCGGTGATGCCCGTATCTGACGGCTCGCAAATCTCTATCTCCATCACCCACCTCCCTCCTCAGCCGGAGACCCTCAGACAAAGACTGAACGCCAACAAAGGCTAAAATTCAACATTAAGAAACCACAGCAGCAGGCCCAGCAGGCGGCATGGTTGTTATGGGGCTGGACTCCCACAAGGCCGACCATGGTTCAAGCCAGACCCAGCAGCTTGAAAATCACAACAGGCGTGCATGGCCAAAATCCCGAGACGAGGATAAAGGAGAAGGGATTGCTATGTGGCCATGCTCCCTGGGGGGTGATTTCTCACCTTCCCTCTCTCTGCGTCTCTCTGGCAAACACACGTGCCTACAGCAAAAGAGAGAGAGAGAGAAACCAAAGCAGGGGCAGGCAGCTAGACCCCACATGGCTGAATCTACAGTCTGAGTCCAGACCCAGCAGCTTGAAAAACATGTCAGGAGCGAGCGCGTGCATGGCCAGAATCCCGAGAGGAGCACGGAGGAGAAGGGATTGTCCACAACATGGCCATCCACCCTCCTGGGAGGTGGTTTCTTTCTCCCTCCCTCCAATAAGTCCACACATCCTATGGCAAAACTAAAAAGAAACCGAAGCAAAAGCAGAAAATCACAAACCTCTCTGACATCAACATTCACCTGCATCCAAAGCTTGGCACCTGGAGACCGCCCTGACTGGCCTCCAGAGTGACGGGGAGACGGGCAGCTCAGCCTTTCAGCCGAGATCAAGTGCAGGAATGAAACAAAGGTGGCACACCAACTCTTCCAAGTCTTTGCAATTTTCTTAACTCCTTTTAACCAATCATTAGTTCTCTTGGTCTGAAACTCAACCAAGGGGCCACCAGGTGTCGTGGTGGTTAAGGGTGCTGGACTCCCACATGGCTAACCACGGTTTGAGTCCCAGACCTGGTAGCTTACTTTCTCACTTTCGCTCTTGTGCTCTGTCCCTCTCTGGTCAAACTAAAATAAATAAATAAATAAAGTTAAATAAAAATAATTCTTACCAAAAAAAAAAAAAAAACCCAAAAAACAAAAAACCTCAACCATTATTTTCCCGTAAAAATCTGTTCCTCTTCCTTTTGATTCCTACGTACGGGAAATTCTAAAACCTCAGAATCACGCTCCCCCACACCCCTCACTCCCACTGACACCATCTTCCTAATTTTAGGTTTGACAATGTCTTTCAAATCGATGCATCTGATTGAAATGCATCCAAAAAGTAAGATGTACAGGTAAGATAAAATAAATAAAATGCAACCTATGGATGGAAGTAGTGGTAACTGGGTGCTCACTTACAATCCTTTCAACTTTGGTTTTGAACATCTTTATAATAAAAATGTCAGAAAAAGGTCTCTCCACTGACACTGCTCACCCACACGCCCATCTTACCTGTCCTGAACTGCCCCGGGAGCCTAACGCGCTCTCCACCTGGGGGCGCTCTCCACCTGGGGGCGCTCTCCACCTCGGGGCACTCTCCACCTTGGGGCGCTCTGCCCGTCCTCTCTGCCTCCTGCTGTCCCTGCCCTTGTGCGTGAAGATGCCTCTCACATGGAGTGGCCTCTGTGACAGAATACAGGGCAGAAGCCATGGGGTGTCACTTCCCGTGTTAGGCTGTGAGACTGGTTTCTATCTTGACTTGTTCTGGGGACATAAGTGGCTCACCTAGGGATCTTGTTAAATACGCTGACTCGGTAGGTCTGGGCAGGGCCCAAGGCAAGGCACTTCCAGCAGGCTCCTATGGGTGCACACGCTACCGGGTCAGGGACCGAACCACAGTGCTGCAAGTGGAGCCGGCAGGGAAACCCTGACCGTGGGCCAGCCGGCAGCGTGGTGGTTAAGGGCGCTGGGTCCCACGTGGCCAGCTCCGTGGCTCGAATCCCAGACCTGGCAGCATGAGAAACACACTGGGTGCATGTGTGTGTACCCAAAATCCTGAAAATGAGGGAGAGATGAGGAGCAGGAACCGCAGGGAGACTGTGCCCACAGGGGAGGTTCTGTCTCTCCTAGTAAGCACACGTACCATCTGGCAATTTTTTTTAGGTTTTACTCTTTATAGTTTGACTCTTTTTTAAAAGTTTAACGCTTTAAAAACTAGGTGAGGTGGGAACAACACATAGTATAATAGTTACATCGTTGGACTCCCTCGTAGTCAATGGTGGTTCGAGTCCCGGACCCAGCAATTTAATGCTGGGTGTGCGTGCTGCGTGCGTGCCCCAAATCCTGAGAACAGAGGAGAAGGGATTGCAGCGTGGTCATCCCCCCCAGGGAGTGATTTCTCGCTTTCTGTTTCTCTGTCTGTCTCTGTCTTTCTGAAGAGCACATGGGCCCTACAGCAAAAATCTCTCTTAAACAAAACAAAAAGCCAGGTGGGCCAAGCGCTGTGCTGAGTGGCGGCAGGCCACGTGGAGGGTCAGGGTTTGGCTCCCCGGATGCACGCTCACAGTCCTGCTGACTGGAGGCCTACACTACCCAGGGTGTTTCTGCACTCCTCTCTCAAAAGAAACAAACTTACATAATCTGGGAGGGGGGGGGGACCAGAAGATGGTGTCATGGTTACATCGCTGGACTCCCACATAGTCAGCCACAGTTAGAGTCCTGGACCCAGTGGTCTAAAACTCATGCCAGGCACATGTGTGTGTGCACCCAAAATCCCAAGAGGAGAATGGAGCAGGGATTTCGGCATGGCCACGCCCCCGGGGGGTGATTTCTCACTTTCTGGCTCTGTCTTTCCAGTGAGCACATGCAACCTGTAGCAAAAATCTCTCTTAAAAAAAGGGGGGGGGGGGCCTAGGTTTCGAATTTTCCCTGTGGTATTTAAATATGTTAATGCGGTCCAGGCTTCCGGGTGGTTCAGTGCAACATCGTCTCAGTACCCAAAACCACAGAGCAGGCGTGCCGGGCATTCGGGTGCAGGCGGCAGGAGGCCTGGTGACCTGCAGCAGGAAGTCTGGGCCGGGGAGCTCTGCATTTCCGACGGCTGGCCCGGGCTCACAGCCTCTGAGTAGCAAGGTTTGAAGCGTTTCCCATATATGTGTATTTATTTTAGTCTGACAGATTTGAGATCATAACTACTGTAAAACTTACATGCGGAAGACAACAAAGTTAATAAATTTGGAAAAAGCCATTTGCCATATTTGACCACAAGCATCTATTTTGTATCTGTTTTCTGTGGCTACATAAGCAATACTACACTATACTTGTAAAGTTTCAGGGTCCTTGCCTGAAAGCTACAGTACAAACCCTTACAACTGGGGCCGATGCCCACGTAGCTCGTGTGAGCTCCAACGACTCGAGCTCCATCACCCGTCCTGTGAGCACTCACACACAGGCACTCCTGACACCCCTGCTCAGCGCTCAACTTCCCTTCTCTAGTCCCCCCGACACCCGGCTCTCCCCCAGGGAACACACTTCCGTTTGATAATATAGCAAGCTCAGCAAGTAAGTAATCTAGTAGAGGTCCTCCTCTTTTTTATTTTTATTTTTTAAGCTACTTCAACTTGGGGCCAGCAGGTGGTGTAGTGATTAAGGTGCTGGACTCCCACATGGCTAACCACGGTTTGAACCCCAGACCTGGCGGCTACCTTTCTCACTTTTCCTCTCTCTCTCTGTCTTTGCTTCTCTCTGGTGAGTGCACGTGTCCTGTAGCAAATTTGAAAGATAATAATAATAAATAAATAAAATTTTAAAAACATTTTTTGCCTTAGGGATGTGCACTCTCCAGAGAGAAAGGGAAAGTGAGAAACTACCCCCAGGGTAGATGGCCATGCTGCCATAATCCCTTCTCCTTGAGTCTCTTCTTGGGATTTTGAGTGCACACGCACACACACACTTGCTTAGTGTGTTTTTCAGGTTGCCGGTGGTTTCAGAGCTTGAACCATGGAGTTGGCCATATGGAGCCTGTGCCCTAACCAGCACACCACCTGCTGACCCTAGAGGTCCTTCTCTTTCCCTTCAACTATCTTTGATCTAATCTGGCTAGTTACGGGCCAAGCATTCCATTACTCTACCACGAGATTGGAGTCTACCTCCTACTTATTCCAGATTTAGACAGGGAAACATGGTCTGTCTTTGTAACCAACCTCTCCATACTACATGCTATTCTTCTCATAATTTTTAAAAATTGAGATATAATTAACACAGCACAAAACCCACCATTCGAAGTGTATAACTGAGTAGTCTTTAGTACATTCAGAGTTGTCCACCCACCACCACTAACTTTAGAACATTTTGGCACCTCAAAAAGAAACCCCCTACACTCCCCCAAGCCCCTGGCACCCACTAATCTTCTCCCTATGGATCTTCCCCCCCTGGATGTTTCATATAAACGGAATCATAACATATGCAGTCTTTGTGACTGAGCTCACGTAGCGGGTTTAAGATTCATTCACGTATCAGTACTTCATTGCTTTCTATGGTCAAATAATACAGAATTGTAAGTACACGCCATATTTAGTTTTTCTACTCATCACTCGATGGGCGTTTGGTTACTCCTACCTTATGGCTATTAAACATAGTGGTGCTATCGATGTGTCCTACCGAGGGTGCTAGCAATATGCCTTTACAAGTTTTTGTTTGTCTTTTTTTTTTTGTAACACAGATTTGTTGCTACAGGGTGTGGGAGCCCGCCAGAGAGACAGAGACAGAAAGTGAGAAATCACCCCCGAGGGGATGGCCACATTGCAATCTCCTCTCTTGGGATTTTGGGCACATACACACATGCTCCCAGCATGAGTTTTAAACTGCCAGGTCTGGGACTTAAACTATAGTCGACTACGTGGGAGTCCAATGACATAACCATTATGCCATCTGCTGGTCCCACATTTACAAGTTTTTATGCGAACGTGTGTTTTCAGTTGTCTTGGGACATATACTTAGGAATGGGCTTGATGGTCAGGCACTAACCCTACCTTAACGTTGGGATAAACTTCCAAATTACTTCCCAAAGCACAGTACCATTTCACATTTCCATCAGCAACATATGAGAATTTACAACTGAGCGTCCCTAATCTGAAAATTCAAAATCCAAAGTGCTCCAGAATCGGAAGTGTTTGGAGCATCAACATGACACACATGGAGAATCCCACAGGTGCCGGGTCACAGTCAAACACTGCCATATAAAATACCACGGGGGCCTGCTGATGGGACAGCGATGCAGCCGGACCCACAGAAAAAGTCCTGGGTGTGCCCCAGAGCCTCCCTGGGCAAGCTAGCATCCACCTGTGCTCTGGGCGGGGCTGGGGTGGAGCATGTCACCAGGACCTGTGGCAGGTGCCCGTTCCTCTGCCTCTCTCTCAAAAGAAATGCAACTTTTTTTTTTTTTTTTTTTTTTTTTTTTGAGAGGTTTTTGCTACAGGGCGCGTGCACTCGCCAGAAAGACAGAGACAGACAGAGAAACAGAAAGCGAGAAATCACCCCCCCATGGGGGATGGCCACACCGCAATCCCTTCTTCTCCATTCTCCTCTTGGGATCTTGAGCACGCATGCACATGCGCCCGGAGTGAGTTTAAGCCACCGGGTCCAGGACTCGAACTGCGGTCGACTACATGGGAGTCCAGTGACATAGACATTACGCTAACTGCTGGTCCCAGAAATGTAACTTTTTTTAAGAGAGATTTTTGCTACAGGGCACATGAGCTCACCAGACAGAAAAATCATCCCCCATGACCATGCCAAAATCCCATCTCCTCCACACTCTTCTGGGGACTTTGGGCACACCCGTGCACAGGCACGCACACACGCACACATGCACATGCACACACATGCACATGCACCTGGCATGAGTTTTAAGCTACTGGATCTGGGACTAGAACCACAGTCGACTACCTGAGAGTCCAGCGATATAACCATTATGCCATCTGCTGGTCCTAAATAAACTTTCGTGTTTTTTTAAAAAGAATTATTTTATTTATTATTATCATTATTTTAATTAGACCAGAGAGAGACAGAAAGACAGCGAGAAGGAAAGTGAGAACGCAAGCCACCAAGTCCAGGACTTGAACCACGGTAGGCCATGTCGGATTCCAGTGCCTTAATCACCACACCACCTGCTGGCCCCCTAAATAAACTTTTAAAAAAATGTATAAATTACCTTCAGGCAGTGTGTAATGTATTTGAAACATACATGAATTCCGTATTTAGACTTGGGCCCGGTCCCAGGGTATCTCTTTACACGTATGCAAGTTCTCCTAACCCCGAAGCACTTGTCTTCCCAAGCGTTTTGGGTAAAGGATACTCAACCTGTATGATATTTTCAGCAAATGAGGAAGTTATGATTCTTGAAAGAAAACAGAGGTGTGCCAGCACCAAAATAATGCAGTCACAAAACAGACCCCGCTTCCAGCAGGAAATGCAGGAGAGTAACATAGTACGGACCCACGTGCATGAAGCCCGCGAGCTGACCTCAGAGCCTCGGGCTCCGTATTGAAATCCGGGATGCTGTAATGACAGTTACCCTGCCGTCGCCATGAACATGCAATAAAACAACGCACGTGAATGTTGTGCAGAGCTTTACAACACGAGTTACTGGTAACTCAACTCGGGGCCAAGTACGGGGCCAAGGGCTAAATGCCCAGACCGGCCCCATCACCCAGGCAGCTTCCCTGGGGGGCCGCCGAGGGACGCGGGGGGCGGCAGCCACTTCCTCCGCGCAGGTGCACTGCCGCGCTGGGGACAGTGGCGTGTCGCTCGGCCCCGCCGCCCCCGGGACGGAGCCCAGCCTGCTGCTCCCGGGGCTGGGCAAGTCGGCGCAGTCCCCCTTCCGCACGGCAGCAGAGCCATCACGGCGGCCGTGCTCTCGGCGAGGGGCGCGGGACACGAGCGCCGTCCCCACCTGACACCCTCCCGCCACCCCGAGGGCAGCGCAAGCGTGAAACCGACCCTTGAGCAACCCTCGGGACCTGTCAGCCCCGTGGCCCTCACCTCCGACGAGCTCCCGGCCGCTCGCCCAGGCCCGGCGTGCGAAGCTTACCTGGTGGCTGCCGCCCGCCCGGCCCGGCTCCGGCCAGGCGCCTCCGGGGGGATAGTAGCCATCGCCGCCGGCGCCTTCCCCCGGCCAGGTGGTCTCGGCCGGGCCGCCCCCGCGCCCCCGCCAGGAGACCGGGGGTTGAGGAGGCTCCGGGCGAAGGGGGTACAAGGGCGGAGGTGGGTGCACCGGCACATCGCCGCCCCCCGGCCCGTAGTAGCGGCCGTAGGAAGGGCCGTCACTGGGGCCGTAGCCCGAGCGCCTCAGGGCCGACATGGGCTCCGCTGCCCCCCGAGCGCTTCCCGCCCCCCACGGCCGGCCCATTGCGCAGGCGCCCGCGGGCGCCAGCGATTGGGCAGCAGTGAAGGGAGGCGGCCCTCATCAGCCTATCCCAGGCCGGTCCCGCCCCCTCCGCCGCCGAGCCCCGCAGGGCCGGGGCTGCCGGGTCGCGGGAGCCGGAAAACGGGCAGGCACCGTGTTCTCGGAAAGGACGCTGCGTTTCTCACCCGCGCTCGGAGCTGCCGTACTCCCCTCCCCTTATCCGGGATGCGGAAAGTGTCCACGCCGGACCGCCCCACGGCCCGCCTCTTCCGGAGGACGGACACGTAACACCGGAAGTGGGTGTGAATAATATGGAGGTGCTTCCGGCGGGCCCCGGCGGCTGAAAGCCGGGCGGTGGTCCTGGCGTGGGGTCGGGGTTCGGGTCCAGGTCCGGCCGAGGCGGCGGCTGCGGTAGGAGGAAGGAGGCGCTGGGCGCGTGGGCCCACAGCCGCTCTCGGTTGCAGCCTTATCTCAGCTCAAGATGAACTACATGCCCGGCACCGCCAGCCTCATCGAGGACATAGACAGTGAGTCGTCCCCGGGGGGAGCCTGGGGCGAGACCCTTCCTCGCGGACTGGGGTCCTAGACGGTGCGCTGGCCCAGCCCGCCGGTCTGCCACGCCCATGTCCCCGGCGGAGGCCGGGGCGCGACAGTGGCCTGCGGACCAGCCCTGCACCGGGGTCGGCTCCCACTGCAGCGTCCCCGCGTAGCGGTTCTTCCCGCGGGGTGGCTGAAAACGCTCCGGGAGCGGACTCTTCGAGAACCCAGCACGGAGACCACAGCGGTTGGGTGTGATTGGCCGTAGGCGCGGGCCTTCTCTGCTGAGGGTCGTTAGCACTTTCAGGTTGAAGTAGTAGATGCGGCTTCTGCCGGACACATGCTGGCTTTTTTGGAACAGCGAAGTCACTTTAGAGTTCCCCCACCTCTAGACGGTTTGCTTTTGCTTTTACCCCCAAATCGCCCTCTCTCTAGTTACTGCACCGCAGGCGCTACTCCCTTTCCGCAGCAGAAGGAACTACTTGCTGTTGTCCTCTTTCCATTTTCTGAGTCTCCATCTGGGCGTCCTTCCTCAAAGAGCATTTCCCGTCGTTGAAAAACGTGGGCTGCGTCTCAGTAACTCAGAAATGGCTGCAGAATGTCTTGCAGACTGTTCCAAAGTCGCATCGTTTCTATAGTTCCTGCGTGAATGTGTAAATTGGCGTCTGCAATGAGAGTTATTTCATGGTTTTTCTGAGATTGTTATTTAAACCTAAGCGCCTTATTTTGCTTTTGAAGGGAAAGGTGTAAAGGTGTGTTTGGGACAAATATGTGTATTGCCGCAACCTACAAGTGTACCCGGACTGTGTAATGAACGTTCTCACCTTCTGCCAAATCACTTTTGTTCTCAAGCCCTCTGACCCCTGTCTCGGCCGAGGGCAGTCCCACTTCCTCCTTTCTTGAAAAGTCTGAAGCTTCTTGAGGTGCTCCCTTCATTCTCCACCCCAGCATGCATGCACGCTTTCCTCCTCTCCCCGTCTGTGTATTTTCACCCATGCTGTGTGCGCGTGTGCGTGTGTGTGCGTGCGTGTGTGGGGGGGTTAGGACCTCACTGTTGGGCAGTCCTCCTGCCTCAGCCTCCCGGGTAACCAGGAGGACGGACCACTCCACACTTGGCTTTTTAGGATGCGTGAGGAATCAAACCCAGGCCTGCGCCTGCCCACCCGCGGCACCCAGTACCCTCTCCTTTGAGCAGGGAGATCCCCTCTTTTCTGTTTGTGCCTTTACCCTCTCCCCTCATGGCTTCTGGAGCCCTCCTCATTGGTACCCCTTGTTTTTCATATCCTCTCTCCCCACTGTTCTTCCCTTCCTGTGTGCTTGTCCATCTCGATATTTGTTTTTGTAATTTGCTAGAGGATGACTGTGCTGGCTGGAAAGAAGCAGGAATAGTGAGAACGCACCCCATGGGGCATGGTCATGCTGTAATCCCTTGGGTCTCGGGTACGCGTGTGCACGTGCCAGCGAGGGTTCCAGGAACCCTGCAGTCGGCCCTGTGGGACCCAGCTGCCTTCACCACACCTGCTGGCCCAGCGCTGCATTCCTGAAGACGCCCACCTCAGGCTCCCTTCGGAGCTCACTGTCCTGGCCTCTCCCCACTGGTGCTGCGCGGTTTACCTCTCCAACTCTTTTTGGTCCCAAAACAGATGGTCTCTTGGGCTGCGTGTGTGGCCTCCTCCTTCCTTCCTTCTTTCTTTCCTTCCTTCCTTTTGTTTTAATTTGCCAGAAGGTGTGTGCACTAGCCAGAGAAAGAGAAGGCACCCCATGGGGAGTAGCCACGCCGCAATTCCTTCTCCCTACCACCGTCCTGTCTGGATTTTGGGCTCACACCGGCAGGCGTCTAGCGTTTTTTCACTGAGTTCAGGGCTCCAACCACAGTCACGACTCTAATCAGTGGGCCGTCGGCTGGCCCTGAGGCCTGCTGCTTTCAACCTTCAGGGAGCTCCTGGACTTTAGCAATTTTATCACCTTTTTGTGGATTTATCCAAACTTGCTTTCTCTAACTCTGACCTTTCCGGCGTTCCATTCTTACTGCTTATGTCTGCTGCCGGCCGACACTTCTCCATAGGGGCCCTGGCGGTACTTCACAATCAGAGAGCAATAACCTCCTCTACCCTGAGCTTACCTCTTCTGTTTCCACCCCCGGGAAACTAGTCCTCCCGCGATGGCTTCAGATTCCCGCATCTCGTCTAACACCGTGACCACCGCACCGTCTCCATCTCCGCCGTGGCTCAGGCCGACTCTGGGAGGGGTCTCAGGACTGCGCTGGCTTTTCCGTTAGGTCGGCCTCAGTACTTTCTGATTCCTTAGGAAGTCGCGTACAGAGGTGGTCTGTCCCAGGACTTTCCGCGCTTCATCTCTTGTTTCTTGCTGTTTTGTTTTGTTTTTCAGATCCTCAATTTTTAGCCAAATATATGCATTTAAAGTCGTTTTCCTCCTGCCTAATTGACAGATTTCCCTCCCCACCCCTTCTCTGTCACTTTTCTAGTGGCCCAAAGTTTCTTACCTTTCAGGCTAGCTCTGGGTCTGGTGGTTAAGGCAGTTGGATCCCACGTGGCCAACAGTATGATTGAGTCCCAGACCCAGTGGCTTGAAAAACCACACTGGTCTGGTGTGCGTGCATGTCCGGAACCCCGACAGAGTGGAGAAATGGGGGGTGACCAGTCTCCATGGGGGACGCCGTCTCCCTCTCCCTACCACTGCCACTCTGGCAAGTGCACGAACGCTCTGGCAAAAACTACTTGATGTATTTGCCTTTCGAGGTCTAACTCAGATGCCTCCTCCAGGTAGATAGTTTCTTCCTCTGGAGTGTTATATAATTAGGTGTTGTTTCCTGTGGTACGTAGATAATTACAGACCAGGAGAGACTGTTAGTTCCTTCAAGGCAGAATCGTGGGGTTCTCGTTCCTCTGCTCTGCGTGTGGAGGTTCTCTATGAGCGGCACCAAACGAGTGAGTCGTGGGCTTTTGTCGGAGCTGCCTTATTCCCGTTCCTTGGTTCAGCTCAGAGTCTCCCCTTCGAGCTCTCCTGTGCTCGCTGCTGGAGCGTCTTTCGCACCCCTTCTCGCAGTGGCCCGCTGTCCTGTTGAGTCCGTTGTGCCGTCTGTACCGAGTACTCTTCTCGTCTTCCTCCAGCACGAGTGGGAGTTTATAAGATGGGTGACTTTCTACTTGTCTCTACTCTGCAGGCCCCCCACACAGCACGTGGCTCTCTTTTTCTTTTTTTTTTTTTTTTTTTTTTCTTTTTTTTTTTTTTTTTGAGAGTTTTTTTTTTTTCGCTATAGGGCGCGTGCACTCGCCAGACAGACAGAGAGAGACATAGAGACAGAAAGTGAGAAATCACCCCCCAGGGGGGATGGTCACGCCGCAATCCCTTCTCCTCCATTCTCCTCTCGGGATCTTGGGCACGCACGCACACGCGCCCGGCGTGAGTTGTAAGCCACCGGGTCCGAGACGCGAACCGCGGTCGACTACGTGGGAGTCCAGCGACATAGCCATTACGCTAACTGCTGGTTCCCACAGCACGTGGCTCTCGATAAATAGGACTGGATTTCCGCTCGAGCTGGTCACTAGAGTGCTCGTTGTAAATGTCCAAGGCATTGTTTTTATTCAGAGCTGTCCCTTATTGCAAACAAAGGGTGAGATAGACACTCTTAAGTTGAGGGAGAAGTAATTCTGGAATTAAGAACATTAAGTTCATCAAGACTGAATGTCTTGGTTCTCAGATACTGAAACTGAAGTGCCTCTGGCCGGCGTGTCAGCCGTGGGCACCCATGCGCCGTACAGCTTTCTGGCCCCGCCCCCTGTCCTCCTCCCAGTCCCACCACGGTGATCTCCACCTCGAGTCTCTCGTCTAAGGCTCAGGCTGCCGTGGCCCCTCCATTTCCCAGTCACCTCCACCTTAAGTACATTGGGAGAGGAAGTGGTACAGCTTAAACCACCAACTTTCTTTTTGTTGTTATTCTCAAGGAAGCTGTTTTTGTGTTAAAGATATTTTTTTCTCTTCCCAGAAAAGCACTTGGTCCTACTTCGAGATGGAAGGACACTTATAGGCTTTTTGAGGAGCATCGATCAGTTCGGTATGTATTACTTACGGACTGCTCCTTTTGTACCGTGGGCGTGTAAGAGCCGTCTGTTGCACTTTATCTGCAGCCGCACTGCGTGTGTTTTGTGTAAGGCATCTGTTCTGAGTGAGCGCGTCATTGTGCGCTACGCTATGGTGAGGTGGTACAAAAGCTCATGTTCTTACAAGCTCATTTTTCTAGACTGGGCTTCAGTAGGACACATTACAGCTTTTGGACTGTCTTTATTTCTCCCATTAGAGGGAGCCAGATGGTAGGAATAAGCTCAGGCCACTGAAAAGGCTGCTCATTCACACGTGGCCTGGGTGCGGCTACTCCAGAGCAATTCCTACGCTGAGGGAGGGCCCTCCTTGTCCCGGGAGCTGCAGTAGAAGGCACTTCCTGGGGCTCTCAGGAGCCCCGGCGTCAAGTTTGATATTTTCCACATGGGTACGGCAAACTCGGGAGTCGTGGTCTTTACTTTATATGTTGCATTTCTCTAAGATGGGGGTCTGTGCCTCCTCGGTGTCAGGCTTGTTTGTTCATGTGGACATTGGGTGGACATCTGCTAGGTTACCAGATTTGGGCAGGAGAAAAACCCACATACTTGAAACACCTGAAAGAATTATAGAAGATGTGAACACAGATTCCTGCTCTGCTTCAGTTAAGACAAGTAATACTAATTGATAGAAGAAAAGTAGTTATTTTGAACAGATTGGGGTTCTAAATCTTAAGTCAAATTCATCAGAGTACTTCAAAGGAAAAATAGTGAAGATCGAGGTTACTCTGAGATTACCAGTATGGTTATCTGACGAGATGAAAGAATAGTGTGTTTTTATTTTTGAATTTTTCCAGTGGGTACATGCGCTTGCCAGGGAGAGAGAGAGAGAGAAAGAAAGTGCACCCCCTGTCATGTGCAGTCCCTTCTCTTCCATTTCTCCCTCCCTTTAGAATTTTGGGCATGCACACACGCTATGCCCAACATGTTCTTCAAACCTCTGGGTCCAGGACTTGAACTGTGCAGTCAGCCATGTGGAATCTAGTTGCCTTAACCACCACCTCACTGGCTGCCTCACCCCCAAAATGGATGTTCGCTATATCATAATCCTTGGCACTGGGTTAAATGAATCCTGAGTACTGAGCAAAGTTAAATCTCCAGTAAATGGTCACATACACAAATCTATATAGTAAAAAATATCCGTTACCTTCCAAAAACCAGGTTTTATCTCTGCTTTTGTTTAGGTCCAAGTTTTCCAGTTTCCCTATTCATTTATGCTTTCTTATTGCTAAGTTGATATTAGCAGTTCACGACAAAGGAGTTCCTGTTTTTCTTAGCTCGCTCCTGCCACCGTTCCTGTATTAGAACGGCAGAATCGCACATCTGTCTTGGCGTGCGATTGTTTATAAATCTCCTACGCGGTATGTCTTACTCAAGGACAAAGGAAAGGTCATTTGACTTTGTATCTTTCCCTAGAATTAGTTCGGAAATCATATTTACCTAAATCTTTCCTACTCAAAATAACTGAGTTACGGACCTGTCCCTGGTAACGTGAACTAAGCATCTTTGTTTCTTCCCTGTGCACCTGTAGCTAACTTAGTGCTGCATCAGACTGTGGAGCGTATTCATGTGGGCAAAAAGTACGGTGACATTCCACGAGGGATTTTTGTGGTCAGAGGAGAAAATGTGGTCCTACTAGGAGAAATAGTAAGTGAAAACTGCTCAGTGCTGTGGGCCTTGGTACCATGCCCGTTAGACTTGTTTCTTTCTGTCTTTCCACGAAGGGGGAAAAGATAACTTCTACCCCTCACTCAGCTTCTCACGGGCAACCAGTAGATTAGTTTGGGAAAGTTATAACTTTAAAAGAGAAGCTATAGGGGCCGGCAGCTGACGTGGTGGTTAAGACACTAGACTCCCACATAGCCAACCATGGTTCGAGTCCTGGACGTGGAGGCTTGCTTTCTTACTTTTCCTCTCTCTCTGGTTAAATTAAAATAAACGAATAAATAAATAAAATATATAATTGTTTTTTAAAAAGAGAGAAGCTACAGGGGCTGGCAGGTGACACGGTGGTTCGGGTGCTGGGCCTCCACATGGTTGACTACAGTTCAAGTCCTGAACCTGGCGCCGCCTTTTCTCACGTTCCCTCTCTTTATTTTTTTAAAAAATTTTAAAAAGAATTATTTATTTAATTCTGTTCAATTTGACAGAGAGAGAAGGCAAACTACCAGGTCCAGGACTCAAACCACATTCAACCATGTGGATTATGCCATCCGCTGGTCCCTATGGGTGACATTTTAGAGAGAGGTGTTTACTGTAAGGCCCGTGCACTCACAGGAGAGACAGAAAGCGAGAAATCACCCCCCCATGGGGCCGTGCCACAACCCCTTCTCCATTCTCCTCTCGGGATTTTGGGCATACATGCACACGCGTCTCATCTCCAGGTCTGGAATTTGAACCACTGTCAATTACATGTGAGTCCAGCGATGTAACTGTTACAGCATTTGCTGTTCCCAATGCGTTTTTTTTTTTTTTTTAAGTGATTTTCTGAATTTAATTTTTAGAGAGGAGACCGGTAAGCGTTTCTGCTTACATCTAGTCTTTCACGTCCGCAGTCGTGAACACGCAGGCGTGCATAGTGTGCCAGCTCCATGGGCGTGAAGGCGCACTTGCAGAGGTGTGTGTAAACACGGAGAAGGAAGTGGACACGTGCGTGTGCTTAGAGACTCGTGTTTTCTTGGCTCCCCTTTGTGGGGGGAAGGACTCTGGTTCGGTCTGGGCACTACAGAAGTTGTGCAGTGTAGCGCTAGAGAAACGTGGGTCGGGACTGATTCCTGGTCACGAGTCAGCAGTGGGTTTGAAGAGATGAGGTAGCCCCGAGGCGGCTCACACCCTGAGAGCACGGAGAATCTGTCCCCGTCTTGCTGCCTCAGAGGTCACTGCCCTCTGCCTCAAGCGCAGTAACGCACAGCCTTAGGTGATAGGGCCATCTGTCGGAGCAGCAGCCCGGGGACACGGGAGCTGAAGGAACAGCCCGGGGAAGGGCCGGGAGGCAGAATGCCGGGCAGGGAACTGCCCTCCCTGCAGCACCGTGTGAGGGCACGTTAAAGGGCTGCGTGTGTTTTGCTAGGTGCTGTTCGCTGTTCACCAGGGCAGGGCTTGCTCACGTGTGTGTGCCTTTTGTCGTGACTGATCTGGCGAGAGCCATTTTTTTTAGTACTGTCACTGCCTGGGCAGAGTGTCAGATCAGGGTCCGGCTAGACCACCCAGGAAGTGGGGTCAGCGCCATCTCAGACATTATAACTGAAGTTCAGAGAGGAGAGCAAGAAGCAGGAGTGCTTTGTATGGGCATCCGTTTTACAAAAACACAGAATAGGGGCTCCAGGTGGCATGTGGTTAAGGTGCTGGATTCCCACATGGCTGACCACAGTTCAAGCCCCACACCTGGCGGCTTGCTTTCTCACTTTCTGTCTCACTCTGTCTCTCTCGGGTCAAATTGAAAAATAATAAATAAATAATTCTTTAAAGCACACAAACATACACACAGAGAATGATACCTGTCCTCATTTTAAAGGAGAATAAGATGAGTCTGTGGATAATGAGATATTTTTATAGCAAGGTTCTCTGAAATTGATTATCAGATTTTTTTTTTTTTAGAGAGATTTTTGCTATAGGGCATGTGCGCTCACTGGAGAGACAGAGAGAGACAGAAAGTGAGAGATCTCCCCCTGGGGGCAGAGAGCCATGCCACAGTCTCTTCTCCTTCCTTCGCCTCTTGGGATTACAGGCACGCACGCACACATGCCCGGCGCACGTTTTGAAGTGGCCGCGTCTAGTACTCAAACCACGGTTGACTACATGGGAGTCTAGTGACATAACCGTTATGCCATCTGCTCGTCCCAATTATCAGATATTTTTAAGGTATCCCAAAATAAAAATACTAAACTTATGCTATATAAGTAAAAGTAAACAAATTACCTAAATATTTGCATTATGAGGGTTTTTTTTTTAATAAAGATTTTCTTTTTCTTTTTTATTGGAGAAACACAGAGAGACAGGAGGATGGCCATGCCACAGTCCCTTCTCCTCCATTCTTGTCTCGGGATCTTGGGCACGCGCACACACAGGCTTGGCGTGAGTTTTAAGCCGCCGAGTCTAGGACTTAAACGGCTTTCAACTACATGGGAGTCCAGTGACATATGCATTACACCATCTGCTAGTCCCCTTATAAAGAATTTGTAAGTAGGTCTATACATTTTTTAAGGAATTTTATTTAGCTTTATTTATTTTTATTTTTTAAAAGAATTATTTATTTAATTTTATTCATTATCATTATTATTGTTATTATTAATTTGATCAGAAAGAGAGAGAGAGAAGGAAAATGGGAAAGCAAGCCCCTGGGTCCAGGATTTGAACCACAGTCAGCCCTGTGGGAATCCAGCACCTCAGCCACCATGCCACCTGCCGGCCCCTAGCTGTATTTATTTATTTATTTGTTTGTTTATTTTAATTTGATGAGGGAGGGTGGGAAGGAGGGAGACAGAGAAACTGAGAAAGCAAGTCGAACTGCAGTCATCCATGTGGGAGTCCAACACCCTAACCAACACTCCACCTGCTGACCCCAGTCAATATATATATATGTTAATCAGACTGGGACTGTGGATTATTTCACACTTGTTTCTGCTTGTCTCTTACCTAAATTTCTTATAGTGAGTATATATTTTTACAATAAGGGAATCATTTTTTATTAAGCAAAAAAAAAAAAAAAAAAAACCTTTTAATCCAAGTATTGGAGAATATATTGGGCCACACTGGTCCGGTAACGTGGCTGGTCTTCTGCAGTTTCTCTGCACACGTGCCGTGGCGGAGCAGGGGTGCCCGGTGCGGTTAGGGGCTCCCCTTCCTGCAGCAGGGCAGTGGGTTGCCTCTGCGGGACTGCGGGTGGACGTGAGTCAGTGCCCTGCCTCTTACTGGGCACCAGCTGACTTCGCTCACGTCAGGGTCTGAAACAAGCCGTCCTGGCCTCGGTAATGGCGCTTGGCTTCTGTCTCTTCTTTTTTTACCCCCTTTTAACTTAGTCAGAGTGACTCACCACAGAGACTGACAGGAGGAGAAACGGAGGAAAGCACCCCCCACTGGGGCACGATCATACCGTAGTCCTTTCTCCGTCTCTGCCCTGTCGGGATTGGGGATGTGCACACCCACGGAGCACGTTTCTCTTTTCTTTTCTTTTGGTTTACTTTGCTCGAGGGCATAGGTGCTTGCCAGAGAGAGAGAAGCACCCCTCAAGGAGATAGACAGCCGTGCCACAGTCCCCTCTCCTCCACCACTCTGGAGACCTTGGGCACACGTGCATGTGTGCGGCATGCCATGCTCCTGGAGCCACCAGGTGCAGGATCAGATCCACACAGTCATGTGGGATCCAGCACCCCAACCACTGTGCCGCTCACTGGCCTGAGTCCCCGCAGGCTATGTGGCCTCGCTCCCTTAACCACGGCTCCACGGGGCCGGCCCACTCTCCTGGGCTCGCTACAGCCAAGGAGATAGCTGTCTCGAAGTGGTCCTCGTCATTTTTCCTCGGGAAAGGTCAAGGGGCCAACAGGTGCACGGTGGTTGAGGTGCTGCCCTCCACATGGCCAGCCACAGTTCGAGTCCTGGGCCTGGCAGCTTGCCTTCTCACTTCCCCACTGTCTCTGTCTCTCTGGTTAGTACACATGCCCTATAGCAAATTAAAAAATAATAATAAGGGGCCAGCCGATGGCATGGTGGTTAAGGCGCTAGAGACTCCCACATGGCCAACCATGGTTCAAATCCCAGACCTGGTGGCTTGCTTTCTCACTTTACCTCTCTCTCTCTCTCTCTCTCTCTCTCTCTCTCTCTCTCATATCAAATTAAAATAATGAACAAATAAAATTAAAAGAAATAATTTGTGGGACCAGCAGTTGGCGTAATGGCTATGTTGCTGGACTCCCATGTAGTTGACTACAATTCGAGTCCCGAACCTGGTGGCTTAAACTCATGCCAGGTACATGGGCATGCATGCCCAAGATCCTAAGGCGAGAGTGGAGGAGAAGGGATCATGGTGTGGCTATCCCCTTTGAGGGGTGATTTCTCGCTTTCTGTCTCACTGTTTTTGTCTGGCTGGCGAGCGCACACACCCTGTAGCAAAAACCTCTCCAAAAATAAATAAATAAATAAAGTGAATAATTTAAAAAAAAAATTTTTAATAATAGTAATGGGCCAGCAGGTGGTGTGGTGGTTAAACTGCTGGACTCCCATATGGCCAACCACAGTTTGAGTCCTAGACCTAACAACTTGCTTTCACACTTTCCCTTTCTCTCTTTCTGATCAAATTAAAAAATAATAACAAATGAATTTAAATAAATAATTCTTCTAAAAAATAATCAATAAAATTATGTAATTCTTAAGAAAAACACACAACTTAATCTGTCCCTAGAGAAGACGATTTCAGCCCTGTCAGTTAGGAAAAATAACCCCAGCCCCTACACGAACCCGTTCGCCTTTCGGTCTGTAGTGTCTTCTGTTCTCGGTCTTGTTCCGCAGGATTTGGAGAAGGAGAGTGACACGCCCCTGCAGCAGGTGTCCATTGAAGAAATCCTGGAGGAGCAGAGGGTGGAGCAGCAGACCAAGCTGGAAGCAGAGAAGCTGAAAGTGCAGGCGCTCAAGGACCGCGGCCTCTCCATCCCCCGAGCAGACACCCTGGATGAGTACTGAACCTGCCAGGGCTCCTGCTGGTCTCCACGCCCTCCTCGCAGGTGCGGCCAGACCGCGAGGTCTCGAAGTCACTGTTACTTTCACTTCTTTCACGTAGGCAGCATGAAGGGATCATGTGGTTTGGGTTTGGCGTGGCTTTCTGGTGAAGAACCACTGCATGGAGAGACTCCGGCGTGGACTCCTTTAAGCACGCACCGTGGAGCCGGCAGCTGCGGGTTTACACTGCCCACCTTCCCCCAAGTTAGCGATCATGGGGGCAGTCTTCACTTACTTGTAAATAAAATAAGAACCTCGAAACCGTCATGGTCTTTCCCAAGTCTGAATTGCCTTTGGTAAATAGAATTGTCTCTGTCTGCCAAGGGACCTGCTGCCACACTGGGACCTGGGACCCCCTTCTGTGGTAACTGCAGTAGCCGGCTACTTGGGAAACTTTTTCTTTCTATTTGAGAAATTTTCGCTAGGGACCTGCAGGTGGCATGGTGGTTAAGGGTGCTAGACTCCCACATGGTCTAGCGGTTCGAGTCCCGGACCGGGCGGTTTGCTTTCTCTCTCACTCTCTCATTGTGTCCCTCTCTGGTCAGATGAAAATAAGTCTAAGTCTAAAAGAAAAGAAATTTTTCTATAGGGTGTGTGTGCTTTCTAGAGAGACAGAAGGAGATAGACAGAAAGCGAAAACTCACCCCCTGGGGTGGATGACCATGCCGCAATCCCTTCTCTGTCTCCTCTCGGGATTTTGGGCATACATGCACATGTGCCCTGCATGAGTTTTAATCTGCCAGGTCCAGGACTCGAACCACAGTCAACTAGGTGGGAGTCCAGCAACATAACTGTTATACCATCTGCTGGTCCGTAGGGAATATTTTCATACCAGTTACCTTGGGAATTCTGCCCTCTCCCCTTTACGTTTGTTTCTGTAAGAAATGAACATGTTTCTGGGCTAGCAGTTGGTATGGACATTAAGGCGGCTCGATCACACATGGGTGATGGTGCAGTTCGAGTCCCAAACCTGGGGCCTCGAAAATTACACTGTTCACATGTGTGTGCACGCCCAGAACCCCGAGAGGAGGATGGAGCAGAAGGGACTGTGGTGTGCCATCCCCACCTCGGGGGGCACTGCTTGGCCGTCCCTCACTGTCCTACTATCGCTCTCTCCAGCAAGTGCACACTCCATATAGCAAAACATTTTAAAAAGGAAAAAGAAAAGGAATCCACATCCTTAGGCTTGAGGAGAGCTTTCAGATAAGTTCCCCAGGAACTGGTGACAGCAGAACCTCGCCCAGGGAAGCAGTCGGCACCGCCACTCTCTTTACCTGCAGCTCCTCCACACCGCCTCCCCCGAGCCGGCCTCCCGGGTGCGTTGACTTCTGAATCATCTGCTCACTCAGCCTTTGACAGAGGCTTGGGCCTCTTGTGCTTTCCTCCTCAAAAAGGAATCCAGGGTGGAACCAGCAGTTAGCGTAATGGCTATGTCGCTGGACTCCCACGTAGTCAACCACGGTTCATGTCCTGGACCTGGTGGCTTAAACTCATGCTGGGCGCGTGTGCGTGTGTGCCCGTGTGCCCAAGATCCCGAGAGGAGAATGGCGGAGAAGGGATTGCGGCGTGACCATCCCCTCTGGAGGGTGATTTCTCGCTTTCTGTCCCTCTGTCTGTCTCTGTCTGTCTGGCGAATGCACGCGCCCTATAGCAAAAACCTCTCCAAAAAAAAAAAAGGAATCCAGGGACCGCATGTGGCGTGATGGCTACGTCGCTGGACTCCCACATGGCTGACCGCGGTTCAAGTCCTGGACGACTTGAAACTCACACCGGGTGTGTGTGCATGTGTTCCCAAAATCCTGAGAGGAAAATGGAGAAGGGATTGCGGCCTGGCCATCATCCCTCATGGGGGGTGGGGGTGGTGATTTCTCGCTTTCTGTTTTTCTGCCTTTCTAGTGAGCACATATTCCCCATAGCAAAAACCTCTCTAAAAAAAAGTAATCCAACCCAAATGGCAGCTTAGTGACTGGAAAGCCTTCGAGACGCCACTGGTTGGTGTGGTGAAGGACGATAGCGTAGTGAGTGACCAGGCAGGAGTACACGGTGACCAGGTATGCCGAGGTAGGGGTTAGACACGGTGGCAAGCTGGCTTGTTGGTGCGTTATGCCTGGCAGCCAGTCGTCCTCTGGTTCTCAGGAGCTTTAACTAGTGATTCCAGAAACGTCCTTCTTACAGTCTCTTGAGCAAAAATAGCTTTTTGGGGGCACTTGCACCCACATGCCCCAGCATGTTTTTTCCCTTTTTTAAAAAGAAATATTTAATTCCCTTTTTTTTTCTTTTAAATTTGACCAAAGGGAGACAGAGAAAGGGAACGTGAGAATGCAAGCTGCCAGGCCCGGGACTTGAGCCACAGTCGGCCATGTGGGAGGCCGGCACCTTTGACCACCACGCCACCTGCCGGCCCCAACCCCAGCATGTTTTTCAAGCTGCCCAGTCCAGGACTCAGACCGTGCAGTCAGCCATGTGAGATCCAGCTACCTTAGCCTCCACACCACCTGCTGGCCCTGAGCAAATTACAAATACCTTTTCTAAGATAGTTGTACCTCATTTCTACGTGGATTAGTAATTTTATGATATTAAATTATACTTAACATGAGTTCAGGTGTTTTTTAAAACTGCCCAAAGTGCCTGTGAGCAGTTTGACTTCTGAACGCTGTTCATCACAGGGTGGTTTAACAGTGGATGATTTATAAAGGAACAGTTGCACTTAACGGTTTATCTGGTGTTTTGCCTGTCTTACTGTTGAATAGTCAGAGTTTGTTATTAACTATCCATATAAAGAAAGTCTAGGACTCGAACCACGGTCGGCTACATGGGAGTCCGGCAACATAGCCATCACACCATCTGCTGGTCTCTGTTTTTCTTTTTTAAGTATTTCATTTTATTTATTATCATTATCGTTATCTTAATTTGACCAGAGGGAGACAGGGAAAGTGAGAAAGCAAGCTGCCAGGTCCAGGACTCAAACCATGGTTGGCCAATAGAAACCCAGCACCTTAACCATCATGCCACCTGCCAGTCCTGGCCTGACATGTTTTTTAAAGCCAATAATGGGTTTTTTCTTTATGACAGCATTTGCTTTTATTTTTTTTAGAATTATTTATTTAATTTTATTTGCTATTATTATTTATTTATTAAATTTGACCAGATAGAGACAGAGAAAAAGGGAAAGTGAGAAAGTAAGCCGCCAACTTTGGGACTTGAACTGCAGTCGGCCATGTGGGAGTCCAGCACTCTAATCACCCTCCCGCCTGCTGGCCCCAGAGTTTGCTTTTCTGGATAAAAAGTAGCGGGTTATGTAACATTGTATATCAGTTAACAGTTGTTATGTTGTTACAGAACGTTGGTTATGTTTTATTCTTATGTTAACAGAGGAAAGGACTGATTGCCACAGCCCATCCTGAACAATTACCAATTACCTCTTGGGACCAGCAGTTAGCATAATGGCTATGTCACTGGACTCCCATGTAGTCGACCATGGTTTGAGTCCCGGACCCAGTGGCTTAAATTCACGCTGGGCGTCTGTGTGCTTGCATACCCAAGATCCCGAGAGGAGAATGGAGTAGAAGGGATTGTGGTGGTGACCATCCCCCCGGGAGGGGGGGGTGATTTCTCGCTCTCTGTCTCTCTGGTGAGCATACAAGCCCTATGGCAAAAACTTCTCCAAAAAAAAAGAGAAAAATTAGCTCTGTTCTGTGTCTAACCGTGGCACTTTTGCTGTACGGCTTCATCACACACGCAGCGGCCCGGGCAGGACCTGCAGATGAGGCTACTGGACCGTCTTCCTCTGCGGCCAGGCAGCCCGCGAAGTGGGCTGCTCCACTGTGGGCCTCCAGCCCTGCAGACACTGAGGCCGCTTGGCCAACGTCTGCCTGCCCGTCTGCAGACACAGGCCTGGCGCTCCTCCTGCACTGCAGGCGCCACCTGCCAGCCCTGGCCTGACATGTTTTTTAAAGCCGATAATGGGTTTTCAATGCTGGCTCCCTCCCCCCTTGGGAGCCCTCAGGATCAATCCGGCCACACTTCCCTTAGCCTTCAGTCTGTTTCCAGATTAAAGTTGGGGCTCCCATGCGATTGTTTTCCAAGAGAAAAATATGGAAGCCTTTTTAAAAAATTTGACCAGAGAGAGAAAGAAAGGAAAAGTGAGAAAGCAAGCCTCTGGGTCTGGGACTGGAACCACGGTCAGCCATGTGGGAATCCAGCACCTTTAACCACCACGCCACCTGCCCCCAGCCACAGCACATTTTTCAAGCTGCCTGGTCCAGGACTCAGACCGTGCAGGCCGTGTGAGACCAGCTGCCGTAGCCTCCACCCTACCCGCTGGCCCTGAGCGCCACCCTCTCGTAGACAGTTACGTGGCCCGTCTCCTGGCCACCTTTATTCTGAAGTAGGGGGATGTAGCAGCCTCTCCTTGGCTAACTGCTCTTTCCCTACGCCTGTGACCTTTGACCTTAGGTGGCACACTCAGTGGAATGTAAGCAACAGTGTCCCCTCACCACCCCATAGCCCCGGTAGACAGAGCAGGTGCACCTGGCTGCCGGGGCTGAGGGGCTCCTGGGTCTGCCCTCAGTGAGGGGGAGGCAGTCAATAAACGCTCCCCCCGTTGTGTATAGTACTTTGTGGGAATGAAGGCCCTCCTCACTTTTCAAAAGGTGCATTAGAAGTGAGCCCCACCCAGCTCCCTGGCTGCCTGGGGCCTCCCAGTGACTGGAAGAGAGGCTGGTTCTAGTGCAGATGCCCCGCACACCCCACCCCCAACTTCACACTCAGGGAAACTTAAAGAGACAGAAAGGGATAAATCACTTGGTTGGGGGTAGGGGGGATGACCGTGCTGCAATCCCTTCTCCATTCTCTTGGGATTTGGGGCATGCACACACATAAACCTGGTGTGAGTTTCAAACCCCTGGATCTGGGACTCGAACCATGGTTAACTACATGGGAGTCCAGCGACGTAACCATTATGCCATCTGCTGGTCCGTCAAATTTTACCTTCCTCGACAATCTCTTTAAAAATCATCCTCCCCTCCCACCCCTCTCCTTCCCAGCTTCATTTTTTGACAAGTGTGGCCTGTCCTGACCCAGGGGACAGTCAAACAGGTTTCCTGAGGGAAGGAGTGAGAGGACAGTGTTACAACTCTTCAGTGTTACAACTCTTCAGGATCGTTTGTTTATTGTGGGCAGCACGGAGATGACACAGTGTTACAACTCTTCAGGGTTGTCCAGAGACAACGTGATGTCACAACTCCTCAGGGTCTTCAGGGTCTTCCGTTTATTGTGGGCCAGGGATCGTGGTTATATATATGCTGGTGGGCAGTGATTGGTTGAATGAAGGATTGCAAAAGGTGGATTATGATTGATTGCTTTTGTGGACCAATCATGAGGTGCCGGATATGCAAATCTGAGGGACTATAAGCTCACCGATTTGCTGTGGGAAGTGGCCAATCAGAGTATGGTTTTGAAGGTGAGGTTTTTGAAGGGGAACCAATCATGGATTTTGTCATTGTGTAATTGTTTGCTGTCTGAGAAATCGGTGATATTCGCTGGTGCGCAGCCTCCCACAGTGGCCTGCCTGCTCTCCCCCAGAGCCTGAGCCCCGAGGGTGGACGTGAACCATCTGGGCGCCCTCGTACCCTGCTCCCGGGTGATGCTCAGCATGTGGCCTGTCTGTGCAGACTGGTCGGATTGCAGGATGGCTGCAGTGGGTTCCAACTGGCAAACCAAGATGCTTTGGCAACCAGGAGGGCACCAAAAGGTGAGGACAGCTGGACCCACCGAGCGGCCAGGAGCAGAGCAGGAATGACGCCCCACCCCATTGAATCGAGGTGGGACCACCGTCCCTGGAGGCCACAGCCCTCCAGGTGTGAAGAGTTGGGAGAGCATTGGTTTTAAACTGCCTGGGGGCCAGCCAGTGGTCTGGCGGTTAGGGCTGGATCCCACCTGGCCCACCAAGCGGCCCAAGGCCTGGGCCCGGCCTATTCCCACCTGGCCCACATGCATGCATACCCAGAATCCTGAAAGGAAGGAGTAATGGAGACAGGAGTGTGACAAGACCACGCCCCACGGAGGGTGCCTTCTCCCCTCCCTCTGTCTCTCCCTGACAAGGGGGAAGAAGTCTGGAAAAGGGACCAGCAGGTGGCGTGGTGGTAAGATGCTGGACACTCCCATGTGGCTGACCATGGTTCAAGTCCTGGACCTGGTGGCTTGCCTCCTCACTTTCCCTCTCTCTCTCTCTCTGGTCAAATTAAAATGAAATGAATGAATAAATAAAACATAATTCTTTTAAAAATTATAAATGAAATAAAAACAATTATTTGAAAATAAAAGTCTGTAAAAGCCCCCTGGGGAAACACAGGGTGGGGGCTGGCCAGATCTTGTGGCAGAGCTGGGCCGCCTGCCCACCCCCCTTACATCGTACCTCCCTGGGTGGGACCAGGACTGCTTTGGGGCTGCCTGTCTTATCAGTTAAGCAGGTCTCCTACCACCTAAGGGCCTGCGGTCAGAAGTAAATTTTCCTATCTCTGGAAGACCTGGAAAAAAACTACTAGTGAGTAGAGCGAGTGGGTCTGCCGCTTGCCTGCCCAAAGCCTGGGGTCCCCCTGGTTAGGACTCCCCAGCTCTGCCAGCACCGTTCAGAAATAATAAGATCGAGTGTGCTTTTTCCTCCTGTCTCACTTCGCCGTCACCCTCTGCTCCTCTCAGCTGTCTCCTTTCCCCACCTCCCTAACTCCACCAGTGCTGAGACCCAGGCCCCGGGCAGAAAACGCTCCTGAATGCTGTAGCTTTGGACACGTCTGGAGCGACGTCAGGGTCCGCGTAGCCAGTCACGGAGCCCATGGGAAGCCAGCAGTGGGTGTCGGCAGGTCTCAGGTCTGAGCCCCGCTGGCCTAGGGCCATCTCTGAGGCCCAGTTCTCTCTGGCCAGGTTCATCAGGTGTTTATGAGCAGTGGTACCACGCATTGCCGTGTCCAGTTCTGTGCGTCCTCACTGCTGCGTGGTCACATAACCCCAGTCGCCGTCCCTCCTTCCCAGCCCCTGGAAGCCGCTGTCTGTTTTCTGGCCCTGCGGCCTCCATTGGCAGCCGCTGGGAAGTGTCACCTGATGACGTGGAGGGCCAGTGAAACACCAAGGGCTCCTTCAGCCCACCGGCATCTGGGTGTGCCTCTGGTTTAGGCCACTACAAAGGGCCAAAAGCTTTACCAACGTCTTGCCAAAATCCCTGGGAAACCTTGAGTCTGGCTTAGCTGTGTGGAACGGTGGGGGAAGGGGAATACAAGGAGTTCCAACATAGCTTAATAGTCGGGTGAGGGACCACCAGTACATGGCATAACGGTTACATCACTGGACTCCCACGTAGTCGACTGTGGTTCGAGTCCCGGACCCCGAGGCTTAAAACTCATGCCAGCATGTGTTCATGCATGCCCAAAATCCTGAGAGAATAGAGAAGAAATTGCATCATGGCCACCCCCCGGGGGTGATTTCTCACTTCCTGTCTCTCTACCTCTCTCTGTCTTTCCAGCTAGTGCACACATCCTATAGCAAAAATCTCACTCTCTCAAAAAAAATCAAATAATCAGGTGACCCACCCGATACCCCCTTGGTGACGACTGCTGTGCCAGCCGGGCGTGCGCGGTATGAGACAGCTGTCAGCCCACTTTACAGAGACGTGAGTTTTAGAAGGTGCAGCGGCCTACGCAGGGCCAGAGACCAGATCCTCCGAGTTTGCATTTCGGTTTCGTCACTCAGCTCTTTGAACGTGGTCAAATCTAACCTCTCAGTGTCTCAATGTCCTCATCTTTAAAATAGGGATCTTAGTACAAACCCGTGGGTGGTTGTAAGGCTTACCTGAGTTAACGTGTGTCAGAGGCTTAGACTAGAACCTGGAGTAGACGGGAAAGCTCAAGGTTAGCGTTTCTCCTCCCCACGAGAGTCGTGGGGCAGAGTCGGGGCACGGGTATGTCTGACAGGGTCTCACCAGGCCGCCTGCTCCGCCCCAGGCCGCCGTTGAGCTGGGACCACAGGCACCTCCTGTCTCAGTTGGGCTGGGAGTCAAACCCGTGCTCCACGCAGCTTCAGCCACACAGCAGCGCCTCCCGTTGGCAGTGGGATCGCTCTCCTCCAGTGCTCCAACTCGGACGTGCTCTCCGCAAACTGAGATGGACACGGGCCTTCGTGGAGTAAGAATGGTACATGTGGGGGCCGGCAGGTGTCATGGTGGTTAAAGTGCTGGACTCCCACATGGTTGACAGTTCAAGTCCTGGACCTGGTGGCTTGCTTCCTCACGTTCTCTCTCTGGTCAAATTAAAAAGAAATAATGATGATGTATAAAATGAAATAAAATAGGGAACCAGCAGTTAGCGTAATGGCTATGTCGCTGGACTCCCACGTAGTCGACCGTGGTTCGTGTCCCGGACCCGGTGGCTTAAAACTCACACCGGGCGTGTGTGCGTGCGTGCCCAAGATCCCGAGAGGAGAATGGAGGAGAAGGGATTGCGGCGTGGCTATCCCCTCTGGGGGGTGATTTCTCGCTTTCTGTCTCTCTGTCTCTGTCTGTCTGGGGAGCGCACACGCCCTATAGTGAAAAACTTCTCAAAAAAAAAAGAAAGAAAGAAAATAGAGGCCAGCAGGTGGCGTGGTGGCAGCTAGTCCTTAGCTTGGTTTACCCAGAGGTACAACCGCACTTCCCAACAGGAGTTTCCGTTCCCTAGGGCAGACCATCCCCGTTTTGAGCTTGGGATTGATTGTCTGTGGGTTCCTAGGAGAGGCCTCAAACATCACCAGGCTGAGAAGGAGAAAACCAAGTTTATTAGCAAGATGGAGTCAGTCTGGCTAAAGCAGGCCCTCTGGCACTAAGGGGAAGGGGCCAGGGGCTCCTGAGGCCACAGATGCTGGAGAAGCTACATTTCTTCATGGAAATGCATGTTTACAGAGTACGCATGTGGAATAGGGAGAGGGTGGGCAGTCAGCCTGTCGATGCCACGAGAAACACTCACCAGAAGGGCCAGGAAGCAAGGAACTGAAGCCCACTTAGAAGGGTGCAGAGGGGAGCCCTTGGCGGGGACAGTCCTGGAGCCAGCGGCCTCCGTGCTGGGCACTGGTGGGAAGAGCCGGCTGACAGGGA
Source organism: Tupaia tana (assembly GCA_026018925.1). Lineage (NCBI taxonomy): Eukaryota > Metazoa > Chordata > Mammalia > Scandentia > Tupaiidae > Tupaia > Tupaia tana. Next base: position 193,450,662 of record JAKSZU010000002.1, read on the forward strand.
GCCCAGGTTGTGCCAGGAAGTCTGGACTTCACCTTGTGGGCTCCTGACGTGTGAGATTTCTTCCAGAGGCTCATGGGAAATTCATGTTATGAGAAAGGTATGCGTGTTTCAAAAATTGTATGAAAATAAACACATCCTTTTTTTTTTTTTTTGAGAGTTTTTTATGCTATAGGGCGCGTGCACTCCCCAGACAGACAGAGAGAGACATAGAGACAGAAAGCGAGAAATCACCCTCCCAGGAGGGATGGTCACGCTGCAATCCCTTCTCCTCCATTCTCCTCTCGGGATCTTGGGCACGCACACACACACGCCCGGCGTGAGTTTTAAGTCACCGGGTCCGGGACGCGAACCGTGGTCGGCTACGTGGGAATCCAGCGACATAGCCATTACGCTAACTGCTGGTTCCCAACACATCCTTTTTTTAAAGACAGATTTTTGCCAGAGGGTGTGTATGCTCACCAGAGACAGAGAAAAACAGAGAGACAGAAAGGGAGAAATCACCCCCTGGGGGGATGGCCATGCCAGTGTGAGTTTAAGCCGCCAGGTCCAGGACTCAAACCACAGTTGGCCATGTGGGACGTAACTGCGATGCCACCTGCTGGCCCCCATACTTTTTTTTTTTTTTTTACCATTTATTTATGATAGAGCATGCACGTACATAAGCTAGCCAGGGAAGGCGCACCGGCCGCAGCACCTCGTCACACCCCGGCCGCCGGCGCCCAGCCCTCCGGGCCTCAGGACCGCAGCGTACACACCTGTGCCCGGTGTTTTCTCAGACAGGCTGGGGACCTGGGCGGTGCCGGCATGTGGTTTCCAGCAATGCAGTGTTCGCTGCCTACATGCCACCACTGAACCTTAGACTGGGACCTTGGTCCTGTGACCCACACTCAGGGAGGTCCTCTTGTGCTGCCATTGCAACGAGAAAGCAGCCTGTCCTGTTTCTCGGCGAGGAAGTCTGGGTGATGATAAAGCCATGGTGGGATCCGGCCCGGAGGTCTGCTCGAACACAGGACCGGGCCTTCCAAGCTCCCCACGCGCTCAGATCCGTAAGCCTCCTCAGCCGGAGCCTCTGCCCACGGCCTCGTCCCCCGACCTCTGCCTCTGTGCGGGCTCTGTCTCCACCACCCCTACGAACACTGTGGGCTGCCCTGAACACCCAACAGTGGCTGCTCCCCAGGCTCCCGGGGACACCTCACCCGGCCTCCGCCGCCCTGCCCCCACCGCACACTTGGCTAACTCCTAATCACACGGTCTAGCCCCAACTCAAATACCGCTTCTTCCCAGAAGGCTTCCGTAACACTCCTCCTTCCCTTCCCTGGAATTAGCTGTCCCTCCTCTGTGCTCAGACACGTCATCCGCTCTCCAGATATCTGCCAGGTCATCTGATTCCAGTCTGGCCCTGACGTAGGTGCGTGGGGAGCCCCAGTGAGGACCGCTGTGCTGACACGGCCGAGCGGAGGCCCCTTCCCTGCTCAGAGCCGCCTGAGCGGGGTGGGGGCCCCGGGCCGCATGCCCTCTGGTCTCCCTCGGAGGCTCTGCCCTGACAAAAGCTGGCTCGTGGGACTCCGAAGCCGGAGGAAGTTCCCAGCCTCTCTCCCTGTCACTGCTCGGAGGGACGGCGAGAGTTAACCGCGTGCTCGGCGTGGAAGAGAGGAGAGGGCCTTGGCTCTGGGGGAGGTCAGCCACCCCCCCTGAGTCAGGCAGCCTCTGACGCAGCACAGCTGTGGGCCTCGTCCTGCGGTCTCCACACCTCCCCCTCAGGAGGGCCATCACTCTTCACAGGACAGCAACGGAAGGCCTTGAACACGATCCGCATGGCCTGTCCCATGGTGACCTCTCCCCAGGCCCCACCTCCCCGAGCTGGACACGCAGGGGCTGTGAGCAGAGGTGCACGTGTGCGGTGGGCGCGCAGCGGGGAGCAGGGACCCAGTGCCAGTCTCAGGGAGAGAACCACCCCACAGCGGGGACGAGCGGCACCTTCGAAGCCCTGAGCACTCAGGACAGGCGTGCCGTCTGGGAGTGGCCCCGACGCGGGCGTGAGCCCAGGAGCAGGCCCTTCCAGGAGGCGGGCAGTCAAGGGTGGCTTCCCCAGGGCCGCGCCAGGGTGGAGGTGGGGTGTGGGGCTCAGCGGGCTCTGTGAGGCTCCAGGCACCAGGCCTGGCTCTGAGTAGCCCTCGTCCCTGTCACACCATCCTCCAGTGCCCCATTTCCAAGCTGTCCCTCTGCTCCTGACAGTGGTGACAAGACACAATACTGTCACTCAGAGGCAGGGCCTGGACCAGGGGCAAATCTGGCATGATTCTTTCCACACCGAGTATTCTTGCCAGGTAAGCCTGGCTTAAATGTAGCCTCAAGGGGCATGGTGGACTCCTACATGGCCTACCATGGTTCAAGTCCCAGACCTGATAACTTGCTTTCTCACTTTCTCTCTCTGTCTCTCTCTGATCAAACTGGAAAATACTAATAAATAAATAAAGTAAACTAAAACCATTTTTAAAAAGAAAAGCAGCCTCAGGTCACTCTGGAAAAGAAAGACCCTGTCAGAGGCCGCGCACTGCCTGGGTGATGGTCTGCAGCACTCACGAGGCTTCCGTGGCCTCGTGAGCCCCTGCTGGCTCTGCAGGCCCCGAAGTGCAAAGGCCGGAGAGCGTCAGCAAGTCCCGTCTCCAAGGCCCCCAGCCCCAGGTGCAGCTGGTCACTGGTCCCCCGGCTCCCCAGGTGAGGAAGCAGTGGGGCAGGCCTGTTGACCTTGCAGTGCTCGACCCCTGGCTCAGGCTTGAGGCTCCACTCTTGCTCTAGCTGGAAGCCAAGGGCAAACTGGCTCCGAGCGGGGCTTTGGGAAGGTTCTTTGTGTTGCTGGGGGGCTGGGGCTGAGCCAGTGAGAGGTGGACACATGAAGCGCCCGGGGCTGCGGAGGGCCGCTGGAGAGGGCTGAAGGCCAGAGGGCTGGTGTGCTGCCCTGGCCCTGCCTCTGGCCAGCTGTTTGCCCTCGAGCGAGAGCAGGCCACTGACTTCAAGGTCCTGTCTGGAAGAGAGGGGCCGGTGGTCCTGCAGCCTTGCTGGGCCCAGGCAGCACTTCTTGGGCAGCAGGGCACAGCCCACAGGGCCCCGCGGTGCAGTCATCGGCCGGATTTGTTGTTTTTGTTTTTCCCAAATGCTGGTTTCTGAGGCTCGATCCTAGACCTGTTCAAATCTGGAGTCTCTGAGGATGGGCCTGCAAGTCTGCATTTTAACACTTGCGATCCACTGTCTGCCTTCTGTTAAACCAGGCCTGTCTCACTGCCCCGTGCCCGCCTGCCACCTCCAGGTCTGGACGGACCTGTCCGCTCCTTTCTGCACACACTGCCCCCCACCCACTTCCCACAAGTGGCCAGAGCGGCGGGGTGAGGCAATCGCTGTACCCTTGACCCCTTCCTTTGCACAGTGAGTGACAGCCCTCTTATCTCCTGGTGATTAGCGCAGCCTTCAGCCGGCCGCATTTAAGACACAGGACGCACGGTCCTGGCCAGCTGCACCACCCAGAAGCGGACCGCAAGGGGCTCAAGAGGGACAAAGGAGCCACCCCTGAGAGCAGAAACAGTCCCGCACGGCAGTGCACACACGCCAGCCAGCGCACGATGCTGCTCGCCACGTTTAAGCTGTGCGCCGGGAGCTCCTACAGACATGTACGCAACATGAAGGGTGAGTACCCTGGCTGGGGCTGGGGTGGGCCTGGAGCCCACAGGCACAGGGCTTGGTGGGAAAGGACTGGATTGGGGCCGCAGGGGACCCAGGTTCGGGTCCCAGTTGTGTCTCTTAGTGAGTGAGCCTGGGCAAGTCTCCTCCCTTCCGAACTTGAACTTCAATTTCCCTACCTGAAGGCTCGGGCTGGATGCTGAGCTCCCAAGCCCCTCCAGAGTCCGAATTTCTGGTCTCCGCTCTTTCTTGACTGCTTCCTGCCTTTGCTTTCCTTTGGGGCTAGGACAGGGCTCTGCACCCAGGGACCACAGTGTGATCAGTACAGAAGCGAGTCATGACCGCAGCATGCAGTGTGAGCAAGCCTGAGACGCTGGCAGGAAGGGGGCTAGGAAGAGAAAGACGGAGCGAGACGGTGCAGAACTAGGTGCACGGAGCCGGGCAGGCGGGCTCTGTCAGCACCACAGGCCGAGAGGAGGCAGAACCAATCACCACGGCCACTGTGGCAGAGCCGGGAGTCCGAGTCAGTCCTGGGCTGCCACCAAGGCGCTCGGTCTACACAGTCCCCAGTGACCCAGGACTGGATCAGCTGCCGGACTGACGACAGCCATGCTTGGGAGACTACAGCTGGTGGAGGGGCTGGCTGCCCCACGGCCCTGCTGAGGATGCCCGCTCCGAGCTCCCTGTGCACAGGGCCTGCTGCCCGTGGGCGCAGATCTGGGGCCGGGTTTCCTGTGTCCTGCAGCAGGGCTTTCCATGTCCAGGGGTCTGGAGCAGTGCAATGAGCACTGAACTGGGGGTTCAGGACCGGGCTCTGGCTCAGGTCCCTAGTAGAACTGTCCCGGGCCAGTCTCCTCACCTGACAGGACGAGGGGCTGGAACGGCCCATCTCTAAGGGGCTTCCCAGCCCCTAGGCAAGGTTCATCCCTTCCTGCAGGGCTAAGACACCAGGCTGTGCTGGCCATTGGCCAGGAGCTGAACCGGAGGGCCCTGGAGGGCCCTAGCCCCCACGTGTGGATCAGCCAGGTGCGCAGGGGGAGCTCCCTGCTGGGTAAGTGCGGGACCTCTGCAGGGTGGGGAGGGTGCATGCTGTGTGGGTGGCTCCCTCCGCCCGCTCTCGCTCCCTGCTTTAGAGGATGTCCCCGTCCTACCTACCCCCGAGCCCCTCCAGGCTCCTCCAGGCCAAGCCCTAACTTGACCTGCAGGCGGGACCCGCTTTGCTCTCTGCTCTTTGGAGGAATCATCAGGCCCGTAGGCCACAGTGCTGAGAGCGAGCGGAGGCAAGGGCCCAGCTCTGACTCTGGGCCTCTGCACAGGCTCCCGACTGGAGGAGGCTCCCTACAGCGACCAGGAGCTGGCCTACATCCGGCAGGGAGAGGAGGCCATGCACAAGGCCCTGGGCATCCTCAGCAGCCAGGAGGGCTGGAAGCAGGAGAGCCTGCAGGTGAGGGCCGGAGGAGCCCGCGGCGCGTTCTGCGCCGCTGCCAGCCCCGAGGCCAGCGGGGCGCTGCCCTCCCGGAGCTCCCAGGCAGTGTGAGCCTGAGGCCTCCTTTCCTCGAGATCTGCCCTTGGATACTCCCCACACAGGGCAGCTGGGACTGCCGTCTGAGCAGCCCTACTCCCGTGTCCTTAGCTACCCTCCACAGACATGGGGCCTACTCTGCAGAGACCGTGCCGTGGGAACTCCGTGAGATAGGGCAGCTGGGACTGCCGTCTGAGCAGCCCTGCTCCCGTGTCCTTAGCTACCCTCCAGACATGGGGGCCCACTCTGCAGAGACCGTGCCGTGGGAACTCCGTGAGAGCAGACTCGCCACCCGGGCCCGGTCCCCACAGGCCGAGGCAGGGTCTGTGCCGTCCAGCCTGCTGGGGGCTGGGTGTACAGGGTGATGAGACTCATGCTGCCAGGTGCTGGTCTGGAGTAGAGGGGCCCCATCTCCTGGCTCCTGAGCCCCGCGCCCTCACTAGCAGCTGGTAACTAGGCCTGTGCTAAAGGGCAGCAGCTCTAGGGCCAGCCTTGCAGCCTAGTGGTTAAGGGCGCGGGACTCCCACACGGCCGACTGTGGTTGGAGTCCCGGACCTCGCAGATGGCCTTCTCACTTTCCCTCTCTCTCTCTCTGTCCCTCTCTGGTCAAACTAAAAGAAAGAAAAGAAAGTTAAATAAAACAATTCTTTAAGAAAATAAGACCACTCTGGAAGGACGCATGTGCATGCCAAGGGTGCCAACAGGATGGAGATGGAGAAGGGAGCGTGGCGTGGCCTTGCCCCAGGGGGCCGTTTTCTGCCCGTCTCTCGCTCTCTGTTGAGCTAAATGCCCTCTGGCAATTTAAAAATTAAGAAAATAAATAAGAAGGGCCGGTAGGTGGCTCGGTGGCTAAGGTGCTGGCCTCCCGCATGGCCGATGCAGTTTGAGTCCAAGATTTGGTAGCTTGCTTTCTCATTTTCCCTCTCTCTCCCTCTGTCTCTCTCTGGTCACATTTAAAAAATAACAAGAAGCACAAATGGTATTAAATACATAAATAAACTTAAAATACATAAGGTCCACAGTTCTGCTGCTGGAGAGCTGGAAACCTTCACCACCAGCAAACTGCCCAGCGTGCAGGGGCCCCGCTCTCCCTCAGGCTCCCGGGGCATGGAGCTAACAGTCTACCAGCTTGAGGCTTGGAGACCGGGTCGGAGGCCCCGCTCTGCTCTTAGCTAAGCCCTCTGGTCCACCTCCGAGAGTCAGCCGGCTGGAGACAGAGCCGGCTGGAGACAGAGCCGGCTGGACAGCTGCTCCAGGCTCTCTGGGGCCTTGGGTTTTTCAGGGTCTTTTCTGTGGGACCTAGCCACATCTCCGGCACTGGCCGCCAAGGACACGGGGCGGGCAGGAGACCCAGCTGGCAGGAACAGCTCCGGCCCACCCACCGAACTATCTCCCCATGCTCAGCTTGGAGTCCTGGTCCTCCTCCTGCCCTTCATCCCGGCTCCTTTCTCCCCCACAGACCAACGGGGACAAAGTGCTGAGTAAGACGGTCCCGGAGGTGGGCAAGGTGTTCCGGCTGGAGGTGGTGGTGGACCAGCCCATGGACAGGCTTTACGAAGAGCTGGTGGACCGCATGGAGGCGACCGGGGAGTGGAACCCCAACGTGAAGGAGATCAAGGTGGGGCGGTGCGGCTGGCGGGGACCAGGAGAGCCCATTCTGAGTGGCGGGCCAAGGTGGGGCCCCAAGCTGTGGGTGGTGTGTAGCCCCGGTGGGGGCCGAGCCACGACCCCGGCGTCCTGTGGCCTGGCAGGTCCTGCAGAAGATCGGTAAAGACACGGTCATCACGCACGAGCTGGCTGCAGAGACGGCGGGAAACCTCGTGGGCCCCCGCGACTTCGTGAGCGTGCGCTGTGCCAAGCGCCGCGGCTCCACCTGCGTGCTGGCCGGCATGGCCACACACTTCGGGGCAATGCCCGAGCAGAGAGGCGTCATCAGGTAATCCTGGCCCAGGCGTGCGGGCCCCAGGGTGCCACGGTCAGGCCCCCAGCTCCAGGAGCAAATCCTCACCCCGACTTCCGCTCCCTTTCACAACGAAGACTCCTTTTCCAAAGTAGGACAAAAACATGACATCGGCCCTCCGTGGACAGTTTGTCTTACGTTCCCTGCAAGTTTAAGAACCCGAGTAACAGGCCAGCGGGTGGGTTAAAGGTCAGTAGGGCGCTGGTCTCTCATATGGTCGACCACGGTTTGAGTCCCAGACCTAGCAGCTTGCTTTCTCAATTTCTCACCTCTCTCTGTATATCTGTCTCTGGTGAATACATGTGCCCTATAGCACATTTAAAATAATAGTAATAATAATAATAAAATTAAATAATTTTAAAAAGAAGGAACTGCTTTTCTGCAGCGAGTGGTGAGGCCGCAGCTTGGTTGGGGCTTGTTCAGGTGCAACCGTGCTGGCCATGACACTGAAACAGTCCACACCACATGCCGCCCGCCCTCACCACCACCCTGGGCCCTTTCCCAGCCCACCCAACCCTGCCCCCGTGACCAAGCAGCTACAGCGTGCCACAGGCAGCCTCCAGGTCCCGTCCCGTGACAGCTGCACCCATTCTATGAGCTGGTCACCGTGCCAACTGGCAAACAGTGCCCCTGGCATCTCCATTCCTGGATGAGGATTAAAGACAAGGCTAGGGGCCAGCAGGTGGTGTGGTGGTTAAGGGTGCTGGACTCCCACATGACCAACCATGGTTTGAATCTCGGACCTGGTGGCTTGTTTTCACTCTCCCTCTCTCTCTCTGATCAAATTAAAATAAATAATCTTTTTAAAAAAGAAAAGACAAGACAAGGCTGTCTAGAAACCTGCCAGCGTCCCCTGACTGTCCCTCTGCTTGCCAGGGCCGAGCACGGGCCCACCTGCATGGTGCTTCATCCCTTGGCCGGGAGTCCCTCCAAGACCCAGCTCACCTGGCTGCTCAACATTGACCTCAAGGTGAGAGCGCGGAGGGCGGCCGGGGGGAGGCGCAGTGAGCACACAGCTCTGCCACCCTGAAAGAGCAGACAGGGCAGGGCCTGGGGTGACGCCACACTGTCTCCAAAGCCTCCCGTACCTCGCATATGAAACTCCAACTCTACAGTTGCTGTTTTAAGAGAAAAGGTGATGGTGCTTGCCCAGGGTCACCGTGGGCAGACAGGGTGGACTCTGTCTTGATGGCAGGTCGTGCATTTCTGACCCGGTCACGACCGCTGGGCAGCATTGCTGTCCCCAGCCAGGACCGTGGTCAACCCCAAGGCTGCTCCTCTGAGCGGATCTGGAAGACCAGCTGTTTGTGACAGGGTGCAAGGGTTGGGGAACACCACCTGCTACAGGGAAGTCAAGTTCTCCCCTCCCACTCCAGGGATGGCTGCCCAAAACCATCATCAATCAGGTCCTGTCACAGACCCAAGTGGACTTTGCCAACCACCTGCGCGAGCGCCTGCGGTCCAGCCCCGCCGCCGAAGCCCGGGCTTAGCCCAGCCTGCCGTGTCCGCCGCGTTGGCTTCCTGCCCGGCCCGTCGGAAGTTCCTGCCGGAAGCCTGCTTGTCTAAGACCCTCTTTGGACACGGGGCCGGGGTGGTAGGGTTGGGGTGTACTAGGACTCAGATTGGCCAAAGATTCAGTACTGAGAAACGGGGATGCACTCTTAGAAGGCCCCCTACACTGACCAGCTGTAAGGAACGTTAGGGTGCCTCGGATCTCTAAGCCTTCCTTCCTGGGCCGGTGGACGCTCACCTGGACATTTAAAACATGCTAGTGGGGGGCCCCAGCAGCCTGCCTCTCCTCCCCCAGGGGTACAATACCACCCAAAGCAGGCCGCCGTCCCCAGGAGACCTTCCATAAGCAGACTCCAAGTTCTCTCTGTTATACCATCGATGATTAAGCTGAATTCCCTACTTCCTCCACAACTAGTCAAAACAAAGAATCATAACCAACTAACAACCTGCTCAACAAACCTTTGAGCAGGTACAGACCTGCTTTAAAATTACACTTCTTTTAAAGAAAAAAAAAGCTATTCTAGTAGACTGTAACTTCATGAGTCCTAGACAGATTTAATTAAACTAACTTCTCTGGCTCATTAAAAGGCAGGGGACTGCTGAGGATCACTCAGTCCAGTGTTTATGTTACCAGAATCTCCTAAAACTTACTTCTTAAAGAACTGGTAAGCGATTATGAGCAAGAGAGACGAAGAGCTCAAGGGAGGATTTGTGTTTGTCTAAGGCTGGACAGCCCTGCCCCGAGTGGGCGTCAGGACCACGGCAACACCATTTCTGTTCACGATGCCTGTTGGCCGTAAGAGAATTCCACGGCTGCCAACGACTTCTCTGCTGATCTGAGAGGCTTTGAGTTTTATTTGGGGAGGGGAAGTGGCAGGAAGAAGGGGTAATACGGAGACAGCAACCCCCTTTTGCCAGGATTTAGAGAATTTCTGCTTTGAAAATATAAATTGGGATAGGAGAAAAAAAAAATGAGCGTTCTCACCAGAAGCTCCCCGCCCCAGCCTGGACAGCACCGCCGAGTGCTCCCTTTGGAGGTAAAGCTCCGGCTCTTTACTGGGCAGTGCAGCAGCAGTGGAAACGCGGTATTTACGGAGGTGGTAAAACACCCCAGCTGGTAGAGGTATTTATGCTAACTTATTCTGATAGTATTAGTCTACCTTCGGCATGGAACCTGATTACCCAGGAACGTCAGAGAGGACGGCTGCAGAGAAGAATCTGTCGAACAGAACTGTCACCCACTACCAGCTGAGACGGCTACCTGTGTGAAGACGCGTTCAAGCTACAGACACCATCGTTTGAAGAGAACAACTGACGGGACCGGCCCCATAGTGCCGACCATGCTTCAAACCCCAGTCCAGCGGCTGGGCAAACATGCCGGGCACATACGCATGCATGCCCCAAGTCCCAGTGGGAAGAGGACTGTAGTGTGGCCACACCCACTCGGGGGCGCTTTCTCTCAGGAACGCATATGTCCTCTGGCCAAAAAAACAGGCTGACCGTGAAGAAATGGGTTCCAACAAACATGCTTTCGGGCTGATTTAAATTCACCTCCTTCAAACTGTGTAACTGTCTTAGTGGCATCTGGGATGTATTTCCCACTTATTAATTTTATACTAGAATAAATAAATAAGTTGGCACTGATGATCTGGTTACAGAAACGATTTTATATAGGAGTAGGGGCCAGCAGGTGGCGTGGTGGTGAAGGTGCTGGACACTTCCACATGGCTGACCACAATTTGAGTCCCGGACCTGGTGGCTTGCTTTCTCGCCTTCCTTCTCTCTCTGGTCAAATTAAAATAAGTGAATGAATAAATAAAGTTAAATAAATAATCCTTTAAACAAAAAAGAGTATTCTTTGAGCTCTTCAAATAAACCTTAATAAAGCGTACACACAAATTCCTGGATATTAACAAGAAAGTTCTTTCTATAACTTCTGACTTATGAAATCAAATGTATAAAACCTACTTTTATAGCTTAGATCTGCACGTCTCTGTGACCACTCATATTATTACAGAGGACTCATCATCTTCTAGATACACCACCCGTTTCCTCAGCCATTCGCACTGCAAAGACTAGAAGCTTTGTAAGCAGGTCTGCCCTTTTAAGACAGGCCGTGAATGAAGGAATATGCTTCTAGGGGACCAGCAGTCGGTGTAATGGCTATGTCGCTGGACTCCCATGTAGTCGACCGCTGTTTGAGTCCTGGACCTGGTGGCTTAAACTCACGCCAGGCACGTGTGCGTGCGTGCCCAAGATCCTGAGAGGAGAATGGAGAAGGGATTGCAGTGTGGCCATCCCCCCTGGGGAGTGATTTCTCGCCTTCTGTCTCTCTCTGTCTGTCTGGCGAGCACATGCGCCCTATAGCAAAAACCTTTCCAAAAAACAAAAAAAAGGAATATGCTTCTAAGGCCCGTGTGGAGGTTAAGGTGGCTACACCCCACAGGGCTGAGTCCCAGAGGTGGGGGATTGAAAGGCATGCTGGTAGGGCCAGCAGGTGGTGTGGTGGTGAAGGAGCTGGATTCCCACATAGCTGACTGCGGTTCAAGTCCCAGACTGTGTGGCTTGCTTTCTCTCTGGTGAGTGCATGTACCCTACAGCAAATTAAATAATAATTAATAAATAAAAATAACTTAAAAATGAAGAAGGAAAAGAGACATGCTGGGTGCTTGTGTGTGCCCTAAACTCTGAGAATGGAGCACACCCCGAACTCCTGGGGAGTGTCTACGCCCTCCAGCAAATTAAAATAAGTCTGGGCTTCTAGGGTGACAGTGGAGACGCTGGCCAACCCTCCTAGTACTTGTGTTAGGTCTCCAGCCGAAACTACGGAATAGCCAGACACAGAGTCTGGGTGCCGCAGTCGGAAACACATTAGTCAGCGCTGCAGCATTGGGGTACTGACACGGGCCAGCAGGCGGTGTGGGGGTTAGGGTGCTAGACTCCCACATGGCTGACTGCAGTTCTGGTCCCAGACCTGGTGGCTTGCTTTCTCACTTTCTGTGTCTCTCTCTGGTCAGACTGAATACTGATAGTAATAAAGTTGGATAAAATAATTATTTTTCTAAAAAGAAAGATACCCTCATGGGGAATTTTTGGGGCTGCAAAGTGACACTCGGTGACTTGGCCACAGCCCTAATGCTCGGCGACGGTGTGGCTACGTGGCACCTGCCTCCCCTATGATCCCAGGTGGAGCCAGATGCAGGCAAGACTCGGGCAATCACAGAGGCTGCGCCTGCCCCAAGAGTGCTGGGGGTCCCCAGGGAAGGCCACTCTCCCCTGCCAGCTGTGGCCAGCCCCAGGCTGCCCTTTACAGTCATCAGCTGCTAGGGAACACAGGCAAGGCAGGAGCCCTGCTGAGACCAGCCCCCGCGTGCAGAGAGAGCTGGAGGGACACTCCTGACCCTTGTGACCTTGGTCGCCTCGAGACTCCGGCTTCCACAAAACAAAGGGGGTCCTTGGTTTAGCTGGCGAGAATGGGGGTGCTAGGAGGCGTGAGGTCCAGAGACCCCCCCCTTCCTTCCGAGATGGCTCCCCTCTCTTAGGCTGCCCACGTTTGTGACACTGTCACTAAGAGGAACCCAACACAAACCCGGAAACAAGTTTTATTTGGGAAGAGTTTCTAACTGTCAGAGCTACAAGCATTTCCCTTCACAAGGGCAGTCTGAGACCTGGGGGTTCCGGAGGTCCCGGCGTTGAACAGTCTATTTCAAAATAAAACCACACCCACAGCGAAGGGGCGGGCGGAGCGGGCTTTGAAACGCATGCCCCCGATTTCAGTGGCTCTCAGACAGGCCACCACCTCTGTGGCTGTCAGGTGAATGGATCCTGTGCCCACAGAAGGAAACGTCCACTGTGAGCTCACTTCCCGCAGGTCCAGCACCGTGTCACAGAGAGCTCCCGGGCCCCACGCTGGCAGCGGCTGGCTCACCACAGCGAGGGCAGTAACTGAGGGGGCAGGCGGGAGAGCAGGCGCCCGCCAGCCCCGCCAGCCCCGCCAGCCCCGCCAGCCCCGCCAGCCCCGCCAGCCCCGCCTGCTCAAAGCAGAGGCTGCGTCCGGCAGCATCTCTGGGAAAACAATGGAGACCGTTAAAAACCAAAACCAAAAGCCCAGTCTCTTCCCCAGAAGGCCGCGTCTGGAAGGAAAGCATGGCCTGGTCAGGGCTCCCACGGAGGACTCCGCCTCCCGTCCACCTCGGTCTCCACGTGGTACAGGACGTCCGCCAGGGTGTGCTCCACCACGGCGCCCCAGCCCATGTCGCTCATCTGCAGGGCGAGGAAGAGAGGGCGGTGAGAACCAGGCCAGACGCGAACCCGGGGCCTGCAGCCGCGCAGCGCTACTCACAGGGCGGTAGGCGAGGTCCTTGGGCGGGTACTTGAAGCACGGGCCAAAGTTAATGGAAACCTGGATAAATTCGATGCAAGCAGACCAAAAGGAAGAAAGAAAGAACAAGAAGGAAATATTGAAAAAATTAATTTGACACAGCAAAATGTTCACTTCAAATGTGGCTGCAGACACTAAAATACAGAGAACTCTCGAGGCATTAACTTTTCAATCTTTTTTTATTTTTATTTTTTTCAAGGTTTTTGCCAGGGCCGACAGGCGGTGTGGTGGTTAAGGGCGTTGGACTCCCACGTGGCCGACTGCGGTTCGAGTCCTGGACCTAGTGGCTTGCTTTCTCACCACCCCCACTCTGGTTGAAATTAAAAAATAAAGTTAAATAAAATAATTCTAAAAAAAAAAGAAAAAGAAAGGTTTCGCCATAGGGTGGGTGTGCTTGCCGGAGAGAAGGAGAGTCGGTGAGACAAGACGAGGAATCACCCTGGAGGTCTGGTTATGTCACACTCCTTTCTTCCAGCCTCCTCCTGGGGTTTGCATGCACACACACATGCCTGGAGTGAATCTCAAGCCACCACGTCTAGGACTTGAACCATGATCAGCCATGTGGCAGTCCAGCACCTTAACCACCACACTACTTGCTGGTCTCCAATCTCTTTTGTTGTTGTTAGTTAGTTACTTACTTACTTATTTGTTTATGAGCGCGTGCACTCACCAGAAAGACAGAGAGAGACAGAGAGGCAGAAAGTGACAGAAAGTGAGAAATCACCCCCCAGGGGGAACGACCATGCCGTAATCCCTTCTCTTCCATTCTCTTCTTGGGATCTTGGGTGCACGTGCACACACGCCGGGCGTGAGTTTAAGCCATCGGGTCTGGGACTCGAACCATGGTCGACTACATGCAAATCCAGTGACATAACCATTATACCAACTGCTAGTCCCTGGTCTCCAATTTTTTTATTTTAAATTAACAGACTCTAATGATAGTTCCTTCCCTTTGTCACACTGGATAAAAACAAATCAGTGTAAGTGACAGCGGTAACAGTGGTGGGCTACGGGGCCACCCAAGGCCAGACTGACCACACACGCGTGCCCTGTGCACCCTTCACACTGAAGGGTCCTGCTCCCACTCGGCACCTGGAGGAAACGCGAGGCACGCCACCGCGTGAGGACTATCTGTCCAAGGGACACAAGTCCCACCCAGTGGTTCTGGACAGAGAGGGATAGCCTCACCCTTCCTACACCCTGGCCTTCCCCGCAGGGCCACGTTGGGGGGCCACGTCGGGACCTACCGTGCAGCTCTTGTAGAGTGAGATGGCCGGGAAGTACACGCCCTCGAAAATGTCCTTGTAAGCCACGCCCTGGTTGACACCATTTTTATAAAATACTATCTGGAATAAAAACCTGGCTTTACCTCGGGGTTTAGAAAAGAGCAAAGGGAAAAGAACTGACTGGGAAGACGGCTCAGCAGGTGCCGGGCCTGCGCGGCCGGGGGCCCTGCCCGCTGCTCAGTGCAGCCCCCAGAGCTGTCCGCATGCTTCCCCGCACGGTCCAGGCAGGCCTTGGGGCTGCCGGTGGCCTCTGGGACTCGGCTACGTCCAGCACCGGGGCGGACTGTCCTCACAGGGCGCCGGCTGCCCATAGCCCTGGACGTGCGCTGAGCTACCCCTCCGCCCCCCACACCCCGGCCGTCCCCTCGATGGTTCCACGCCGGCCTCAGACCAGGGCCTTTCTCTTTCCGGCACATTTCCTGCCCTACCACCCTCCGGCCATTGCTGTCCCTTGTACTGTCCCCCCTGGACCTTGCTTCTCCTGCACTGGGTGGGGCTTCAGGGCACTCTACTTGATACAGAGCACGTGCTCTTGCAGGGACGAGTCAGTGAGTGAGAGAGAGAGGGAGGGAGGGATGGCCGCACCGCAATCCCTCCTCCATTTTCCTGTCACAGTCCAGGCACGCACGCACCTGTGCCCGGCGTGTTTCAAGTCGCCCAGTCTGGAGCTCGGACCACTCGCTGTGCACTTCATGAAAACACGCTTCCAGCTCGGATCGTTCTTGCTCTCGGTGCCCCCACGCTCCCTTCCCTTTCTGTGCCTCCCGCCCTGCTGCAGCGTTCCTGCCGTCCGTGCCCCGCCCCTGCTTCTCATCTCTGGGGCAGGTCCCTGTCCGGCCACAAGAGGACGGCGCGCAGCAGGTGGATGGGTCTCCTCAAGGCCCCGGACCCTGAGAGAACCACTCACCTCGCTGTGGGGCGTCTGCTTCAGGCTCTTCTCTGCTTTATCCACAAAGTCTTTTTCCTCAAAATACAAATAACTCTTGAACTTTATCAGAGCCTTGAAAATGAAGGAAAACAAGATACACTGAAGTACCAGCCACGTCCCCATGAAAATGCCACCAGCCAGACCCACGCAGACAGCATGTCCTCGCTCTCCACAACAGGAACTGCCCATCCTCGCAATTTAGCTGTGCTAGGCGTTTTGTTTTCTTGTTTTAACGGATTATTTATTTCATTTCTTGCTCCCTTACCCTCCCTCCAGCAAATTAAAAACAGAAAAGATTGCCTGAGAAAGGCAGGAGGGGTTTCCAGGGAGACGGCAGAAGTCAACCTCTCAGTAGCTTAGGTAAAACTCAAAACCCAGCGAATATGCACTTAAGACGTGTGTTTTACTTTATGTTAACATTTTGCCAGCGGGCACATGCACTCACAGGAGAGTGAGTGAGCAGCCCCTGCGGGGACGGTCACGCCGCAGTCCCTGCTCCCCCAGCTCTTCCTTCCTTGGGGTCTGTGGGCATGCACACGCAGCGGTTCAGGTTTCTCAAGCTGCCGGGTCTGGGACTTGAACTGAGGAGTTGGCTATGTGGGACTCACTCACTTTTTTTTTTTTTATTTATTTATTTATTTATACTATTTTTTTTTAAGGTTTTTTTTTTTTTTTTGCTATAAGGCACGTGCGTTCACCAGAAAGACAGAGAGAGACAGAAAGTGAGAAATCACCGCCCGGGGGGGTGGCCACACCGCAATCCCTTCTCCTCCATTCTCCTCTCGGGATCTTGGGCACGCACGTACACACGCCCGGTGTGAGTTTAAGCCGCTTGGTCTGGGATCCGAACCATGGTCGACTACATGGGAGTCCAGTGACATAGCCATTATGCCATCTGCCAGACTGTATTATTACTTTTAATTTGCTATAAGGCACATGTTCTCTCCAGAGAGAGAAAGAGATTGAGAAAGCAAGCCACTAGGTTCAAGACTTGAACCAGGGCTGGCCATGTCAGAGTCCAGCGCCTTAACGACCACACCATCTGCTGGCCCAGATCCAGTCACCTTACCTTTATGCTGGCCTGTGTATTTCATTTTGTATAAATTTAGTGTCAAAAGAAAAAACTAAACAAAGTTGAACTGTAGTGAAAGATATGAATTTTGAAGTACTTAGGGTGAAATGTCCTGGTGTCTACCGTTTTTCTCAGTAGTATATATAGATACATGCTTTTTTTTTTTTTTTTTTTGAGAGGTTTTTGCTATAGGGTGCGTGTGCTCGCCACAAAGACAGAGAGACAGAGAGACAGAAAGCGAGAAATCACCCCGCAGGGGGATGGTCACACGCAATGCCTTCTCCTCCATTCTCCTCTCGGGATCTTGGGCACGCATGTACATGTGCCCGGCATGAGTTTCAAGCCACTGGGTCCAGGACGTGAACTGCAGTTGACTACATGGGAATCCAGCGACATAGCCATTATGCTAACTGCTGGTCCCTAGATACATGCTTTTTAAATATTTATTTATTATTATTAAATTTGACCAGGGAGAGTGAGAAAGCAAGCCACCAGGTTCAGGACTTGAACCATGGTCAGCCATGTGGCATCCAGTGCCTCAACCACCATGCCACCTGCCTCTCTGGAGATATTAAAAAAGGACAGCAGGCAGGTGGTGGAAGAGTGGGAGGTCACGTGGTAGTGACGGACTCCAGGTGACGGGAGTCTGGGCACTGGCTCATGTTCTCCGACACGGTTGCTACGTCTGACAGATCTCGTGAACCTGATGCTGGGAAAGCGTGCTGGCAGGGCAGCGTCACGAGGATGCCCACGCCGGCCACGGCTGCGCACCGTGGCCACCGCAGGGCTCGCAGGGAGGAGGGCTCACCTTATCCTTGTAAGTGTCAGGCAGCGACCTGGCCGTCTCCGTGTCTTCGGGCAGGTTGATATAAAACCCCAGGACGTCGCCCTGCCCGTAGCCAGAGGAGTAGTGCTTGCCGACCGACTGGTGGAACTTGGTGCCCTTTTTGCTTCGCCAGGAGTAGCTGAATTTATCATACCCCAGGGGGGCCTGAAGGTTACCTGGGCCAAGGAAGAGACGGTCAGGCCGCAGCGACTGCGAGTCAGCTCCAGCTTGCTGAAGGAGGAAAACGCTCTGCTCCTTTTTATCTTACGCTGCTGGGTGTCAATTTTGTAAAACTGCTTAAAAGCTATTTTTACTTGTAGAGAATCATGAAAACATTTCAGGAACTGCAAACCAGCTAAGTCCTCGAACACCGAGTCCTGTGCCCAGCTGATGAGCCCAAGAGCCCCGGCCCACCCCTCGCTACCTGCCATGACGTCCGGCCCGGAGCTTACCCAAGGGCTGGGACCAGCCCAGCCTGGCAGCTGTGTCCGGCGGCATCTCGTCCACGGTGATCTCGAAGTACCAAGCGCCCTTCCGTACCCCGTGAGAGGCCCGCACCATGGAGTAGCCCTTCTCCCCCACCACCGTCAGCCGGTCATCCGACATCTTCAGCTGCGGGGCTGCGGGTGGAGCCAGAGGCCTGCGGCTTAGCTGAGGCGCCTGGAGACCACTGGCCCCGACGAGGGTCCCTACAGTCCAGGAACGAGGCAGAATCCGGACTCGCCGGGTAAGGCTTCAGAACATTAGCTCAGGGGTTAAATATCTCAACATAAGGAACTAACAAAAAGTGAAGAAAGCTGTTTGGTCACCTATAATACTTTATATTAAATATGGTTATATTTAAGATGACTGCTTTAAATTAATTATACCGCATTTCCTTAAAATACAACAAACCAATTAGAATGTGTTCGGATCCTGATTTGAATAAATCATCCTTTAAAAGACTTAACTTTTTTTAATTGCCAGGGGACATGTGCTCATGGGGAGAGAAAACACATCTCAACAGAGTGGTCACAACCCTCCTCCTCCACTCCTCCATCTTGCCAGGTTCAGGACACACTGCACCGGTGCCGGCATGTAGCTCAAGCCACCAGGGTCAGGATTTGAACCAAGTGATCAGCCATGTAGGATCCAGCTCCATTAAAACCAGGTTACGAGGCTGGCCCATTCATTTTTTATTTTAACATTTGAAAAAAAAAGATTTATTTCATTTTATTTGTTATTATTATTATTTCTTAATTTGACCAGAGATACACAGAGAAAGGGAAAGTGAAAGCAAGCCTCCAGGTCTGGGATTTGAACCACGGTTGGCCATGTGGGAGTCCAGAACCTTAACCACCACACTACCTGCTGGCCCCCTTATTTTAAAACACTTTTAAGAGGCCACCCCCCAGTGTATAGCCACATCGCAATCCCTTCTCCTCCACTCTCCTCTGGGGATTTTGGGCACACACATGCGCCCGACATGAGTTTCACCTGCCGGGTCCAGGACTCAAACGTGGTCAACCACGTGGGAGTCCAGCGCTGTGAGCACGCCACCACCTGCTGGCCCAACTGATGCAACGTTAACAATGACTGAAATGCAGCCTTTCGGTGCGGGAACCCCTGGCTACTGCACTATTTCAGCTGTCGCGTCCCCTCGGTCTCTCCCATCTGGAATAGTCTCCCACTCTGAGTATCAGTCACTTCAGTCTGCAAACTGTCCCTAGGCTGGTCTGCTGTTGCCTCCTATCTAGGTCCAGGGAATGTGTCCATTTGTTAATCAGAAAACCCACTGAAGTGACGCTGTGCCCTGGCATGTGTCATCCTGGGGGGGCATGACGGTCACGTGCTGAAGGTGACACTTTCCAGGTTTCTCCACTGTGAAATTACGATTCCCCCCAGAATAACTGAGTACCTAGTGCGGAGACAGAGACATGAGGAAATCTAAGGATGGACGGAATTCAGATGACAGCAAGGAATGACCTATTCTGCTTCGTGTGATAACATCTGGGCTAGACCTGCGGCCTGGTGGCTAAGGGAACCAGCTCTCACACGGCTGACGGCATGGTTCAAGTCCCAGATCGCTCAGCTTAAAAGGCACGCCTGGCACATGTGCGTGTGTGCCCCCAATCCCAACAGGATGGAGACACAGAAGGGACTGTGGCATGCCCAACCCTACTGGGGTGCGTTTTCTTCCGCTCCCTCTCCTGAGTACACGCACTCTCAGGCCAAAAGAAAAACAACAGAGGGGCTCTGGGGAGCCGGGCAGTGGCACAGCGGCCAAGTGCAGATGTCTGTGAGGAAGGCCGACCCACGCGGGGAAGCAGGGAGGCTCAGGTCCGTCCTGGAAGCGTCCCCGAGGGCTCCAGGCACAGTGGGGCTGTGGGGAGGAAGAGATGGGAGAAGGGGCTGCAGCGGGACCAGCTGCTGCAGGAGCCTGTGCCCTCTCCCTGTCTCTCAGGCGACTGCACACACCCCTTGGCAAACAAAGACAAAATCTCCTAACGACCGAAGCCAGAATAATTTAAGTAACTCAAAAGTTCAGATTACACCCCACAGAATAAAATGAGTGGAGTCCATACTGATATAAACTCACGGAGTTAAAGTTTAGTTGGGGGCAATATAAAAAAGTCGGAGTCCATGGACAGTTCTGTCCGACTGTATCACAGACTGCAGGGCTCTCTCTGGGGACAAGCACGACGCTGAGAACACACACGGACATAAACAACTCATGTGACCCAAGGAAAGAGGGCAGAGAGCCGTCACGCACACCCACGACTGTCACGGGGCCCGCTGAGCAGTGCTACCAACGGGCGAACGTCACAGAGACCAATCTGTATAGCCTCAAAGGATCTGCCCCGGGCCAGCAGGTGAACCCCACATGTCCAACTCTGTGTTTCGGGTCTTGGACCTGGAAGCTTGAAAACCATGCTGAGGGGACCAGCAGATAGTGTAATAGTCATGTCGCTAGACTCTCACGTAGTCGACCGTGGTCTGAGCCCCAGTCCCAGCGGTTTGACGCCACACGGGAGCATGTGTGTGCGGGGTGTGTGTGTGTGGTGTGTGTGTGTGTGTGTGTGTGTGTGTCTAAAATCCCAAGAGGAGAACGAAGAAGAGATTGCATGCACCATGGCCAGCCCCCCGGGCGTTGATTTCTCACTTTCCCTCTTGCTCTATCTCTTGTGAGTGTACCCACCCTATAGCATAAACAAAAACAAACAATAGAGTCTTTAAAAACCTTATATACAGGGGTCAGCAGGTGGCATGATGGTTAAAGGCACTAGATTCCTACATGGCCGACCGTGGTTCAAGTCTCAGACCTGGCGGCTTGCCTTTTCTCCTTCCCTTTCTCTCTCTCTGGTCAAATTAAAAAGTAATAACAAGTGGAATTAAATAAAATAATTCTTTTGGGTGAGAGGTTTTTGCTATAAGGAGCGTATGCTCGCCAGAAAGACAGAGACAGAGAGACAGAAAGCGAGACATCACCCCCCCCCTCAGGGGGGATAGCCATGCCGCAATCCCTTCTCCTCCATTCTCCTCTCGGGATCTTGGGCACGCACGCACACACGCTGGCATGATTTTAAATCACCGGGTCCAGGACTCGAACCTCAGTCAACTACATGGGAGCCCAGCGACATAGCCATTACGCCAACTGCAGGTTCCAATGAAATAATTCTTAAAAACAAAACCATATCTACCTATATGAGGTCTTCAAAAAGTTCACAGAAAATGAGTATTATAACAAAACTGGTGGGGACCAGCAGCTGGCTCACTGGACTCCCACGTGGCTGACCGCAGCTGGAGTCCCAGATCCAGCGGCCCAGAACTCGGCGCGTGTGCACCCAGCGTCCTGAAAGGAGACTAAAGGAGAGGGTCCTGTGGCGTGGCCATTCTCCACGGGGGTTGAGGGGGATTTCTCGCTTTCGGTTTCTCTGTATCTCTAAGATAAATAAATATACTCTTTTCAAAAGAAAATATGATGGATTTAAAAACTATGTATATCAAAGTAAGCCCAGACTTTAACTCCATTTTTCTATGAACTTTTTCTGGCAGGGATGGGGGATGACGAGATCTTTGCAATGCTGGAGAGACAGAGACGGAGAGAGAGAAAGTGAGAAATCAACCCCCGCCCAGGGTGAATGGCCACACCACAATCCTTTCTCCTCCATTCTCCTTGTGGGATTTTGGACATGTACACACACACATGCCGAGTGAGTTTCGAGCTGCTAGGTCCAGGACTTGAACCATGGTCAGCCACGTAGGAGTCCAGGGCCTTACCCACTATGCCGCCTGTTGGCCCCTTTCTATGAGGTTTTGGAAGTCCCCTCATCTGCAGTGGCTAGAGCTCAGAGGGAGATGGAATAAGCTTCTGTACGTCTGAGCCTCGTGTGGGGGAGCAGGGGGCGGGACTGAGACGTCCACCCGACTACTCTAGAGTGGATGCGGCTGAGGCCGGCAGCTGGGAGAAACCCCAAGGGGCCCCTAAATACCTCGGTCATGCAGAGCCAGCAAGACCCGCTCATACAAGCAGGCCCTGTAGAGGTCTCCAGGGATGGGCTTTCCTGCCCAGCAGTCGAGTTCGAGCTTCTCCGGGTCAGGGGCGTGGGGGTCGGGCTCGGCCAGAATGTACCGATAACCATCTTTGTTAAACGGGTGCTCCAAGGGGTAGCCGTGTGGGGGGAGGCGCTGAGCAGAAAACAAGGGGTCACTGCAGAAAGGAAAAACAAAATCAAGAAAGCAGCCCTCTGGCTCCAGCAAACTCCAAGTTCTAAGAAAGGCTTCTGACTCAGGACATTTCAGGGGCAATGCACGAGCCTCACAAAGGACCGCCCTGCCCTCTGCAGGCAAAGCAGAGAAATGAAAAGGGCTGTCCGTGAGTTAAAGAACTCAAACACTTTTTGGAGCAAAATAACCCCAGGCCCAGGACCCCATTTTACGAACTCGTTACTACAAGAACAGATCCTGGGGTGCATCCAGGTGTTAGCACAGGGAGTCGATGCTCGTTCTGCAGAGGCATCCCGAGGCAGGGCGGGCAGGGCAGGGGTGACACAGTGGGGACCACAGCTGCCGGCCTTCACCTTCCGCTGCACCCTCTGGGCCCCTTCCCTCCCCCGGTTAATCGGAGCGGAGCGGGTGGAACCCAGGCTGCTTCCCATGCAGGCTGGTAGCAGATCGCAGGCATGTGTTACTGTCTCTGGACCCCTGGTCTTCGGTTTATCATGCACACGGTAGTGGAATGACCTACGTCATCCTTCTTCCCTCTCCTCCTCCACCTCCCTAACACGTATGGGCTGTCTCACTGACGTCAGTTTATGCTTACAGACCACCAGGAAGGGGCTGGCAGGTGGCGTGGTGCGTAAGGGCGTTGGGTTCCACATGGCCGACTGTGGTTCGGGTCCTGGACCTGGCGGCTTGCTTTCTCACTCTCTCTCTCTCTCTCTCACTCTGGTCAAATTAAATTAATTAATTAATTAATTAATTAAATAAAAAATAGTTAAATCATAAGAAAATATAATTCTTAAAAAAGGGGGGGGGAAAAGGCCGCCAGAAAAAGGCCCTACAGTCTGCATGTAATTCAGTCAGAACTACTTGCCAAAGAAACTACGCACAGACTTCAGAATTTTTATATGCACCAAAATAAACTCGTACTTGAACTCCATTTCCGTAAGAACTGTTGGAAGTCCCCGCATCTGCTATGCTAGAGCTTATGGGAAGAGACAGGGGAGGCGATTACTTCCCGCACATCTGGTGAGGCTGACACGAGGCGGGGTGGGCAGGGGGAGACCGAGGTCAGCGCTGCAAGGACAAGGGTGCCGGTGGCCTCGGACGAGCTCTAAATGCAGGCACATGCTACTGAGGAGCGTGGCCCTTCCCCTAGTGGCCTCTGCCAGCACCTGGTGAGTCACACGGGGCGGGCGGGCCTAGGACTCCCCACCTCCGGGCCTTCTTGGTGGTGCCCGTCGTCCCTCCATCCTGCTGTTTGCGTTTGGCTCCTCGCCCCTTCCCGCTGCTTCCTGCTGCGATTCCCCCTTTGAAGAGAAGGCACATCACTTCAGTGGGCTGCACAGAGCCCATGGGGCCTGCGACACGGACACGCCCAAGTGCATTTGTGTAACACCACAGGTGGCTTCCTCTCCAAACAGGCTGGGCCTCACCCCGGGTCTGAACGACTCCGCTGCGTGTCGCAGCCCCGAACATCGGGTGCTGCAGCGCAAGCACATCCAGCGCTACCGACACCCGCGGGGCGCTTTCAACCTCCCTTCCGCAACGAACTGCAGTCCCAGTGTGCCTTCTGAGGATGTGGCACAAATGCATTTTCATTCATTCCGGTTCCAAACGCCCACGGCTACAAAGCAGGAAGACAACGGCATGGGCAGTTCTCTGCCCGTCAGCACACATGTCCAGCCGGCAAGCTGTCCTCACGGCGAGCCCACGCTCGCGTGCTCGAACCGCACAGTGACCGCGTGGCAGGGTAAAGGCGCGTTGCCCGCCCAGCACTTGACCGGAATGGCCAAGGCAGGGGCACACCCAACACGGCACACGGAAGCAGGATGCTCAGGTGTTTCTCTCCAGTGCTGCTGGACGGCCACTGCCTGCACGTGACACGGGAAGGGAGGCGGCTTTGGGGGGCAGGTGACTGCGGGTCCACGCCCACTGGGCACTGCGGTGCTGACAGGGACGCGCCAGTGCACCCAGCTCGGGTCAGACTAACCTGGCTTCTGGGCTTAGTATCAACAGACAATTCACATTTTCTTTTCTTAAGAGTTTTGCCATAAGGTACATGTACTTGCTGAAGACACAGAGAGAGGGAAAGTGAGAAATCATTCCCCAGGGGAGACGGCCACACGCCCATCCCTTCTCCTTTCTCCTCTGAGGATTTTGGGCATGCATGCACACACGCCTGGTAGAATTTTCAAGCTGCTAGGTCCAGGCCTCAAACCAGTCGGCTATGTGGGAGTCCAGGGCCTTATTAATCGCCATGCCATCTGCTGGCCCCCAATTTACACATTTTAGACAAAAGAAAATTAGCTACATACTAATGCCACAAGGAATATTACCTTGTGTATTTTTTTAATTTTTTCTTTGGGAGAGGTTTTTGCTATAGGGTGCGTGCACTTGTCAGAAAGACTAAGAGAGACAGAGAGATAGAAAGCGAGATATCACCCTCCAGGGAGGATGGTCACGCCGCAATCCCTTCTCCTCCATTCTCCTCTCGGGATCTTGGGCACGCACGCACACGCGCCCGGCGTGAGTTTAAGCCACCGGGTCCGGAACGCAAACTGTGGTTGACTACATGGGGGTCCAGCCACATAGCCATTACGCTAACTGCTGGTCCCCACCTTGTATATTTCTCAAGACCTTTGACATTTTTGTCCAGTTTTATCATTCCTCTGAATTAAGTTTGCTTCTGCCTTCCAGAAAATGTCCCTGAACTGTAGGAAAACACCTTTATGTAAACTGAACGGCGTGCTCGCTCTTAACTCGGGCAAGCTGGCAATGTCAGCGGTTCTGCTACGTAAGGGTCACGACGTCGAGGCCGGTCATATCCTGCACACAGGGCCAGGTGCTGCAGAACTTCCTCTTCAGACGCATCAGGTGTTCCCCTACTTCTCTGAAAAATCCGCTTTAAACTGCTGCTAAAGACTACTAGGTTTTTTAATTGTCATTTGCATTTTGATCAGTTTAAGAGAGAAGTTTTAGATCCATTTTCAAGAGAACGCGCCAACACCCAGGTGCCTCCTGGCCATGTTGGGCAGAATATGACGGACGAGCTCTGAACTACCGACCAGGAGGGGCGGTGGCCTCGTACGGAGCACGGTGCCACCGTCTCGCGAGGCTTTAGTTACTCAGGCTCAGCTTCTACCACAACTCGGCAAAAAGCATTGTCCAAACGACAAAATACTTAAGTCTGAGAGGCTGAAAGAAGACAGGAGGAATTCACCTCCCAGGGTGGCTCCACCTGCAGGAACAGAAGGGGCACCAGGCATTTGTCATCGCACGCTGAAAGGGGACACATGGTGGAAAAAGGAAACACCACCCGCTGCTGTTTCCGGCCCGGGATACCAACACTGCTACCACACCGAGACAGGGACGACGCCTCGAGTCCGGGAAGCTGCGCCTCCCACTCGCCCAGCCCCGTCGGCAAGGAGGGCGCCCCGTGAGATGGGCTGCCAGGCAGGAAACGCCGCAGCGGGAACCACCTCGGAGCTGCTGCCACAGGACCAGCCGGGGGCTCGGGGCAAGGACAGCGCGAGACCGGCACAGGGAGTGCCTTCCGTGACTCGCAGTCATGGGAAAGGGGGAGGGCAGCACAGTCTTCCTGCACTAAGTGTCAGGGACGCGGCTCCAGACAGGGACCCCCACCCCTGCGGCAGTGCCTGTCCTACGCTATCTGTCGCCCAGGACCAAACCACGCTGGAAAGCCACAAAACGCCTCTTCCATTACCACCTGCCACATCCTCGGCTAGCTCCTAGAAACCCCCTTTTGGAAAAGTCTTCATAAACGTGCAGAAGTCAGGGTCAGCCCACAGAACGCCCCCTCAGGACACATCCAGAGCCAACAGCGTAGAAACCGCCCGGCGCTGCGGCACTTGCCGTTTAGGTTCCCGCCGGTGGACACGGCGCTGCTCTGCTTCTGGTTGTCGTAGGCAGGACCGATGTTACTGAGATCCTGGAAGGAAAAACGTCCCGTTAGAAAAGGAGGCTGGGGTGCTGGCAGGTGGAGTGAGGAGTAAGACACTGGGCTTCACGTGGTCAACCATACTCTGAGCCCCGACCCGGCAGTTTGCTTTCTCACTGTGTCTCTTTCTCTTTCTCTAGTGAGCACGTGGCCTACAGCGAATTAAACAGCAATATTATTAATAAATAAAATTAAGTAAATAGTGATTAAAAAAAGAGGCTACATGAGCACATCAACCTGGCGACACAAAAACAGGAGCTGCTGCACTAGAGTGGGGCTGAACAGGCCGTCCTGGAGAGGCAGGCCAGGCTGGGGCTGGAGTGGCTACCGGTGGGCGACGGTGGTGACGCCAAGCCGCCCAGGGCAGCGTGGGGGTGCAGCACACTGCACCGCCCAAGCCCCAGATGCACACTCCCCACGGGAGCTCAGCCCAGCCTCGTCAGACCGCTCATCTTGCAAGGGACAGAAATGTGAATTCCAGTGTGAGTGTGCTCAAAAATTTTTTTTTTAATTATTTAACTTTATTTTTTTGAGAGGTCTTGCTATAGGGCGTGTGTGCTCACCAGAGACATAGAGACAGAAAAGTGAGAAATCACCCCCTGGGGGGATGGCCATATCACAACCCCTTCTCCTCCATTCTCCCCTCAGGATCTTGGGCACACATGCACACGTGACTGGCCTGAGTTGAAGTTACTGGGTCTGGGACTCAAACCGTAGTCAACTACATAGGAGTCTAGCGATGTAGCCATTACACCAATTGCTGATCCCTTAATTTAACTTTATTTATCTATTTTAATTTGACCAGAGGTGGGGGGAGGGGGTGGTGGAGAGAGGGGAAAAGTGAGAAAGCAAGCTGCCAGGTCCAAGACTCAAACCGCAGTCGGCCATGGGGGAGTCCAGCACCTTTAACCATCATGCCACCCCCTTGCCAGCCTTGAACTCTCAAAATTTCAAAACTAGCGAATTGAAACTGGGAAGGCACAGCTGGAAGATCTGCCTTTCTGAGGTGCCAAATACGACCCCTGCCGTTGAGCAGAGAGCAGGCAACGTCCTTCTCCTGCCACGTGAGCTGTGCACCACAGATTCTCATTCACAATGGATGTTCCTCGTCAAGAGCAAAACTGGAGATGAGAGGAAGATGGCAGGTAATCTGGAACTGTAATCAAGCGTTGCAGTGAGGAGACTGACGCTAAAAACACGGAGTGGGCCTGTGCAGAGTCCTCCCGTCTTGGGGACGAGCCAGTCCCTGTGTTGCGGCGAGGGTCCCCTCCACAGGTACAGCCGTCGTTGGCAGGGTGCGTCCTGACGGGCATGTCACAGCAGTGATGGGTGGCACATACCCCGGCATCCCCAACCCTGGCTCCCGGATCCCAAGTGGCTTAAATTCAAAAGGGAATATTAACGTATGACTGTACCTGATCCAGAAGTCCGAATTTGGGGTAATCTTCTTCTGGGTCTTTACTCCCCGGATCGGGATGCTCCTTTACCAAGAACACGTCTCTTTCTTTACTCTGAAAGGAAACAGGCTTCAGTGTTAATAAAAACTTTACACTTGGAAGTATTGGATGGATGATTACGTCAATTCCGAAATGTAGTCTCCAAAAAAGACAGCTTTTCCCGCTGGGGAAATTAACACGTGATCACAGAACACTGGAACAGCAGCGAGACCTGAGAGAGCAGTCTCGCGCCCGCCCCCGCCCTTCCCACAGAGTAAGTGCTGTGGGCAGCTGGCAGTCCACCTCTCCGGCGCCCCGACCCTGAGGGCAACGGCGGGACAGGTTCAGCTTGGGGTCTCTTTCTATTTTCATCAAAGGAAAAACTGGTCTCTGATTTCGATATAAAACTGTGCTTGCAGGACCAGCAGGGGGCATGGTGGTTAAGGGCACTGGACTCTCACATGGCTGACGGTGGTTTGAGTCCCAGACCTAGAAGCTGGCTTTCTCACTCTCCCTTTCTCTCTCTGTCCCTCTCTGGTCAAATTAAAATAAATAAATAAAGTTAAATAAAAATTATTCTTTAAAAATAAGTAAATACATAAATAAATAGATAGATAAATAAAATTGCGCTTGCAAAGTGCAGTGGACAAAGGTGTCCGGGTGTGAAATTGCTGTGAGTGTGGGTGATTTTCACGAGACACAATTGGCAACTTGCTGATTTTGTGGGTGAAACTCCTTCCGGGAGTTAACATCAAGTTGTCCTCATCTCTGTGGTCCTCACGTCAATTCAATGAGACTAAAGAGAACTTAATTATCACTACATTGGTTTGCCGTTTTACCCTCTATGAGACAAAAGGGGGTGCAGAGGCAGAGAGAGAGAACGGAGGAGAGACAGACACTTCCGACCAGGTCCGGCTGCGTCACAGCCTCTGCATCAGCTAGGACTGGAGGCGTGCACAGCTCAGCAGGAGTGTCCAAGCTGGCCTTCCATGCAGCCTCCGGCCTCCAAGCAGCGGCCCTGTTTGTGTGCACCATGGCTGGGTCAGAACACTGGCTTTTAGAATGCCAAGTCTAGGGACCAGTAGTTAGCGTAATGGCTATGTCGCTGGACTCCTACGTAGTCGACCGCAGTTCGAGTCCCGGACCCGGTGGCTTAAACTCATGCCAGGCGTGTGTGCGTGCGTGCCCAAGATCCCAAGAGGAGAATGGAAGAGAAGGGATTGCAGTGTGGCCATCCCCCTGGGGGGTGATTTCTTGTTTTCTGTCTCTCTCTGTCTGTCTGGTGAGCGCACGTGCCCTATAGCAAAAACTTCTCCAAAAAAAAAAAAAAAAAAGCCAAGTCTAGTTGGTTCTGCCTACTTACCATCGTTTTAACGATGTTATTTGGCCAAGTCATTTTCCCAGGTCTCTGTCTGGTCGTCATGCACTCCCAGTATTTGTCGATAAATGGTATAATGTCCTAATTAGAAAAATAAACATACTCAAGACTTTTATAGTTACTCTCAAAGTTATGCTCAAAAGACAGAAAACAGCAACACTTTCAAAGACTGTGTTGGAATCAAGAGAAAAATCAAGAGTTAGTCTTTATACAGGGGCCGGCAGGTGGCGTGGTGGTTAAGGGCAGTGGACTCCCACATGTCCGACTGCAGTTTGAGTCCCAGACCTGTTGGCTTGCTTTCTCACTTCTCTCTCTCTCTCTCTCTCTCTCGCTCTCACTCTCTGTCCCTCTCTAGGCAAATTAAAAATAAACAAATAGGGGCCAGCAGGTGGCATGGTGGTTGAGGGCGCCAGACTCCCACATGGCCGACCACGGTTCAGGTCCTGGATCTGGCGGCTTGCTTTCTCTCTCTCTCTCTGTCTTGCTCTGATCAAATTAAAAAAGTAATAATAACGACAAATAAAATAAAGGAAATAATTCTTTTAAAAAATAAATAAAATTTAAAAAATAAAGTTAAAAAAAGACTACAGTTGAAAAAAAAAAGTCTTTGTAATCATTGAATAAATATTTCACTACAAACTAGTCATATACAGATTGAGGGACTTCCAAACACGCGCACACAGACCTTGGCCTCGTGGGGCTGTAACAGGCTGTGCCGTCCCACAGTGGCAGCTGGAAGTCGCCTGCCAGCATCCTCTCTCCAGAGCGCCTCATGCCACCTGCTGGAGATGGCCCCACCTGGAGACCCCGCAGACGGGCAGCTCCATTCCATGTCGTGAACGTGCTTGCGGTGTCCTGTCCTTGTCGTTTGGAATGACCGGTCACTCAGAATCACAGCTAGACACCCGTCACTCTTGAGTCTTCTCTCATAACTCTCACATCTCACGGCCATCAAATACATTTTAAAATTCCAGAAGCCGTCCATCAGTCAGGCCCCTTCCCATGCCCGCCCTGACCGTGGCCCTCGCCAGCGGCTGCTCGTGATGGGAGCGAGGTCTGACCTCGGTCTTCAGGCACCACTCCCCCGTCCAGACATCTCCCAAAGCCCACCACCGCCTGTTAGCCCTGTGAGAACTTATTTTTTTTAGATTTTTGATTCTGGCATATGTGCTTGCCAGAGACCGAGAAAGAGAGAAAGTGAGAAATTACTCCCTCTGGGGGGATGGCCACACAGCAATCTTTTCTCCTCCACTCTCTTCTTGAAATTTTGGGCATGCACACACATGTGCCCAGCATGATTTTCAAGCTGCTGGGTCTGGGACTTGAACGGCAGAGTAGGCAGGTGGGACGCAGCGCCTTGGCCAGCATACACCTGCTGGCCAGACACCTCCTCCTGAAACAGGCCATCAGATTTAGGATCGCCAACAACAAAACTAAGCAGTACCTTCCATCTCCTGACGCGGCACACAGAAAACACATTACCGGTGTCGCGTTCACGCCAAAAACGTTTAACCTAAACCGAACTGTGAGGAAACAATCAGAAATGCAAACTGAGGAACAGCATCCCAAACGCCTGCCTCGGTTCCTCCTACTGTTAAATGGCACAGCAGACCAAAAAAAGGAAAAAAGAAACCCAAAATCTAATGAAGGAGCTATCCTAGCCTGGAGACGAGAAGCGCTCTGACTGGACCCGACTTGGCCCTGGAGCAGAGGAAAGCCGTGAAGGTGTTACTACAGCAGCAGCAGCGCGAGCGCCCAGGGGTGGGTCCCTGTGACAGACTTTCGTACTGTAACCTCTGCATCCAGTCTCCCAGTACGGCAGGCCCCCACCTACACTTCTGCCTTCCATGCTGTGCGCTACCTGGGGTGCGGCACTGACGGGTGGGGGCGCTGGGGCGCCCCACGCATGCGAGTTCTACTCCACTTTACTGTTCTAACTGTCCTGCCTGATTCCTAGTTGCTGCCCCTCTCTCACTACACCTACTTCATAAACACCATCAAAATATAATACGTGCAGGAGGACAAAGGTCTACACGGAAGCCAGGACCGCGCCATTTCTGGCCTCCCCTGGGGGTCCTGGAGCGTCCCCGCTGTGGCTAGGGGACAGTGTAGCTTAGAGAGAAAACACACACACAGGGAGCCACGCCGGCCGGCAGAACGTTTACCACTGGCAGGTCTAATAGAGAATAAATGCAGGACCGGCGGATAGTGTACCAGTTATGTCACGGACCCCCACATGGCCGACAGCGGTTTGAGTCCCGGACCCGGTAGCTTGAAACTCACACCAGGCACATGTATATATGCATGCCCAAGAAGGGAATGTAGTGTGGCCACCCCTCTGGGGGCTGATTTCTCACTTTCCCTTTCACTGTCTCTGTTTCTCTCTGGCAAGCGCATGTGCCCCAAGGCAAAAACCTAAGGGGGGAAAAAAACATAATAAGTGGGTGTTTATTGTATGGACTGAATTTCTGTGTTAGGTTTGAAAAATTACAAAATAAGGACCAAGGATGATGTAATGGTTATGTCACTGGACTCCCACATGGCCAACTGTGGTTCAAGTCCCAGACCCAGTGCCTTGAAACTCATGCTGGCTGCATGTGCGTGCATCCCCAAGGTCCCAGGAGAAGGGACTGTGGTGTGGCCATGCCCCTGAGGGGTGGTTTCTCGCTGTCTTTCTGACTCTCTAGTGAACGCACACACCCTACAGTAAAAATCTCTCTCTCTTTTTTTTTTGGAGAAGTTTTTTGCTATAGGGCGCATGCGCTCGCCAGAAAGACAGAGATAGACAGAGAGACAGAAAGCAAGAAATCACCCCCCAGGGGGGATGGCCACGCCGCAGTCACTTCTCCTCCATTCTCCTCTTGGGATCTTGGGCACGCACACACACGCGCCCGGCGTGAGTTTAAGCCACCAGGTCCAGGACTCGAACCGCAGTCGACTATGTGGGAGTCCAGCGACATAGCCATTACGCTAACTGCTGGTCCCAGTAAAAATCTGTCTTAACAATAAAAGAAAGAAAGAAAAAAGACTGGCCCAGCCAGTGGCGTAGTGGTTAAGGGTGCTGGACTTCCACAGTTCAAAGTCCTGAACCTGGTGGCTTGCTTTCTCACTTTCTCTCTCTCTCTTTCACTCTGTCCCTCTCTGGTCAAATTAAATTAAAATAAATAAACAAATAACGTTAAATAAAAGAATTCTTAAAAAAAAAAAAAAAAATGGCTAACCTGGGTTGAGAAGGTTCACCATAGACCTGACGTGGGGAGACAGACAGTCGTTGGCTTCTCTAAAGCCAACCAAAATCGAGAACTCGTACTGCCAAGAGTAAGCCACCAACACAAGCGAGGAAACGAACAAATGCCATGACAAGTGCGAAGTCCCCGCGGGGCCCAGTAGCGCACTCTCGGACGCCAGGCACGAGCGCTGTGGCGGACTCATCTAGACACCCGCTCGGCTCCGTGGCACAGCTGCAAATGCACTCGCTCCATCCCTACCTTATCTTTGGAGAACATGGTTTTCGGGTGTTCATCCTGTGTGCGGGACTGCCACGTCAGGTTGGCCAAAGCACTAAGGCACATTTCCTTCAAGTCTATCAGCAAGAGAGAGGAACAGTTATGCACAGGTCTGTGCCCACCACCGAGGGGCTGCTGACAGTCCTCAAAACAGACAGGAGCAAAAAGTGGAGCCATCTTTCTTTATTTAAACAGAGAGATTTTTGCTATAGGGCATGTGTGCTTGCCACAGAGACAAGGAGAGACAGAGAGACAGAAAGCGAGAAATCACCCTCCAGGGGGGATTTGGTTATTTGCAACGGCCACACCGCAATACCCTCTCCTCCATTTGCCTCTCAGGATCTTGGGTACGCATGTACACGTGCCTGGTATGAGTTTTAAACTACCGGGTCCGGGACTTGAACCACAGGTGACTCTATGGGAGTCTGGAAAAGTAACCATTACACCATCTGCTGGTCCCAGTGGGGTCATCTTTTTTCTTTTAAAGAATTATTTCGGGCACCAGCAGGTGGTGTGGTGGTTAAAGCACTGGACACTCCCATATGACTGACCATGGTTTGAGTCCTGGACCTGGTGGCTTGCTTTCTCACTTTCCCTCTCTTTCTCTCTCTCTCTCTCTCTTTCTGTGTCTCTCTCTGGTCAAATTAAAACAAATAAATGAATGAATAAATAAAGTTAGATAAATAATTCTTAAAAAAAAAAAAAAAAAAACTTTGCTAAATCCTGCTCTAAATTCATATTAATTTAGGTAAAATTACCTTTATAAAAAAAAATTACTTCATTTCACTATTATTATCATAATTATGTGACCAGAGAAAGTGAGAGAAAGGGAAACTGAGAAAGGAAGGCAATAAGTCCGGGCCCCGAACTGCGGTCAACCATGTGGGAGTTCAGCACTTTAATCACCATGCCACCTGCTGGACCCTGGAGTCATCTTTTGATCTGAAACAGGCGACAGTTATTCAGAGCTAAACCCCAGCCAGGTCCCAGGCCAAGGTCTCCTGCGGCTGCTCAAGCCAAACCCCTCCACTTCCAGGGAGGCCACTCGGAGGCCTGCAGGGCACTCACTTGCTTGCTTCCGGAGGAAGTAGGTATTCCCGCTGTGGTGGCACACGTTGCAGTGGAAACTGTAGTTGGTCATGAAAGGCAGGCAGGATCTGTGGAGAGCCACAGTGAACACATCAGTGAGCTTCGGAACACACCTGTCCAGGAGGCACAGTCATCGCGAGTCCTTTCCCCTGGGGACGTCAGACGAAGTGTTAACGTACGCACGCACTCAGCGCATCAAGAGGGCCGGGTGCTCGGAGCAGCCCTGCTCATACCCTGGAAGCTCACTCTCTACCTCAGTCCTGAAAGAATCCTTCCGACCAAGTCAGGCTTCAGGTGGAACTCCTTATATTCAGGTACAAACTGCCCTCTCCAAAGCTATCAAAACTTTGCACTGTGATTTGATTATCTCTGGATTCCTCCCACTTATCTTTTTAGCTAATTCTCCTTCTTGGGCTCTAGGCAAACAGATTCTTCTTGGCCAAAGTAGCCTGACTTACGTCTTTTCTAAGCAACTGGCTTAGCTAGTGTAGTTTCCTTAAAGATCTTACTACTGGGACCAGCAGTTGGCACAGTGGCTATGTCGCTGGACTCCCATGTAGTCGACCGCAGTTCGAGTCCCAGACCCGGTGGCTTAAACTCAAGCCAGGTGCCTGTGCATGCGTGCCCAAGATCCCAAGAAAAGAATGAAGGAGAAGGGACTGCGGCGTGGCCATCTCCCTGGGGGGGGGCGGGGTGGGGTGATTTCTCGCTTTTTGTCTGTCTTTCTGGCTAGCACATATGCCCTATAACAAAAACCTCTCAAAAAAAAAAAAAAATCTTTCTACCAAGATCAATTCTTTCTTCCTGATCCTTCAGTATTTTTTCTTTCATTCATAAGTACTTGATCCTAGGTCACTAGTCATATGTTAGTTGGGCAACAGTTTTTTTCCCTTAAGAGACAGAGTTTTGCCCGTTGCCCAAGCTGGCCTAGAACTAGTGAACCTCCTGTCTCAGCCTCGGGATGAATGCTACAATTGTGTAATGCCGAACCACACCTGGCAGGCGTTAGCATCTGTAAAATCCACTATAACTATTTTTTTTTCAATAAAAAAAAAAAAATTAGGGGCTAAGGCACTGGATCCCACATGGTTGGCTCTGAAGTTTGAATCCTGGACCTGGTGACTTAAAGACATGAGGTGGGGAGCATGGCATAGCACTTAAGGTGCTGGACTCCCACGTGGCCAACCAGGGGTCTAGCCTCAGGCCTGGCAGCTTGAAAATCAAGCCAGGTGTATGTGCATATATGCACAAAATCCTGAGAGTTGATTTTTTACTTTCCCTCTTTCTGGTGAGCGCTTGCACCCTATGGCATGAAATGAAACCTATTGGGGCCAGCTGGTGGAGTGGTGGTTAAGGTGCTGGACTCCCACATGGCCAACTGCAGTTCAAGTCCTGGATCTGGCAGCTTAAGAAAGGAAGCCTATTAAGAAAAGAAAAGGAAAGAAAGGAAAAGAAAAGAAAAGAAAATCACCTCAAGTGCATATGTGTGTCCTTAAGAGGACAGTGGAGGGACCAGCAGTTGGCATGGTGGTTAAGGCACTAGGCATTCCCACATGGCCAACCACAGTTCAAGTCCCAGACCTGGTGGCTTGCTTTCTCACTCTCCCCCCATCTGTGTGTGTGTGTGTGTGTGTGTCTAACTCTCTGGTCCAATTAAAAAATAAATGAATAAATACAATTTTAAAAAAGAGGACAGTGAAGCAGAAGAGACTGCAGTGTGGCCATCCCCCCGGGGGGTGATTTCTCACTGTCTCTTCTCTGTGTCTCTCTCTCCACCAAGCGCACATGCTCTACTGCAAAAAATCTAAAAGAAGCTTTTTAGACAGTCTCAGTATTCCCTGCCTCAGTCTCCCGAGTAACTAGGACTACAGGGACGTGCCCCCGTGCCCTGCTCTCCCGACAGCACTGCATCGTGGTCCAGGCTGGACTCGACCCTGCGATCCTCGTCTCAGCCTCCCTAGTAGCTGGGACCACAGGCAGGTACAACCACTTCGCGTCCTTAGGACCTCCCAGGTGGCCTCAGCCCCCCAGACAGCATCCACCAGCATAGAGCTGGGCCCCCACTTGACTTCTGAATAGAAGCCATACAGTAAATTATAAAGGAAGGCGTTTCTTCACAACCCCACCCAAAGGGGATTAATTTCAGAATTAATAATGCAGCCTGGCCAGGAAGGAGTTCAAGTCTTAGACACAGCAGTTTAAAACACACGCCAGGCTCATGTGATGCATGCCCAAAATATCGAGGAGAACGGAGGAGAAAGGACTGTGGTCTGGTCATCCTCCTGGGGGGTGATTTCTCTCTCTCCAGCAAGCACACACGTCCTATAGCGAATTAAAAACAAAAACGAAGGACCAGCATGTGGCGCAGTGGTTAAGGCACAATCCCTCTCCATTCTCCTCCGTGGATCATGGGCACACACCCGCAGGTGCCCAGCCTGAGTTTCAAGCCCCCAGGTCAGTCCCGCAGTCGGACACGTGGGAGTCCAGAGACAAGCCCTATGACACCTGCTGGTCGCGACAAAGGGACCCCCACAGGAGGGCGGAGGTACCCACGATGTGTCTATGCCGAAGGTGTCCGCCGTGAACCACTTGGTGCATATCCCGCACTGCAGCTCCACCTCGCCCAGCTGCCGGCCGTTCTCTTCGTCCACGGAGCCCGCCTGAGCATCCGTCACCTCCGAAGTGTCCGCAGCACCTTCCTGGGTCCACAGATCAATTAGTGAGCGGGCTGGCTGGCTGGTGTTTTGATTCACTTAAACATTCGAAACATCCTTATGATGCCTTACAAACAGCCGCGAAGAATACTTACTAGAGCATCTTTCCCATTAGAGGATTCTGTCTCCAGACCACCGCTTACATCCGCCAGGCTGGCCTCCCTACCGGACAAGGCAAGCGCTCCAGTGAGCCGTTTCCAGGGACGCGAACCTCAACTCCACAGTCCCACAGCTCTGCGAGCTCAGCCTGCTCTGAGTGCACCCCAGGGCCGCGACACCCCCACGACGGGCTGCGGGCCCGGAGTGGTGGCGGGCAAGGCTGAGATGCGGCTGTCCCCTGCCTCCCCGAGGACCTCCCTTCCTCCAGTGACGGCCTGCAGCGCTTCCTGCTCTCGGCAGCCGAGAGGCTCAGCCCCCGCGGGGTGCAAGGGCCGGATCAGGGCAGGCGGAGGGCGCTGACCGCCGGTGAACGGGGCGAGAGGGGCGCAGCGTGAGCGCGCTCGGAGGGGTCGGCGCGGAGGGCGCAGGGCGCAGGGTGCAGGGCGAGCCGTTGGCCGGGGGCCGCGTTCGCAGCGGCGGGCGGGGCCTCGGGGCCTCCCCGGGTCGCGCTCGAGCCCGCAGGGCGCCTCACCCGCTCTCAGCTTCCCCCGCGCTGGGCTCCACTGCCGGGGCGGCAGACGTCCCCTCCCCGGCCGGAGCGGCCACCACCGCTGCCACCGGCTTCGCCTCCCCCTCTTCCGCCGCTGTTGCATTTGCAGTCGCTCCTGGGCCCGGTGCAGCCCCGGATCCTGGGCTCGGACCGGTTCCCGCCGCCGCCATCTCTGCCGCCTCCTCGACCTCTCGCGAGAATTCCCCTTGTCGCGCGCGAGTTCTGCTCGGCGCTGCGGTCTTCAAGTGGTAAAGGCCCGCGGTGGGCCTCCCGCCTGCCTGGGGCGTCCGCCCTCCCGGCCCGCCTTAAGGCCGGCAGACAGCGCGGAGGCGGAGGCGGAGGCGGAGGCGGAGGCGGAGGCGGAGGCGGAGGCGGAGGCGGAGGCGGAGGCGGAGGCGGAGGCAGGGCGGCCGGAGTTCCGCGATCCCCTGATCGCCGCGCGTTTTCTAGCGCGAGGCTTGGCGCGCTGCAGACCCACCGCTGTCCTGCCGCTCACATGCGGGGCGCGCCTTGCTCACCGCTCGCCCAGAGGGACCCGCTTTACTGTCCCGAGGTCGGGTCTGCCCCTTTGAACACGTCCCCAAATGGCACCTAGAGAGGCCCCCTGTGCTTGGATCCCGGAGTCCACGCTGCAGCGTGATGCGGTCTCGGAGCTGCAAGAGGCCTGAAGGGTCGTGGGAGAGCCAGGACCTGTCCTGGTCCTAAGAGCTGGCGGGGGAGGAGGGGTTTGTTGGAGTGACACCTACATTGCTACCCAAGATCCCGGTGCAAGTTGGGACCAGTCCTGGTCCTAAGAGCTGGCGGACGAGGGGGAGATTTGTTGGAGTGACACCTACATTGCTACCCATGATCCTTGTGCAAACTGGAACCTGTCCCTCAGTGGCTAGGGAAGTTAACAGTTCTCAGCCCTGACTCCTGGAAGGGAGTTCCTACTCTGGGGTGAGGGGGGGATGGCCAGGACAAGGTTTCAGTGCAGCCTGCTGGGGGAAGCCCCTTTGGAAGAGGGGAGCCAGGGTCAGCTTGGCTCCTAGCACCACCCCTGGCGGTAACCCAGCGGGCCACTGCTGGCATGAGCGGGAAGGGTAGGGCCGAGGTAGCCCGGCCGCACGTGACTGCCTTTGGTCGGAGGGAGCAGGGTTCCAACTGAAAAGCTGGCCCAACGGGCCTGGCTCTGGCAGCCAGAGCGTTCTGCGGTCCCCCTGGCTCTGCCCCACAGCACGACCTCGGTCACTGTCTGGAAAGCTCTCCCCCTACTAGTTCCTTCGGAGCATGGGCGCCTAGTTGCATAATCTCGAGATAGCGTGTGCTTGGGTCCTGAATCCACCCGGGGCCGGTCTCCATCTGCGGCGGGAACGCCCGCTTCCCGGAGGAAGGCGCTTCCCAGCTGTAACGAGCGCTTCCGGCAGGGGGCAGCACGCGCGAGCGTTGTGTCTGGAAACCGGACACCTTTCCTTTCCAGCACCGAGTGAGGACTAGCACCGGCACACCAAAGGCTCGCCTTTAAAACGTTCCTGGGCCAGCCCTGGCGTGTTTAAGGTGGCTGGAACCCGCAGGGCCCACTGCATGGTTAGAGTCCTGGACCTGTGGCTTGAGAAACATTCCAGATGCGTGTGCCCAAAATCCTGAGAGGAATGAGAAGGGATGGTGCCTTGACCGCTCGCACACGGGAGTGCTTTCTCACTGCAGCTCTCCTGCCCTCTAGCAAAATAAACCCACAGCTTCCTAAGCTGTGGCCTCTCAGCTCTAGTTGAAGGAGGGACTCGCCCTCCTTTGCTGTGTGTGGCCCATGGGACCTCCTTCCTGTCTCCCTGCAGGACCACATCATACTTCATGGAGTGCATGAAAGGAAATCTAATCTGTGTGTGATGGGGGAGGTTACTTTTCTAGCTAACCTGTAAGAAGGCTCCTTACCTTTTCATGATCTGAACTTCCTGCAGGCAGAAAAGGAGGGTTTGCTCTGTTACGGAACCTGGGGTGTCTGTTGCGTCACTGTCACTAAAATGCTAGCATTCCACAGCAAGGGCAGGCGTCTCCCACGCTCGGCTCTCCACCTTATTGGTGGTGCCACCTCAGTGCGCAAAACAGCACATGTAGCAGCCGCCCTGAGATGTGCTGCTTCCACCCACGGGCCAGCCCTGGCAGACAGGGCCATGCTGCCCCCCGCTCGTCCCCTGCTGCTTCAAACAGTGCCTCCCACGCAGCAGGCACTGCTAAACAGCCCTGGGACAAGTGAGAAGAGGGTACTAACCCCTCCTTTGTTCCCACCACCTCCAACCCCAATGCCACGCAAGCCACCAAACATCTGGACGCCTTCCGCTCTAGTCCCCCCTGCACCCTATGCACACCGACCCACCTCTGCTTGGTCTAAAGGTCCCAAATCCTCGTTGCCCACAGCTGAGTCCAAGCCCAGACCCAGCCCAGCATGCTGCGTGGCACCAAGGCATGGCTGTGGAGCTTGTCCTGGTCCGCTATTACTAACGCAGAACCCGGGTCGGGTCATTTTCAGAGGTTCATTCAGCTCATGGTGTGAGTCCAAGCTCCAGGGCCCAGGACATGGGAGGGCAGGACATGCACCTGTGCCCAGGTGACCTCACTCCTTGTAAGCCCCGCAGGACTGTCAGGGGCCCACCCTGAGGGCCTGTGTCCACCTTTCAGCATCATCAGATTCTTCCCACTGTCTTAATCCCTTCAGAACAGAATCCCAGCACGTAAAGGTTCATGGGGTGTTCAGACCATGGCAGAGCTGGACAGACAGGAGCGGGAATCAATGCTGGTGGCCACGGACAGGTGTAAAACGAGACTCAAAATACCTCCCACATAAACTAGAGCTTGTAAATAAGATGGTGGTGAAACTCCAGATACACAGAAGACCTTCTTTTTTTTTTTTTTTTTTTTTTTTTTAAATTCCAGCAGTCTGGTCCCATTCTGTGGAAACTTACCATGTCCCCCAACACACCGCAGACTAATGCCCTAACACCCTCACCCCCCACATCAGCGCTCACACCGTGGCTTTGTCCGGACGGTCTCCTCTGCAGCCCGTGCCTTCCACAGGCTGACGGGCCCAGAACTGCTGATCCGTCCATCAACATGCCAGAAACTTGCACCCATCAAGCCTCCTTAATTACTTAACTTGCCCCGTGTCTGCCCTACTGTGTGCCTGTCCAGTATCACGCTGGCCGCCGGCAGGGATGAGACGCTCAGTGAGTGCGAATGAAATCAGAATGAGACTGGATTTAGCCAGACAAGACCGAGCCTGTGGGTGAACCCCTCTTCCCGAGCATGGGCTCTCAGGTGACAAGACCTGGGACTGTTGGGTTGGCCACCCGTGCTTGGGCCCTTCCCGAGTCGGCTGGGTGAAGGTCACCTGGAAGGGTGCTGGGGAAAAGATGGCCTCCCTCGGATGGCTACCTGGGAGGCGGAGGAGCCCACAGCAGGGCCGTGGCGAGAGAGCCACCAGGTTCAGCTCTCCCTGCTCCTCTCTTCTCTAAGGGGACAGTCCCAGGGTTCCGGATACGGCCTCCCTGCCTTTCACTCTGTAATTCCTTGCTGACTTCTCCTGGGTCACCTGGACCAGAAACTTCCCTTCCCCTCCCCTCCCCCCCTCCCAGGCCTGTCAACCTTTCTCATCCAATGGCCTCGACTTTCCTCGGAGCGCCCGCCACCAGCCGTCCCCAGAGCTGCACCCTCTTGTCCCACCGCCATTCCTCTTGGACAGCTCTTATGTCCCCACCAGGCCCCCAAGGCAGGGAGCTCTCAGGCTGGTGTCGTGGGATCCCATGACAAACAGCCATGAGCGAGGCCTGCAGACCTCACACAGGCCCAGGCACAGCCCTTCCCTCTGCCTTCGCAGGAAATGGGCCCAGGGGAAGGGGGAAGGTGATCCAGCCCCAGCACAGGCCTGGGGCGGGGAGAAGCCAAGAAGAGCCGGCACCTGCCTGGTGGAGCAGCAGGGCCCGTGCCAGCCCAGGGCCAGTCTCTGCAGGGCAGTCTCAGCTGGGGTCTGCACCGCCGGCCAGGGACACCTGGCACGAGGGCCGCAGACGGTGCCGGAGGCAGTGCAGAACGGCCGGTCGGCTCTCCGTGCACTGGGAAGCCTCAGACAGGGCCCAGCTCTCGCCGAGGGTAGGTGGCTTTTATTCCTCTCCGGGAAAGAAGGGGAGGGAGCTTTCCCAGGCACATCCGCAGTGAGAAGGGTGGCTGTGCTCCCACAGCAGGGGCGGGAAGAAGGGCCCCCAGTCCACTCCCTGCACCGGGGGCGGCAGCGGCCCAGGCACAGGAGTCGGTGCTGTGTTCCAGGGGGGAGGGGAGCAGGGCCCTGAGTGAGGGAGCAGAGGCTGTAGCCGGCCCACTCGACGCCTGGCTGGAGAGGCCTTTCTCCCAAAAAGGCCGGAGGGGCCCAAGCACGGCTCAGTCCGACGGCTGGTCCCCTAAATGTCCATCTCAAACTGAGACTCTTCGCCTGCGGAGAGAAAGGACAGAGAGCTGGGTAAGTGATGGCGCGTGGCTGGGCGGTCCTGTCGGAAGCCAGGGAGAGGCCCTGCTTTTCATTCGGCTCCTCCCGGGGGAACGCAGAGGGGAGGACTGGGCTGGAGTTCCTGGGAACGCAGGCCAAAAGGTCCTGTGTCCAGGTCTCCAGGCCCCAGAAAGACCCGAGACCAGGTTACGCACAGGGCAGGTGACAGTCCTCGGGCTTCTGTAGTTTTTCTTATTTTAAATAAAAGTGAATGCTTATTTGTGATTTCCTACAGAAGCAACTCCATCGGGCCAGCAAGTGGCGTGGGGGTAAGGCGGCTAGTCCCACGTGGCTGGGTGGTTGGTTTGAGTCTCAGACCCAGCGATTTGAAAAACATGCCAGGCATGTGCGGGTGTGCCCAAAATCCTGAGAGGAGGGTAGAGGAGAGGGACTGTGGTGTGGCCATCCGCCCTGGGGAGTGATTTCTCGCTTCCCCCCTCCCCCTCTGTATGTCTCTCTCCGGAGAGCACGCAAGCCCAATAGCAAAACTAAAACAACAGAAAGGCAAAAAGGCAACTTCAGAAAGCATGTGAGCCAGCGTCTGGTTTGGAAATGGCAGCCTCACCCGTGAGGCCTTTGTCCCTTTGTCACAGGCGGGCCCTGCCCCACAGTGAAGCCGTTTCTGGACGGCTTGGCCACTCCTGCCTTCACCCTTCCGTGCAGTGTTCCAAGCACCTCCCCAAGCGGCCCATTTTCGTTCTCAGTGCCCTGGGTCAGCACCAAGGTTCTATCTACAAAGACACCCACGGGGGCCAGCTGGCCTCTACGGTTTATTTACACGGAGATGGGTCCGAGGGCAGGAGCCCCACTACTCTTTCCCTCTCCTTGTAAGACAGGGCCTTGGGGCCGGAGGTGGCGTGGTGTTAAGTGCTGGACTCCCACACGGCCAAACGTGCTTTGAGTTCCAGACCCGGTGGCTTAAACATCACACTTGGGTGCATGTGTGTGCGTGCCCCAATTCCCAGGAGGAGAATGGAGAGGAGATTGCAGTGTGATCATCCCCCGGGGGGGGGGGGGGTGTGACTCCTCACTTTCCCTCCCGTTATCTTTCTCTCTCCAGTGAAAGCACAACCCCTATGGCAAACAATCTTAAAAAAAAAAAAAAAAAAAAGACAAGGTCTTGCTGTCACAATCCTCCTGCCTCAGTCCCCCAGCTGGGACCACAGGCGGCCCCACCATAGCTGGCTCTTTCTTAGGCGAGGTCCTGCCGGGCTGCCAGGTCAGCCGTGGGCTCACAATCCTCTCACCTTGGCCTCCTGAGGCACTGGGATTACAGACACGCAGCACCACACACAACCTTACAGCTGAACTGGGATTCAAACCTGGGCCTCTGATGGGTCCAGACCTGCAGGGCACGGTGGCATAGCAGGATGCACTACTGCAGCTGGCCAGATAAAGAATTACCTGTTTATTTAATTCCATGTGTTATTATTGTTATTTTAATTTGACTAGAGAGAGGCAGAGAGAGGGAGAAAGCAAGCCTCCAGGTCCAGGACTTGAACTACACTCGGCCATGTGGGAATCCAGCGCCCTTAACCACCATGCCACTGGCCGGCCCCTCCTTTTTATTAAGAGAGAATTTTGCTATGGGGCATGTGCGCTTGCTAAAGAGACAGAGAGACAATGAGACAGAAAGCGAGAAATCACCACCCGGGGGATAGCCATGCCGCAATCCTTTCTCTTCCATTCTCCTCTCAGGATTTTTCGGCACTCGTGCACACATGCCCGGCCTGAGTTTTCAGCTGCTGGATCTGGGACTTGAACTGCAGTCAACTCTGTGGGAGTCCAGCAACAACCATTATGCCATCTGCTGGTTCCAAGCTTTGGCTTTTTATATCCAGTGAAGCACAGTAAGTCATGTTCCCTCCACCGCCACCCCACTGTACCAGCTGTGTGGAACTACCAGGCCATGATTTGGGTTAAGAGTTGGGACCAGCAGTTAGCGTAATGGCTATGTTGCTGCTGGACTCCCATGTAGTCAACTGCGGTTCGTGTCCCAGACCCAGTGGCTTAGCACTCACGCTGGGCGTGTGTGCGTGCGTGCCCAAGATCAT
The DNA here is from genome assembly GCA_026018925.1 of Tupaia tana. Lineage (NCBI taxonomy): Eukaryota > Metazoa > Chordata > Mammalia > Scandentia > Tupaiidae > Tupaia > Tupaia tana. The sequence continues at coordinate 193,493,825 of JAKSZU010000002.1, forward strand.
CCTGAGAGGAGAACGGAGGAGAAGGGATTGCGGCGTGGCCATCCCCCCCGGGTGGTGATTTCTCGCTTTCTATCTCTCTGTCTCTGTCTGTCTGGCGAGTGAACGTGCCCTATAGCAAAACCTCTCAAAAGAAAAAAAAAAAAAAAAAAAAAGAGCTGTCCTGCTCCCACCCCCGCCCCGCACGCCTGGGCTAGGCCCACATTCGTTCTGGACCAGAGCAGCTCTAATGTGGGTGGGCAGAGGGTGCCAGGCGTGCAGGACAGCTCTCAGCCAGCAGGGGGCCAACCGCTTCGGTGTAGACTAGCCCCATCCTTGCCGGCCAGGCTGTGGGTTGTGGTGTGTGCACTGGGGGGACGGGAGAAGCATGCAGCGGCCTCGTGGGCGTCTGTCCCTGGCAATGGCAAGCAGCCATGCTGCGCTGCAATGTGGCAGCTGTCATAGCACCTTCACCCTCACGCTGCCACTGCCACAGCCCTGACAGGCAAGGCCGCCGTGGCCCAGCGTGGATTCTGCTGGGTGACAGCCAAGAGCCAGCGGCTCCCTGCCCGGCCTTCCCGGTGCAGGCCCGGTGGGTTGGCCTAAGGTCATCTGGAAGCGCTTACACTGCATCCTCCTACCGCAGAGCTCAGACGCCCTGGCTGGTCCCGATGCCACAAAGAATGCATTCACCCCCGCTGCACCAGGGGCACTGGCCGGCTCACTCCGGAGGTGGGGACATCAGGAAGGACCTCGCTACCAAATGTCAAGGCTGCAGAGACAATGGCCGCATTGTTCCACCTGTCTTCACAAAGCATCCGCTGGGGCCTACGCCCCCGACAGGAGGCACAGATGTACTTATCTTCAGGCCTGTGTTTCCTCTAGGGCCAGGACAGTCTCCCGCACCAGGAGCGGCTGGGTGTCTCAGGGCCACAGACGTGTGGTGGTGCCCCAGGACAAGCACCAAGGGCGTGTGTGGGGCCACGGCCACTTCAAACTAGCTCACCTGATCTCTCAACGGTACCAGTCAGCTTTCCTGGTTCCGGGACCCTCCCCAGTGAAAGCTGGTGTCAATGAGCTCTGCGCCACCCGCCAGGACCTGAGCTGCTCTGCGGGGGGTAGGGGATGGGGGGCAGTCGACGTCGTCCCCTCCCTGGAACTCCCCTGGGGAGAGGGTAGCCCACGGGCTGCAAGCTCCTCTTCCAGGGACAGCCTGGCCAAGCCCGCCACTCACCGCCTGCCCGCTTATCTTCTGGGCTGTTACGCAAGTGGCTCTGGCTGGCTTCCACGGGGGGCTCGTCACTGGCAGGGCTGGTGACCCCCGGGATGGTGGGCAGGTCCCTCGGGGGTGTTTGGGCCACAGGTGAGTTCCGACACTCCATCAGGAACTTGCGGTCATAGATGATCCTGGTACCTGGAGGGCGGGGGCAGGGGAGGCCGGGAGTCACCTGACCCTTGCCACTGGCTTTCCCATGGCTTTCCCACTTGCCGGGGAGCGGGTCCCCTCCCACACTGGCTGGGCCCAGCGGTGGCCAGCTCGACCTACTGCGTCCAAGCCTCCCTGACTCCCCTCCCCACGGCTGTTCCGTGCACCCTGTGCCCCCAAAGCTGCTCAACCCACTGGCCCTCAGTGCTCCGTGGGAAAACCACCGCAACCACACTCCATGGGCAGAAAGTGTGCCCTTCTCATTCAGTGACCCACACTCTCCAGACTACCCCCAGCTCCTCACTAACCACGGAGCCAGCCGACAATGAAGTGGGTCCCCAGTCTAGTAAAACGTCCTGCCTGGGCTTTGTGGAGAGGGAAGCAGGGCGACAGGCCCTACCTACGGGTCCTGAAAAGGCGCCTGCGGGGGCTCCGGAAGATGTCCCCACCCCGCCCCGCGTGTCCCTGGGTTAGTCTGTCCCTGCTCTGTGTCCTGCTCACACTCTCCTCTCTCCTTTCTTCTTACCAATGGCAGGTACGTGTGTGCCCGTGCACGAGAGGGTGGGGAAGGAGGGGGAGAGAGCAGGCGCCTCCCAGGGGGCCTGGTTATGATCCTCTCTCCAGTTCTCCATCCTGTTAGGACCCTGGCGTACACGCACACCCATGGGGGCTGGACTCGCACCCGGTCGGCCACAGGGGACCCAGTTTCTGCAGGGCGTCTAAGCAGGTGCTACGGGCCGGCCTCCCGCTCCCTCAGTGCTGGTCTTCCTCGCGGGCGAGGCCCCGTCCTACGGAATCACTCACCGTCCTCACATGGACCCAGGGCCGCCTACGTGCAGCTGCCTGGGCGACAGTGTGGGAGGGAGTGGTTCCCAAAGAACCAGGCCCAAGACCCTCGTGGGAGGCCCGCCTGCGCCCTCGGCTACCAGCGAGAGTGGGACGGTCACTGGCCTTTCGTCCTCCCTGAATCTGTGACGGCAGTGGGGACTAGTGGGCTATACCTTTTTTTTTTTTTTTTTTTTTTTGGCAAATGTGCCGGAGAGACAGAGAGGGAAAGTGACACACCACTCCCAGGAGGGATTGCCACACCATAATCCTCTCTCCTCCTTGGAATGTGGGGTGCGCACACACACACACACACACACCCACCAGCATGCTTTTCAAGCGCTGGGTCTAGAACTTGGACCGCGCAGTCAGCCACGTGGGATCAGGGCCTTAGCCCACAGGCCACCTGCTGGCCCCCAGTGGCCCATCTTTAACACTTGAAAACGCGGGGTGATTCCCCGACTTCGGAGAGCAGGCTGTGGCTCGTCGGCTGTGGGTCCGGCTAGAATGTGAAACCGTCCGCGTTGTTGTCTTTTTATAGTTTCCTTCTATTTGTAGCAAGTGAATCTGGTTTCCATATACAGTACTGCTGTCATGTTTCCTTCGAATACTCAATTTAGTGTGATGATGACGGATCAGTTCTACGTGTTATGTAATATGTATGTGTGTATTTATTTATTTTTGGAGATTTTTGCTGTGGGGTGCGTGTGCTCACCAGAAGGAGGGAGAGAGAGAGACAGAGAGAAAGCGAGAAGCGTGGTGTGGAGGCAGCGGGATCCCACGTGGCTGACTGAACGGCGAGTCCCGGCACCGGGGGCCTGGGAAGCATGTCGGCGCATGTACTAAGGGAAGGGAGAGGTGGAGAAACAGGACTGTGGCATCACCCTCCCCCGTGGGGTGCTTTCTCTCTCCCTGTGTCTCTCTGGCAAAATTAAAAACAAAAACTGCCTTGCCCAGAACGAGGACACACCCCTCCCTCCCACAGGAAGTCCTAGGAGCTCTGCGGGGCTGGAGAACAGGAGCGCCCCCTGCAGGGCCCCGGCTGCGAGTTCTGGCACTCACTGCCCACTTCCCTAACTGCGAGCTGGGAGCAGGTGTGGGACTAGGGCAGTGCCTGTGCGCCAACCCCAACAGATGTGGGAGCCCAGGGCGGGGCGGTGGGCTGACACACCCCACGGGGGTGCTTCGCCCTGGTCGGTCCGTCTCTATCTGGTGAGTGCACAGGTTCTCTATCGATGAAGAAAGGGGGGTACACGTTCATTAGCTGGTGTTACCTGGGATCTTACTTACTCATCACACCAGCAGGGCCCCACCCTGTGATCCACCCCAGCCTCAGCCAGTCCAGAGGTCTCAGGACACGAACTCAGGACCACCCCGGTGTGTGCAGCATGGTGGAGCCTTGCATTACCACTGCACCACTGGCTGGCCTTGTTTGGGACTTGGCGCTCCAAATGTGCACCAGACACAGGAAGGGCATTTTTTCTCACGGCATGCTTTGTGGCAGTGACGGTCTGCTTCAAAGTGTGACGGGGACATTCCCCGGGGTCCACTGTCCTCCCCTACAAAACTACGGTGTTGTGCTGGGGCTCAGGTTTTTGCCATAGGGCACATGTGCCTACTTGAGAGAGTCAAAGACAGAGAGGCAAAGTGAGAAATCACCTCCCAGGGCATGGCCGTGCCACAGTCCCTTCTCCTTCACTCTCCTCTCGGGATTCTGGGCGTACGTGCACGCACACCTGGTGTGATTTTCAAACCACCGGTCCCAGGACTCAAACCACGGTGGGCTATGTGGGATCTAGCGCCTTGACCGCCATGCCACCTCCTGCCGCAGTCTAAGCTATTTTTAAAGTCCCAACCAGGAGCCACATATTTATCGGCTTTCCTGTCGGCCGGCAGTGGCGCGTACAGCATTCGCTCGGAGGCAGAAGTCCTGGCTCTGCCTGGGCTGGCCACACGCTGTCCCTCAGCTCTGAGGCAGTGTCCCTCTTCGGCTAACTGGAGCGTGACAACGGAAGGACACCTCACAGGAGCACCGAGAAGATGAAATAAAACAATGAGCGTCTAGATGCTTTGTACAAGAATAAAGTGCGGGGGACCAGCAGCTGGCGGACGTAATGGCTCTGTCGCTGGACTCCCACGTAGTCGACCGCGGTTTGAGTTCCAGACCCGGTGGCTTAAACTCACACCGGGCGCGTGTGCGTGCGTGTCCAAGATCCCGAGAGGAGAATGGAGGAGAAGGGATTGCGGTCTGGCCATCTCCCCTGGGGGCTGATTTCTCGCTTTCTCTCACTTTCTGGCAAGCCCTATAGCAAAAACCTCTCAAAAAAAAAAAAAAAAAAAAAAAAAAAAAAAAAGAAAGAAAGAAAGAAAGAAAAAAAAAAAAAGAATAGGGACCAGCAGTTAGCGTAATGGCTATGTCGCTGGACTCCCACGTAGTCGACCGCGGTTCGAGTCCCGGACCCGGCGGCTTAAACTCACGCCGGGCGCGTGTGCGTGCGTGCCCAAGATCCCGAGAGGAGAATGGAGGAGAAGGGATTGCGGCGTGGCCATCCCCCCTGGGGGGTGATTTCCTGCTTTCTATCTCTCTGTCTCTCTCTGTCTGTCTGGCGAGCGCACGCGCCCTATAGCAAAAACCTCTCCAAAAAAAAAAGAAAGAAAAAAAAAAAGAAAAAAAAAAAAAAGAATAAAGTACGGGACCAGCAGGTGGTGTGGTGGTTAAGTGGTTAAGGTGCTGGACACTCTGTGGCCAAATGTGGTTCGAGTCCCGAACCTGGTGGCTTGCTTTCTCACTTTGTCTCTCTCTCTCTCTTAATTCTCTGTGTCTCTCTCTGGTCAAAATAAAATAAGTGAATTGGGAACCAGCAGTTAGAGTAATGGCTATGTCGCTGGACTCCCACATAGTCGACCGCGGTTCGCGTCCTGGACCCGGTGGCTTAAAACTCACACCGGGTGCGTGTGCGTGCGTGCCCAAGATCCTGAGAGGAGAATGGAGGAGAAGGGATTGTGGCGTGACCATCCCCCCTGGGGGGTGATTTCTCGCTTTCTGTCTCTATGTCTCTCTCTGTCTGTCTGGCGAGCGCACGTGCCCTATAGCGGAAAACCTCTCCAAAAAAAAAAAAAAAAAAAAAAAAGTGAATGAATAAACAAAATTAAAATAAATAATTCTTTAGAAAAAAAAAAAGAATAAAGTACGATAGCCATGTAACTGCTATTAAAAAGAGAACCACAGGGCCGGATGGTGGAACAGTAGTAATGCACTGGACCCACGTGGGAAGGGCCTGGATCTGTGTCCTGGGACCTCCCTGGGCATGCCAGGCAGATGTGGTGTGGCCAGCTCACGTTGAGGGTTGGTCACCGAGTCAAGACCCCACGGGGCTCCCCTCCCCCATCTAACTTTCTCCTAGAGGAAAGGAACTTAAAAAGGCCAACACAGGGCCAGCAGGTGCATGGTGGTTAAGGCACTGGACTCGCACGTGGCTGACTGGTTCAAGGTCCAGACCTGGCAACTTGCTTTCTCTCTCTCTCTCTCTCTCTCTAGTGAGTGCATGAGCCCTGTAGCAAATAAAAGTGATAGTATTTCAATTAAATCCATAATTCTTAAAAAACAGACCAACACCTGGGAGAACATACACAACCACACACAAAGGCCCCAAGCCAGGAGTAGGAGCCCTTGGAAGACCAGGCCATTTAGCGCCTCTGCCCTCAGGCTGCGGGAGTGCTTAGGTCCCAGGTGGGGTGGACACAGCGACCACCGTCACCACTTGTCACCTATCTGCACTCATGGCCTGGCATGCCAGGCCTTAGACCCTCCACAGTCCCCACAAAGGAGATGCCACTATGATTAACCTGCAGAAGAGGAAACTGAGGCTCGGGAAGGCTGTCCCCTCGCAGCCACCCAGAGCAGCCATCCTGTCTTGGCTCCAATTCTAATGCTACCCACAGTTTAAAATGGGCAAGACAGGGCCAGTAGGTGGCATGGTGATTAAGGTGCTGGACTCCCACATGGCTGACTGAGTTCTAGTTCCAGACTTGGTGTCTTACTTTCTCACTTTCTCCTCCATCTCTCTGTGATAAACTTTTAAAAAAATAATAATAAAATTAAATAAATCTTTTTAAAAAATAAATTAAAAAGAATGATACAATGGGCAAGACAAGGCCAGCCAGTGGTGCAGGGGTGAAGGCAGCTGGATCCCACATGCCAACACGGTTCAGACCCAGACCTGGCAGGACGGTCTCTCGCTCCCCAGCCCTCCTGGTGGCTGCTCTGGGTGGGGCCGTCCTGGCCCGAAGGCAGGAAGAGGGTGGCCACAAAGACGAAAAAGTCGCTGGAGTCGATCAACTCTCGCTCCACCTTGTTATGAAAAGTGGGAAGTCTGTGCTGGGGTCCAAGCAGATCTTAAGATGACCAGAGAGGGACCAGCAGTTGGCCTAATGGCTATGTTGCTGGACTCCCACGTAGTCGACAGCAGTTCAAGTCCCGAACCCAGTGGCTTAAACTCACACCAAGCACATGTGCGTGCGTGTCCAAAATCCCAAGAGGAGAATGGAGGAGAAGGGATTGCAGCGTGGCCATCCCCCCGGGGGAGTGATTTCTCACTGTCTCTCCGTCTGTCTTTCCGGTGAGTGTGCGCACTCTATAGCTAAAACCTCTCCAAAAAAAAGAAAAAAAAAAAGTAGACCAGACGAGGTGAAGGGAAGCTGGTGACGCTCGCCAACAACTGCCCTGTGCGGAGGACATCAGGAGCGGAGCCCTGTGCTGTGTTGGCAGAACCGTGTCCCTCACCACAGTGGCAGTAACACTGAGCTGGGCACAGCACGTGGAGAGTACCATAGTGTGCACACCGGCTGTCCGACCTGGGGGACTCCAGTACCGTCAGGAGCACGCCGGACAGACCGGTGAACAGTAAACCATGCAACAAGTTTACTGTAATAAAACTTGCCAGAGCTTGTTTTAAAAACACTGAGAAAAACAAAAAGAAACAAAAAACACTGGATGTGTGCGTGTTCTCCTCTCTCAAGAGGAGAGAGAAGTGGAGGAGAAGGGACTGCAGCGTGAGCATTCCCCATACGGCACTCTCTCTTTGGTAAGCACATGTGCCCTGTACCAAAATTCAAAAAAGAAAGAAAGAAAGAGAAAAGATTAGCCAGGCAGGGCTGGTGGTAGCGCAGAGGAAATCTAAACTGCGAGGCTGACCCGGGTGGGAAGGTTCTGGGCTCGTGTCTGGAGCCCTCCCTGAGTAATCCGGGAGTGGGTCACGGGTGCTGTCTGTCTCTCTCCCTCTCCCTCTCTGAAGAACGAAACACATGAACTTAGGAAACGGTGAGGCAGCCTGGGCTAGCACTTCCGGCCGGGTAAACTAAGGGGCCTCAGGACCTTACCTAGGCTTGACGATTTGTGCAAAACAGTCCCCCCCAACCCCCCCCCCCCGTGAGACTGGGCCCTGTTCTCCCCTCCCCCAGTCTGGGCGTGACCTGTGAACCCAGCAGCTGCCCTCACTCTCCCAGGGCCTCCGCCTGGCACGGGCACCCTTCCCCTGAACGGGACATGAGGCTTAGTGATTCCTAGAACTGCTGTCCCTGGTCCAGGCAGGGAGGGCGTTTCCCAGCAGGGGCTGGGGAGATCTGAGTGCCTGCCTGTGCTCAGCCTCAAGCCAGCTGTCTGGGAACACAACCCAGGGCAACCTGAAACCCAGCTCCGGACAGCAGCTCCGTGCCAACCTGGGGCCCATGTGGGCCTGCTGGGTTTCTGGGCAGGGACGGCATGTGCGGAGTTCCCTGGGGCCCACGCAGGCATGCTTGGTCCCCAGGCAGGTGCCGCGTGTGCAGGGCTGCCTTCTGTGCTGAAACCCAAGATCCTGATACTTCTTGGGGGGCCAGGAATCTAGTGAAGCAACTCGAAGGCAGACTGGGGAGGCTGTCAGTGGCAAAGGATCCTCCTGGCTGGGGTCTAATAGACGCCCTGACCTCTGACCTGTGAGGGCACAGGCCAGCTTATTTGAAAATTACACAGGAGGGACAAGGCTTTTGCAGGGACTTTCGAGACAGAGCTGAAATAACGACTAACACTGACTAGGCTCCTTCCCCTCCTGTCACTCATCAATGCCTCAAAATGCAGCAGGTGCAGAGCAATATGGCCTCCCCTGAAATTCAACACCAACGGGAGTGTGCTTCTGAAAGTCCCCTGCTGTGAGCAGCAACAAGGCTGCCCTAGGAGGGCTGCAGGGCACCCCTGAAACCCATATGTTGAAGCCTGCTGTGGTTGCACATCCTCTCAAAACTCATGTGTTGGGAACCAGCAGTTAGCATACTGGCTATGTCGCTGGACTCCCACATAGTCGACCGCGGTTCGCGTCTCGGACCCGATGGCTTACAACTCACGCCGGGCGCGTGTGCGTGCGTGCCCAAGATCCCAAGAGGAGAATGGAGGAGAAGGGATTGCGGCGTGACCATCCCCCCTGGGGGGTGATTTCTCGCTTTCTGTCTCTAATGTCTCTCTCTGTCTGGCGAGCGCACGCGCCCTATAGCGAAAATCTCTAAAAAAAAAAAAAAAAAAACTGATGTGTTGAGATTTGTCTGTGCCAGTATTAAGAGGGTGAAAACTTAGTCCAGCTATCCTGTGGAGAGGCGGGGTCTCTGGGAGGAGATCAGGGCTCAGGTCATCAGGGTGAGCTCGCGGGCTGGGCTGTGACTGTCTTGCAGGGTTTGTAGGGGAGGGAATGAGACAGACTCCCAGGCACAACTGCACTGCAGGCCCTGGACCCTGGGCCTCCAAACCATGAGATGCATAAACCTCTGGCTGTATAAATAATCCAGACTCAGGTATTTTCTGTTATTGGCAGCAGAAAAGACTAGAACAAAGCCCCACCTCCAGCACCTAAGAATGTAACTGCATTTGGTGATAACATCTTTAAAGGGATGATTAAACTACAATGAGGCCTTTGGAGCCAGGCCCATCTGACTGGTTGCCTTATAAGAGATTTGGGTAGTTAAGGCAGTTGGATGCCACATAGCTGACTACATAGTTCGAGTCCCAGGCCTGGCAGCTTGGAAAATACACCAGGCACGTGCCCAAAATCCTAAGAGGAGAACGGGAGATTGCAATGTGACCATCCTCGGCGGGAAGGAGGGTGCTTTCTCACCTTCCCTGTCTTTCTTTCCTGTGAGTGTAGGCACTTTTTAGCAAATTCGATAAATTAAAGAAGAGATTTGGACACAGACAGACAGAGGAAGACCACGTGAAGACAAGAGAAGGAGTCTGCAGCTGCAGAGACAGCCTCACAGGAAGCCAGCCCGGCTGAACCTTTGATCTTCGACTCCCAGCCTCCAGAGCCATGAGACAGGAAGCGGGACGCACTGCCCAGGGGCAGAGCCCACTGCATGGTTGCTTTGTGGAGCTGGACACAAGGCCTTGGGAACAGGGCACGGGGTCTGTGACTCAACCTTTTCAGGAAGGTCTCCTCTGTCCTTAAACCAACAGTGATTCATTCACAGCCTTGTAATTCTGCTCGGCTTCTACACCTGCCTCTGGCTCTGCTGGCCATACATCTGAAAACGTGGGCCTCCAGGGACCAGCAGTTAGCGTAATGGCTATGTCGCTGAACTCCCACGTAGTCGATCGCGGTTCGAGTCCCGGACCCGGTGGCTTAAACTCATGCCAGGCTCGTGTGTGTGCATGCCCAAGATCCCGAGAGGAGAATGAAGGAGAAGGGATTGTGGTGTGGCCATTCCCCCTGGGGGGTGATTTCTTACTTTCTATCTCTCTGTCTCTCTCTGTCTTTCTGGCAAGTGCACGTGCCCTATAGCAAAAACCTCTCCAAAAAAAAAAAAAAGTGGGCCTTCAGAATGGCTTCCCTGCGTGCTCACACACGTGGCTTCTCTCCTGGAATTGGAGCTGGCTATGTGCTCTGCCTGGACAATAGAACATTTCTTTCTTTCTTTTTTTTTTTTGGAGAGATTTTTGCTATAGGGCGCGTGCGTTTGCCAGACAGACAGAGAGAGACATAGAGACAGAAAGCGAGAAATCACCCCCCAGGGGGAATGGCCACGCCACAATCCCTTCTTCATTCTCCTCTTGGGATCTTGGGCACGCACGCACATGCGCCCAGCGTGAGTTTTAAGCCACCGGGTCCGGGACACAAACCGCGGTCAACTACGTGGGAGTCCAGCGACACAGCCATTACGCTAACTGCTGGTTCTCAACAATAGAACACTTCTGACCCGAGCCTCAAGTGGCTCTGGAACCTGCCACATAAATAAGCTCAATCAGGACTGCAGAAGGATATGAGACCAAGAGGGCATCATGAACCCCCAGGCTCCCAGCTGTCCCCAGTAATGCCCAGACATGTCACTAAGGCCATTGTGCACCTTCCACCAGGGGGTGACCTAATTGCTGACTATATACAACTGTGTAAATTCAGGCAAGATTAGCAAAGAATACCCAATCAGACCAAAGAAAGAAAAAGGACAAATTGGTGTCCGAGTTTCTACATTTTTGGGATGACTTGTTACACAGCAATGGCTAGCTGTAACAGCCATTTTTACAAAGACAAGCATCCCTGGGCCCCTGGGAAACCTCGATACTCTAGGCTTAGTATCTGAGCTCTCTCAATAAGCTTTCATTCACAGACACTAGATTACAACACACCCTTTGTTGCTCAAATGCCTTAAGCACCCAAATGCCAGGAAGCAGAAGTTAGCTACTTTTGCCTGGTCAGCAGTTCAGAGTGCTCCAATAATGCCTTGTTTATGCAAGAGGCAGGTGTACGTGCTGCTCAATGCTATGGGGAAGAGTAGCATGAGTAATTCTGTTGTCTATAATACTGGAATAAGTATGTAAGTTCAGAGAAAGTTTCTGGCCCCGGAATATTCTCAGATAAACGATTATACCTTGCAACTAAAAGGACAGAAGAAAAACTTAAATGTCATCGTTAAGCCAGATGAGACCCAGGCCTGAGGGTAGAGACTAGATGACCTTGAGGGAAATGCTTTCTGGCCAGGATCCTTTTCACCTGTTCACCTTCTCAACACCAGACCTGGCCTTAGATAGTGGGGACGTGAAGATGAGTAAGAACTTCCTGTCCAATCCAGGGAACAGACATGTCAGCAGACACGCCGGACTCCTTTGTGATGAGCCACAACAGACAGCGAACACTGGCGCGGGGCCAACCAAGATTGGAAAGGACAAGTTTTTGTTTGACTATGTAAGAATTTCAGTGTACAAACCAACATTTTTCTTTAGAATTATTGCCTTGAGGGGCTGGCAGGTGTGGTGTGGTGGTTAAGGGCACTGGACTCCCACATGGCTGACTGTGGTTCGAGTCCTGGACCTGGTGGCTTGCTTTCTTGCTTTCTCTGTCTCTCTCTCTTTCTCTCCCCTTTCCCCCTCTCTGGTCAAATTAAAAGAAAGAAAGAAACAATTCTTTTTTTTTTCTTTTTAGAGACTTTTGCTATAGGGCATGTGCACTCACCAGAAAGACAGAGAGAGAGACAGAGAGACAGAAAGTGAGAAATCACCCCCCAGGGGGGATGGCCGTAATCCCTTCTCCTCCATTCTCCTTTAGGGATCTCAGGCACGCACGCATACACACCCGGCGTGAGTTTTAGCTACCGCGTCTGGGACTTGAACTGCAGTCGGCTACGTGGGAGTCCAGCGACATAGCCATTACACCAACTGCTGGTCCCCCAATAATCCTTTAAAAAAAAAACAAAAAGAATTATCGCCCTGTGCTGGTCAGTGGCGCAGGGGTAACACAACACCATGATGCTGGGCCCGCATGGGAAGGTCCTGGGTTTGCCTCCTGGGGCCTCCAGTACTACACGCGCACACATACACCTTGTGCATGTGCACACACATGTGTGTGACCCAGGCTGGCTAAGTTAGGGGTTGAGTTGCTGCGCGAAGACCCTGCTCGGGGTACCTCTCATGGAAGGAATAAATAAACAAGCAAAGACAAATTACCCCCTTGGGAAGGAATCTCTTTTTCTTTTTTTTTTAAAGAATTATTTATTTACTTTTATTCATTCATTTTATTTTAATTTGACCATAGAGATACACAGAGAAAGAGGGAAAGTGAGAAAGCAAGCCACCAGGCCTAGAACTCGAACCATGGTTAGCCATGTGGGAGTGTCCAGCACCTTAACCACCATGCCACCTGCTGGTCCAGAGGAATCTCTTTTTCAATATTGCTGCTCTTTTCTAACTCCCGTTTTGGGTTTTCTTTTTTTTTTTTTTTTTAGAGAACTTTTTGCTGTAAGGCATGTGTACTCACTGGAGAGACAGAAAGGGAGAAATCACCCCCCAGGGGGCATGGCCAACCTGCAATCCCTTCTCCTCCATTCTCCTCTCAGGATCCTGGGCATGCACATGCACGTGCCCAGTGTGAGTTTTAAACCTCCAGGGCCAGGACTCGAACCATGGTTGACTATATGGGAGTCCAATGACATAACCGTTATGCCATATGCTGGCCCCCAGTGCGATCATTTGATATCACATTGGGAAGTCACTGCAAAATGATCACCATGATCAACTGAACACACTCTGATGTCGGCACACTCAGCATTTCTGTGGGAGGCGTTTGCTAGGACCTACCCTCTCAGTGAATTTCCAGGTACCTTCAACATGCTCATGAAAAAGGCATACGATGAAGAACTATGCGTGAATTTCAAGATTTTTTTTGGCACCAAAATAAACTCACATCGACTCTCACGTATCTGAACAGGATCTAGTTTGGGGAACGAATGCATTCGTTTCAGTAGGGCCCTATGGGAGCAGCATGAATTCTGCTAAAATTGAAGGTAGAGCAAACATCAAACTTACGGTGAAGTTTGGGTGGAAGAACGGTGAGATCGCTGGTGCTTACAAAGTTGATGGGGAAATGCCCCAAAGAAACCAGCTGATGAATGGAGAACTCATTTTCAGAAGGAATGAGGGTGGCTCATCAGTGACGTCCAATGCTCTGGAGGCAGACCCGCGTGAGGTTGCCAGGTCAGGTCCAGAGACCTCCCTAAGTGTATGCAGCGCATGTGAGCCCAGACCCGGGCTGGCTGAAACCAAAGGTGGGTCACGGCAGGAAGACACTGTTGGGGTGCTCTCTGTCTCTATTATTCATGGGATAAATGAATACACGGACTGTAAAAAGGGGTAACAATGGTCAGGATATGACGTAGTAGTTAAGGTGCTGAGATCCCACATGACTTTGTGGTTCAAGTCTTGGACCCAGAGGCTTGAAAAACATGCTGACTGCATGTGTGTGTGTGTGCACCCAAAGTCCAGAGAAGAGAATGGAAGACAAGGGATTGCAGTGTGGCCATGCCCCCAGGGAGTGATTTCTCACTTTGTGTCTCTCTTTCTCTCTCTCTCCCCAGCAAGCACAAGTGCCTTATGGCAAAAACTAGAAATAAAAAAACAAGGAGGCTTGGGGGCTAGCCCGCAGCCCAGTGGTCAGGGTAACTGATCCCACATGGCTGACAGACACAGGGCTTGAGAAGTATGCCGGGCAAGTGTGTGTACCTGCCCAGAATTCCTTAGAGGAGGGAAGGGTGGGGAGATGGACTATGCCATGGCCACGCCCCATGGAGGGTGCTTTCCCCCTCCCTCCCTCTCTCTCTGGTGAATGCAAACCCCCTCAGTAAATAAATCAATAGGAGGAGGAAATAGGGCTAGCAGGTGGCATAGTGGTTAGGGTGCTGGACTCCCACGTGGTGACCACGGTTCTAGTGCATACATGCCCAAGATCCTGAGCGGAGCATGGAGGAGGGACTGCATCATTGCCATTCCTTCTGGGGGTTATTTCTCGCTATCTCTCTGGTTCTCTCTGTCTCTCCGACAAGCACATGCACCCTATGGCAAAAATCTCTAAAAACAAAACAAAACAAAAAAAAACAGGGGACCAGCAGGTGGCGTGGTGGTTAAGGTGCTGGACACTCCCACATGGCTGACCTGGGTTCAAGTCCTGGACCTGGTGGCTTGCTTTCTCACTTCCTATCTCTCTCACCCTCTGTCTCTCTCTGATAAAATTAAAAAATCAATGAATGAATAAATAAATAAAATAAATAATTATTAAAAAAAAAAAAAAAAAACAGGAAGAAGGAAAAGGCAAGGAGACTTAGGGGCATTGGAGGAGTCTGGCACTCCACACCAGCCCTCCTACCCAGGGGCCAAGCTCTTCAATGAGGACAGGGTGGAATGTGCCAGACGCTTTCAAAGGAAGCTAGGTCAGGTGCGAGCGAGAGCTCATTGCCTTAATGTCCAAGGTCTTTAATAACATCCTTGTGAGGAAGGGGCAGGGACGGTGGTGCAGCAGCAAAACACAATGCAAGGCAGGGTTCTGGAGGCTGACTCACAGGGAAGGTGACCAGCGCACATCCACAGACCTCTCTGCCTGGGCCGGGCATGTCCACTGTGTGCCCACAGTCCAGGCTGGCTGAGGCTGGGTGTGGATCGTGGCACCAGGATCCTGTCGGGCACTGTCCCTCTCACTCACAGAACTTTATATAAATAAATATATATACATATGTATGTATATATAATATGTAATTTGGAATATATATAATAGATATATTTTTTTAATATAAACTGAAAACTAAGCACGGTGTCCTTAATGACCTGGTGCGGCTAAGGCCTCAGCTCCGGCACTCAGCCCACTGCCCGTCTTCCCAGCACTGCCCGTTCTTGGGGCTGCTCCAAGGTCAGCTTCCTGGGCACAGACCACAGACCTGCTTGTTCAAACACGGTGCCGTTAACACCTGCAGCCCTACCCGCCTCCCTCTGATGAACCTCACCCAGGTACAGGTCTCCAGGATGCCCACCACCCAGGCAGCGCCTGTAGCCTTTGGGGTCAAACACGTGGCGGTTGAAGGGCAGGAAGCAACCCAGTCACAGGTTCTGCAGGTGAAAGGGCTGTTTACGGGTTGCTGGAGACGGTCAAGACTCCAGACTCGAATATTCAACACGACACTCCCTTTGGCAGACGTGGCGTCATTCCTCCTGAACCTAACTCAGGCTTAGCCTACACTGGCTCAGTGCCCGTGGGCAGCAGGTGGAGTGGCAGGGACAGACAGCTCAAACCAGTGGCACCTCTCCCTAGGACAAGCGCTTCGGCGCCATTCCTGGTAAGACCGAACTGGGACAATTGCAGCAAGAGCTCTTCCTGAGAGGCTGACCACCCCGCAAGCAGGCTAGTGCGGGCGCCCGTGCAGACACGGCCGAACACCCGGCTCTGCGCCAGCTGTGGTGGTAAAGCAGGAATGATTCGTGCCGAGATGCTGAGACCGCAGGGCGAGGTCTGGGTTCGCATCTCAGGTCTCCCTGTGCATGTGTCTGGGCCCTGGCTGGCTGAGGCTGAGGCTGGGGCCTGGACAAGGTGAGGGCCCTCATGGGGATGCCTGTCTCTCTTCCTTCCTCTGTTATGGAAAAAATTCATAAATTAAAAAAAAAGAAAAAAAAAACAAGTAACATGACAACAAAACAGCCTGATTTAGAGACTGAGGCCAAACCCAATGGCAGGAGTCCGACTCCAGAGATCTGGAAAGGTGAGGGAAGGCCATTCTACTCATTTTGGAGTCCTCGAGGGTGGTATGCAGACCAGTCACCAGGACCTACTTAGAGATGCAGAGTCCCTGAGACTCAGCAGATGGTGTAATGTCTATGTCGTTGGACTCCCACATAGTCGACTGTAGTTTGAGTCCCGGACCTGCTGATTTAAAACTCATGCCAGGTGCACATGCATGCGTGCCCAAGATCCCAAGAGGAGAATGGAGAAGGGACTGCGGCGTGGCCATCCCCGGGGGGTGTTTTCTCTCTGTCTCACAGGATCTGCATTTACTGTGGTCCCAGGTAATTGACCTGCACACTGAAGACCGGACTGAGCACTCTTTTGAAGGGCTGAGCTCTCCTTCAAACAACTGACAACAGGGGAGGGGAGGTGCCATGGGCTTCGGAGGACTTGAAGCCTTGGCTAACTGAGACAGACGGGCTCCCTGGCACTGGTAGAAGCAGGCAGGTTTCTCCAGGTAGGGGCTGTGAGCTGTGCCTGCTTCCCGGGCAACCCTGGGCAAGAAAGGGTGGGCTCTGACTTGTGGAAGGCGGCACGCTTCTTCTAGAGGCCTCATTACTGTAGGGCACACTCCCGGGACCAGCAGTTGGTGTAATAGCTACATCGCTGGACTCCCATGTAGTCAACTGTGGTTCGAGTCCTGGATCTGTTGGCTTAAACTCACGCCGGGTGCGTGTGGAGCGCGTGTGCGTGCGTGCCCAAGATCCCAAGAGGAGAATAGAGCAGAAGGGACTGTGGTGTGACCATCCATCCAGGGGGTGATTTCTCGCTTTCTGTCTCTCTCTCTCTTTCTGGTGAGCACACGTGCCCTATAGCAAAAACCTCTCAAAACAAACAAACAAAAACTGAATTCCCTTTTTAAAAAAATGTGGGGTACACTCCCCTGCAGACTCCCTCCCTGCCCCAACCAAAGACCTCCAAAGTAAAGGGAATTTGCTGTGGTCAGTCCCCCCACTTCCCTGCCCAAAATGAGAAATTGGGTTGGAGCTCCCCTAACTAGCACCCTCGCAATTGTTTCCAAGCTGATTCACCCCATCCAGCGACAGAGAGCAAAAAAGGACTCCCTGACCGGACCAGCAGGCGGCATGGTGGTTAAGGCGTTGGACACTCCCACATGGCCGACCACGGTTTGAGTCCCGGACCTGGTGTCTTGCTTTCTCATTTTTCCTCTCTCTCTCTCTCTGTCTCTCTCTTGCCAAATTAAAATAAATTAATGAATAAATAAAAGTAAATAAGTAATTTTATTTTAAAAAAGAACTTCCTAAGCCTTAGGCCTTCCTCGGTGTCCACTGGCACAGACTAGGCAGAGCTCACACCCACTTGAAAAAACCCTCAGGAAGGTGGGAGTAGATAGGGCAGACACCCCCCACGAGGGGGCCAGAAGACCCAGAGACAGAGTGAGGAGTCCGCAGAAAGCGCCCTGGGAACATCTGGGTGGTTCTAAAGGAGGGAGGAGCGTTCTCCCTCCTCCACACTCAGTCTGGGAAAACGGTGTGACAGGGACACCAGACGCATGCTTAAGTCATGGGGCCTAGCAGCCTGTTCTGTAGAATAAAGTGGCGTGGCTGGACAACAACATAGAAGATCCTGGAACTGGCAGGGGCGTGGTGGTTAAGGCATTGGATTCCCATATGGCTAACCATGGTTCAAGTCCCGTATCCGGTGGCTCGCTTTCTCTCTCCCTCTCTTCTTCTCTCTCTGGTCAAACTGAATAATAATAATAATAAATAAAGTTAAATAAAACGTTATAAAAATTTTAAAAGGAACATAGAAGATCCTAACACTATGCTTTACATCAAACATACAGAACCTCGCATCTGGCTGCGCTCCTGCCCGCGCGACGGCTGCCTGAGAAAATACGCACGTGGGCCCCAGCGCTGGAGAGGCGACGGCGGCCACGCCCGCCCGCACCCGGCTCCAGGACCTAGCGTGTTTTCCAGCCCTACCAGCGCGCAGGAGCCTGTCCCGGAGAGGAGGGGAGGGGGCCGGGGGTGGGGCAGGGGTGGGAAGGCAGAGGCGAGCGTGAGGATTTCATCATGCAAACGCGCGGGTAGGTTTCATCAGCGCCTGTGCTGGGGCTCCTGGGCTGGGACGGAACCCTCGCTCCCGAGGGCAGCCCAGGACCGCCCCCCACCCGCCCCGTGCCAGCTCAGCTTCCTCTTCCTCCTCCATTCCCGGGGAGGTCACACGGAGCCCCCTCCCCCCGGCAGAAGAACGTGTTTTTCCGCACGGCCCGCCCCGGAGATCCCACGCGCAAACCCGGGCTATGCCACCGCTGCCCGCGAGGCGCTGCCGGGCCCCAAGGGCACGTGTCCAACGCGAAACTAGGGCTGACGGTGAAGGAAAGAGGGCTCTGCGAGAACGGCCAGCCCACCCCCCCCCACCCCCCCACCCAGGACAGGCCTCCCCGCGGTCCTCCACCCGGACCCCACCCGATCCCGCTGCAGAACTCCAACACCCGACACGGGGCAGCGCACTCGGCGCGCGACAGTCCTGGAAGCGTGCGTGCCCGTCCGGGCGAGGGACTCGGCTGTCCTCCCGGAGGGAACTCCTGGGCAGTTTGCAGCCCGGGCTCGGACGACGCCCCCAGAGGGCAGGCCACAGGGCGGCCTCCACCGCGGCCCTCGCCGCCGCCCGACGCCCCCTGTGCGTTCTTCGCAGTCACCGCGCGCTGGAGCCTGTCGCCCCGTCCAGTCTGGGCTCCCGATCCCTCCCGCTCCGCCCCGTGCGTCCTCCCCGCCGCCCACCCGGGGGCATGCTGCACCCCGCGCCTACCTCCTGGGGTGGTGCTGAAGAGGGTGCCGCCGGGGGTGGTGCTGTAGTCCCCGGGCGGGAGCTGCACGCCGTCGCCGAGGACCACCCGGCGAGTGGCGGGGATGGCCCGGCTCGGGGTCTGGCTGCAGCTGCCGCCCCCGGACATGTCTCCCGCGCGCTGCACCCTCAGCCCTCCCGCCGCGCCCCGCCTCGCCGGTCGGCCCGCCCCAGAACGCCCCTTCCGCCTCGTGGCCTCCACGCCCCCTGGGATGTGTAGTCCGCCCGCCGCCCCGCCGGCCCCCGCTGCGCGCACGCGGGCGTCCCGCAGCTGAGCCGGGCCTGCAGCCCCCGGTCCCCCCGCGCCCGGCCAGCGCCGCCCGCCGGTGGCTGCCGCGTTCGCTCCCCGGTGCCTCTCTGCCACGCAGGTGGGCCGGGCGTGGGTGGTGGTCGCGGAGGTGGCCGGGGTTCACCGCTCGCCGGGCTGCGGGCGTTGTCTCCGAGCGGGAGTCCTGGAAGGCCCCGCCCGCCCTGGGAAAGCCTGGTTTCCATCAGATGCTGGGTCGGGTGTCCGGGTCAGCCTGGTCCGGCGCCTTAGTTCCTCGGGTGAGAAAGTGGGGGTTTTCGGGTCCCTCCCCCGGGTCTGGCGCATTCGCGAGGTGAACGCACGTCCCCGGCCTTTGGCAGGGACGTGGGAGCCCGACGGGACAACAAGCACGCCCGCTGGGTGCTCCCAGGTGAAGTTGGAGCCGAGCCAGAGAGGGAGGATGGGACCTCTGGACCTCTGGGGAGTTGGCCGTGGGGCGATCCAACATCCGATCGCCCTCTGACACGTGGTAGGCACTCCTGGAATGAATGAATGAATGAATGAGTGAGTGAGTGAGTGAATCTTCAAGGCCATACCTAAATGGGGAAATAAAAATGGAAGGAATGGGGGTCGGTAGGTGGCGGTGGTTAAGGATGCCGGTGAACTCCCACATGGCTGACCTCGGCTTGCTGGCTCACTTGCTCTCTCTGGTCAGATTTAAATACATACATAAATAAAGTTAAAAAAGGGAAGGAATGAACAACGTGTTGAGTTACAGTAGTTTCTATCGTTGTGGCCACACGTCTAAGGGGAGGAGGAGAGAGAACGGTTTAACAGGGAAATCGTGTCACATATATAGATACACACATACCATCTGTATATGTATGTACGGTTTGTATTAGTTTCTTTCCAATGGGCAGCACCGCGCTGCGATGAGACTATGTGAAAACCACCCTAAAGTTCTCAGAGCAGAGCCGTCCTCCCTGCTGGCCAGGATCACAGTTTGTGTCCCGGAAAACCATGAGTCATCACAGTTCAGGCAGGTACATCTTAGGTCATGCAGGACGAAAGTCACCCTTTCCTTGTTTAAGAAAATACAGCAGAGCCGAAGCTCAGAGAGGAGCAGGGGTCTGCCGGAGATGACACAGCTGTTACATGCCCAAGGCAGGACCAGAACCCGCACCCCTCCACTCCTGGCCTGGGGAGAATTGTGAAGGCGTTTGCCGTTGCTGTATTGGCTGGGGGCTTTCTGTGTTGCCCTATGGCTCTGAGGCCTGCATTTCACACAGCTAAGGTTCTAGGGGGGCCCTGCCAGAGCTCAGCACTACCCCGACCTCAGGCAGAGCTGTGGAGGGCTGTGGAGCTGGACGTGGGGTCCCCTAAAGCCAGATAGGACCTTACACACCAACAGCCGCTCACAGGGATAAGGTTCCAAAGGGGCCTGGGTGCTCCGAGGTGTGGGCATCGCAGGGGCCCTGGCGTGGGGTGGCGGACGTGGGGGTTACTGAGCAGGTTCGCTTGCCCAAGCCCACCAAGCAAACTGGACGCAAAGTGTGATGGTGGGAGCAGGAGGAGTGGGCTGGTCTCCAGAGGAGTTCCCCGCATGCAATTTTAAGGGCACAGTTTCCAGGCACAGGATTAGTTGAGTAATTGGTTCAAGAGGGTGCAGTCATCTCGTGGGCCCTCCTGACTGGCCAGGTCTTAGGTAACCTAAGTTCTGTTCAGGAGAGAGCAGTAAGGTTTCCGGTGCTATCCAGCTGGAGTCCGTGCACTCACAGCCGGCAATTTCTTTCTCTTTCTTTCTTTCTCTCTTTCTTTCTCCCTTTCTTCTTCTTCCTTCCTTCATTTCTTTCTTTCTTTTTCTTTCTTTTCATTTGTTTATTTCAATTTGATGGGAGAGAGAGAGAGAGAGAGAAGCAAACCACCAGGTCCAGGACTCAAACTGTGATCGACCATGTGGGAATTCAGCACCTTTAACCACCATGCCACCTGCCCTCCCCCAGCCAGCAATTTCTCTACTGGGAAGCCTCTTAATTTAGTGATGGGTAAAGTGCTGCACTCCCCCATGGTTAACCAGTTTGAATCCTGGATCTGGTGGCTTGAAAATTACACAGGGAGTGTGTGCACGGGGTGCCCATAATCCCTGGAGGAAAATGGATTGCTAAATGGCCATCCCCCCCACCCCGGGGGTGAGTTCTCACTTTCCCTCTTACTGTCTCCAGTGAGTGCTTACACCCTATGGCAAAAAAAAAAAAGTTAAAGCCACTGTCATTCCTTTAAGTGAGAGCTTTCACAGTCTTAGGACCCTCATTGATGGCCCATTTGCTCCATTACCACAGCCCACGTCTGGAGTCGTACCCTTACTTAGGCCCTTAAAATGGAAAGGAGTCTTGTGGGGCTGGCTGGTGGCATGGTGGTTGGGAGCGTTGGGCTACTATCATGGCTAGCTGCAGTTCGAGTCCTGGACCTGGCAGCTTGGTTTCTCACTTTCTCTATCCCTCTTTGATCAAATTAAAGTTAAATAAAGTAATTCTTTTAAAGAAACAAAGAATTGAATCTTACATTCCAAGCCCCTTAGAAAGACATTTTACTTTTATTTCAGCTCTTACTAATTTTCAGTTTGAGGAATTCTCATCTTTTTAAATTTTTTCTTCTTCCTTAGGTTTTTGCCATAGCACATGTGCGTGCCGAAGAAACAGCGAGAGAGAGTGAAAAGGCACCCCAGGGGGTGGCCACGCTGCAATCCCCATTTCTCCATTGCTCTCCTGGGGATCTGGGCACATGTGACATGCTCCTGGCAGGTCTTTCACGGCGCAGGGTCCAGGACACGAACCAGGGAGTCAGTCATGTGGGACCCAGCGCCTTAACCACCAGACCACCTGCTGGCCCATACCTTGTCTTTTTTTTTTTACTTTTCTAGAGATTGTGTGCGCTCACTAGAGAGCGAGAGAGAACACCCCACACCACCGTGGGGAATGGTCGATCCCTAGCCCTCCCTTTCTCTGCCCTATCGGGATTTTGGAAATGCACACGCGTGTGCTGCTCGTTTCCCAAGCCTCTGTGTCCAGGACTCAAACTTCAGGGTTGGCGACGTGAGAGCTGGCTGCCTTAGCCAGCAGGCCATGGGGCCAGCCCTAGGCCTTGTCTTTTTAAATCTTCAAAAGAACAAACTCTCCTGCGCATAGCAGGTGCCACACGTGGTTCGTTTGCATGTTGACTGAACGAAGGCTTTCTTGAGATTAGGGGCCAAGTCACTCTCAGTAACTAAGTTACGCTTCAAGCAAGCTTCAAATATGGAGCTCTTGCTCTGTACAAAGACCAAATCCATATTTCTCCATGTCGCGGAGTGCCAGCCGGGCCCTGTGTGTGTTCAGTCTCGACAGCGCCGTCTCAGAGGGCGCTGACGGTACCTTTGAGTGCAGTTGCTGTCGAAAGCCACACTCTCTGTTATCGATGGAAATAACCAACTCTGCAAAAATAATAACTACTGTGGTTTATTTTTAAGCATGAATATAACTGACTTAGGCCCAGAGAGAGAGGAAAACGTGCCTTTCTCGGGATGACCAGGTACAGAGGTTCTTTTATTTAGTTTTGAGAGTGAGAGACAGAGTTTGGAATTTAGTGAAGAGTTTTTCTATTGGTCTGGACCAAAAAGGTGAGATATATGGAAGCAGGTGGGGTGGGAGGCTTGTAGATTACAGGTGGGTTTTACAGGTGCTTTTTTGTTTTTAGATAATTGTTTTATTTATTCATTCAGTTCTTTTAATTTGACTAGACACACACACACACACACACACACACACACACACACATAGAGAAAGAGAAGGAAAGTGAGAAAGCAAGCCTCTGGGTCCAGGACTTGAACTGTGGTCAGCCATGTAAGAGTGTCCAGTATCTTAACCACCATGCCACCTGTCCCCGACAGGTGCTTTTTTTAATGTAAAGAATTATTTATTTAATTTTATCTATTCATTCATTTATTTTAATTTGACCATAGAGAGAGACACACAGAGAGAAAGGGAAAGTGAGAAAGCAAGCCACCAGGTCCAGGACTTGAACCACAATAGGCCATGTGGGAGTGTCCAGCACCTTAACCACCATGGCACTTGCTGGTCCTAGGGTTTTACAGTTTTTAGGTTGGTGATTGGGAAAGAAAGGACTGTACTTTAACAGAGATCAGGAGGCTTAACATACATCAAAAAGACACTGTGCCTGGGATGTGGGAAAAGTCCTGTTCTGACTGGGTCCAAATGGTCTGTAAATCTTAGTGGGTGTGAGCCCGCCAGGCCCTCTGGAAAGAATTTTGGAAATAGAAAAGCACAGACTTCTGTCCTTACCCTCTTCCTTTGGCTCTGTCGAATCTATCAGCCTGCAACTCTCCTGCACTTCTGGCTAGAGGTCAAAAGAAAGAAAGGAGAATGGTCTCTAACGCCTGTGAGGAAAGAGGGACAGACGCAGGGTCCAGGCAGAAACCCTCCCATCTCATTCCACTTGACCAGAGGCAGGGAGCGGAGGAGGGTGCTGTTATCATCTACATTAGTGGGATTTCTCTGGGTGGCCCCCTTCTTCCTGCAGGAGAAGCGTGGCGAGGTTGACAAAGAACGTGGATGAACATGAAGAGCAGCCTTGGTCTGAGTGCTCCTCTTAGCAGAGTTCAAGCCCACGAGGAAGGGCCAGGAGAGAGTCCCAGGAGTGCTGCTTGGGGCGTGGGCGGGGCACGGAGAGGTGAGTTCTGATCCACTGACTCAGAGCTTCAGTGCAGGCGACTTCTGAGGCCCTCAGGCTAGGGAGGGACTCAGAGAGACTGAGAGGGAAGCTACCTGGGGTGTGTATGTGCCCATGCACGTGTGTGTGTGTGTGTGTGTGTGTGTGTGTGTGTGTGTGAGAGAGAGAGAGAGACTCCATTGACAGTATTACTGCAGGCTGAAGATGATGCTGCCCTTCACGGGGACCCTCTGCAGCAGCGAGCATGCCCTTGCTGTGGCTGTGCTCTTACGGGTCCTGAGCTTCTGTGCAGTGGGGATTCTGGGCTGGCTGGCCTGACTGACTGCCTGCCTTCCTTCCTTCCTTCCTTCCTTCCTTCCTTCCTTCCTTCCCTCCCCACATGTGATTTCAGCCTGTCAACCTGAAAAGGAAGAAGGAAGAAAAGCAAAAGAGTTTACCTGAGCCAAGGTCAAGATGACCACTGGGCACGCAAACTGGCTTGCCCTGGACAGTATCTGCTGAGGTCCTGCAGGTTCCAGGGGGGTTTTAAAGGCAACACAACCCCGAGTTGGGGCAAGGGGTGCAAGGAGTCTTGTACGCAGTGGCTGACCAATAGGGGAGCAGGATGACTTCACGGTCACCTGGTGTCACTGTGCTTAATCGTTTTTCCTTCCTCACAAGTTTTGCCATGGGGCACATTCACTCACTGGAGACAGAGACAGAAAGAGAGAGTGGGAGGGAGAGTAAGGCCCCCCAGGCTGGGCAGCACTGCAATCTCTTCTCGTCCACTCTCTTCCGGATTTGGGGCACACAAGCACACGTGGTGTGTTTTTCACATTGCCAGGCCTAGGATCCGAACCGCAAGTGGCCTTGTGAGATCCAGCACCTTAATATCCTCACCTTCTGCTGGCTCCACTTCGCTTACCTTTTTTTTTTTTTTTTGGTGAGAGGTTTTTGCCTAAGGGCGCAAGAAAGAGAGACAGTGAGAGGAAAAGTTAGAAATCACCTCCCAGGGGAAATGGCCACACTGCAATTCCTTCTCTTCCATTCCCCCAGGATTTGGGGCATGTATGCACATACACCTGGAATGATTTTCAAGCCACCAGATTTAGGACTTGAACTGTGGTCGGTCCTATGAGAGTCCAGCACCATAACCGCTGCACCATCAGCTAGCCTCACTCTCTTTTATTTTTTAGAGAAATTTTTTGCTACTGGGTGTGTGCACTTACCCCAGAGACAGAGAAAGTGAGAAATCACCCTCTAGGAGGATGGCCATGCTACAATCTCTTCTCTTCTGTTCTCCTCTTGGGCTGGGTCCAGGACTCAAACCACTGTCAGCCATGTGGGAGTCCAGCACCTTAACCACAGTGCCACCTGCTGGCTCCCACTTTGCGTAATCTTAAGCAGGATGGAGACAGTGAGCCTGGGAGGTAAGGGAGGAATGCATCGAAATAACATTGCTGTGAGTCACAGGCCCCCGCACACGCGTGTGCATACACACGGGCGTTTGCTGACGGAGCCTTGCTTAGCTCTGTGATCATCATGCAGAGCCATAACACGGAACGGGAGACCCGCGCAGGGACCCGGCCGTGCAGTTACAGGGTCCAGAGATCCGGGCACTCTGGAAGTGTCTTCAGGTCTCCCCAGCCACACCTTCAGTTACACGCCTGTCTGCTGTTTTTAAGAAAAAAACAAATAGGCCCTGCCCGTACCTAGTAGTTAAGGGAGTTGGCTCTCACATGGGCAACCGTGGTTCAAGTCCTGGCCCTGGCAGCTTGAAAAACATGCCAAGCACATGTGTGTGCATGTCCCGAATCCTGACAGGATGGAGAACGGATTGTGGTAAGACCACGCCCACGCCCCGTGGTGGGGTGCGTTCTCTCTTTGGCCAGTGCACATGCCCTATGGCAACTAAAAAGAAAGTAAACCAGCAAAGAAGCCAACCCCAGGGGCCCACCTACAATCTGCCTCACAGCAGACGCAGCCCTGTGCTGGCCGCGGCCCTCAGCTGCAGCTCTCGTTGGTTTAGCCCACCCTCAGGAAGCTCCCGGCTCCATATGAGCTTCGTGTTACCCACAGGGTGGCTTGAGAGAGGGATGGAAGTGGGGTCTGGCAGGTGGCGTGGTGGTTAAGGGCGCTGGCCTCCCACGTGGCCAACCACGGTTCAAGTTCTTGCTTTCTTGCTTTCCCTTTCTCTCTCTGTCTGGCCAAACTAAAAAATAATAATAATAGTAACAAATAAAGTTAAATAAAATAATTCTTTAAAACAAACAAACAAACAAAAAACATACCAGGTACATGTGCATGTGTGCCCAAGATCCTGGGAAAATGGAGACGGGATTATGGCACGGTTGTTCCCCTGGGGAGTGACTTAGTGCTTTCTCTCTGGTGAGCACATTCGCCCTATAGCAAAAATATTTAGGAATCACTCTGAAATCCAGCTTCTCCTTTAAAAAAAAAAATACTTATTTATTATTGTTTTAATTTGACCAGAGAAAGAGGGAGAAAGTGAGAAAGCAAGCCATCAGGTCTGGGACTTGAACCATGGTCGGCCATGTGGGAATCCAGCACTTTACCCACCATACCACGTGCCAGCCCCCAAATCAGCTTGTCACGTGCAGGGGAAGGCAACATCTACCTTGGAACACTTGGGGCGTGTTTGGGGCCATGGTGGCCCACAGAGCACACGCAAGGCCCTCTGGAAGCCTGTCTCCCCGCTCCCAGGCCTGCAGATCTGCCTGCAGGCCTGCATTTTCTTTATGTGAGGCGTAAAACGTGACATTTGTCAAGTGTCCCAGCACTCTGCGGGCCTTGGTCCCTAACCTCTGGGTCAGAGGGTTGGTGTGGACGCATGAGAAAACACGCGGACAAACAGAAAAGAAAGACGTGGGGTGTGCTGGGAAGGGGGGCTGGCATGTGCTCTTCTGCAGCTGCTCTAGAGCAGGGAAGCTGGGGTCACCTTGGGGTTCTGCGGGGTGCACCACCTGCCTGCTAGCCGCTGGGCCCGAGCACCCTCTAGTGGCTGCCCTCCGAGCCTACGAGTTTTGCTTTGTAGATTCTGACTTCGCAGTAACGTCGGTTCTTTCATAGCGTTGGCTGGTCCGTCCCTGCGTTCACTGACAGGAGGGTGTGCTTTAGCAGGGACGGGCTAGGCTCTGGGAGCCAATGGTGGATGACAAGCCAAATGCCTGGGTGTTCTTCAGGCAGAGTGTACACTGACTCAGTAACCCCGGCGGCGCGGAGGCCTGAGGGTTGCCCCTTTCATGTTGCCGACTGAGTTTCTCAAGGAGCACACACAGAACCCACATAGAGCAGACCTAGCATGCTTTAATTTAATTTATTATTAGTAGTTATTATTACTTTTTAAATTTGCCATAGGGCACATGTGCTCACCAGGGAGAGATGGGAGAGAGAGGGAGAGAAGTGAGAAAACTAGCCACTGGGTCTGGGACTCGAACCATAGTCGGCCATGTAGGGAATCCAGCACCTCGACCACCAAGTCACCTGCTGGCCCCTGACCTCACATGTTGTAACACTAGTGCCTATTATTTTAATATAATTTTTTAAGAATTATTTTATTTAACTTTATTTATTTACTTATTTTTAAAATTTGACCAGAGAGGGACAGAGCGAGAGAGACAGAGAAAGAGAGGGAGGGAAAGTGAGAAAGCAAGCTGCCAGGTCTGGGATTCGATCCGCAGTCAGCCATGTGGGAGTCCAGCGCCCTTAACCACCATGCTACCTGCCGGCCCCCAAGGCTGGCACCGATTTGAGGAGCGAGGCTTTCCGCTCCTTGTAGGCGGTTTGCCGCTGTGTAAGTCTGTCTTCACAATAACGGGTCCGACCCGCACGAGCTTTTCGGTTTGCCCTTTGGTACATTTATCACTCCAGGGGCCTGTGGCTGGGCTGTCCATTATGGTAGCCACTAGACACGCAAGGCTGTTTAGGTTTAAACTTACGAAAATGACTTAAAATTTAAAAGCCAACTCCTGGGCCAGCTGATGGCCTGGAGGTTAAGATGCTGAACTCCCACATGGCTAGCTGTGCTTTGCGTCCCAGACCCAGCAGCCTGAAAAACGTGCTGGGTGCATGTGCATGCCCAAAAGGAGGGAGAGGTGGAGGAAAAGGATTGTGGCATGACCGTCCACCATGGGGTGTGCTTTCTTGCCGCCGTCCCCCCCTAGCAAGCGCATTCAGTTGGACAAAATTAAAAAATAAATAAATCCAGCCCCTCGATTGCACTACGTGTGTGCGCAGTGCTCGGCACCCACACGTGGCTCGTGGCATTACCACCGGGCAGTGAGGCGTGGACTCCTTCCATCACAGGAGGTTCTATTGGACCATGGGTAAACAGCGGTGGGACCTGCCGTGTGTTAGCAGGGAGGTGTCACCCACTCACTTCCCTGTTTTCCTACCTGCGGTTTGGAGAGTGGCCCTTGGCTGGCACCACGGGGAAACCAGAGCGTGTATGAGTCAGAACACCGAACTTCCTGTCTTTGCCAGCCCCGCTCTCTGTTCCCGTGGCCCAGTCTCATCCAAGTGCCCAGGAGGCCGACCGAGGAGCTGGCTCAGAGCTGACGGTCCTGTCGTTCTCCCTGGGAGATTCCGGGTGCCCGAGGCTTACCCCTCCGCCCTCGCGGCCCTGGTTCCACTGCTCTCGCCCTCTGCCCTTTCTGGTCCGAACTCTGGGCTAGAAGGGACTTGGGGGATGCTCTTCCTCAGGTCTAGGTTGATTGCACGTCCTCGTGCACAGTGTGGCCCGTCGTGGTGGAGAAACGCCCTGCGGGGCAGGATTCCATGCTCCTTTCCGTGGGACAGGCCGGAAGTGGGCGTGCCGAGTCACGTGGCAGGGCCACGAGGGAACTTCAAGGGGAATTTTTTTTCCCTTGGAGGAGGAGATAGAGCTTCCTTTTTTCCTAAATCACATGCTTCTTTTTTTTTTTTTTTTTTTTTTTTTAAAGAATTATTTTATTTGGAGCCAGCAGGTGGCATGATGGTTAAGGGTGCTGGATTTCCATGTGGCTGACTGAGGGTCGAGTCCCAGACCTGGTGACTTGCTTTCTCCCTGTCTCTCTCTGTGTGGCTCTGGTCAAATTAAAAAAAAAAAAAAAAAAGTATCAAATGGAATTAAATAAATAAATTATTATTTAAAAAATTATTATTTTTACTTAAATTTATTTACTTATTTTAATTTGACCAGAGAGGGACAGAGTGAGAGAGAGAGAAGAGAGAGAGAAAGGGAGAAAGCATGCTGCCAGGTGTGGGAGTTGAACCACAGTTGGTTGGATATGTGGGAGTCCAGTGCCCTTAACCACCATGCCACCTGCTGACCCCCAGATGCGTCATTCTTAAAACAGCAGGCCTGACAGTGTTCTACCAACATTTTTTCTCTTTTTTTTTCCTAATTGCCAGAGGGCATGTGCTCACTAGAGAGACAGAGAGGGGGAGAAAGCACCTCCCGATGGGATGTGGTCATGCCACAGTCCCCTCTCCATTTCTCTATCCTGTCCGGATTTCGGGCACACATGCATGCCCCACGTGACTTTCAAACCTCTGCGGCCAGAGCTCGAACCGCAAGGTAAGCTCCTTAACCGCCAGGCCACATGCTTCCCTCCAGGTCCCCTCTGGGTGAAGTTCTTTGTGCTGTTCACTTGGAAGTGAGTTCTCCTTCCACGGAACCCCATCGCCTGTGCCCGCCTCCCTTCTCCTGCCTGAGTCTGGGCAGTTACCGTCCTGGGGGTCTGGAGCGCGGGATGGGATGGCTTGAAGGCAGCTGTCCCATCTGCCACCTCCTTGCGTCTCCCAGAGCCTGGTGCCCAGCACGTAGTGAGCCCAGAAACTGCGGACTGCTCAGTGCACCCCAGGCAGTGGGGCAGGCATTTTTTCTCAGCCACCCTCTTCCCAAAAAAGGACTCGCTTGAGGAATTTCCCTGGGATGCATGACAGTGGGGACAGCTGGCTAGCCAGTGTCGGAGCGAGCGGGAACGTGCTGGGTCTAATTTAGACTGCTCTGCCTTTCATGCTTTAAAAGGACTTTCCCACGGCAGCCGAGACCTGCAGCTCTGTGCCTTAGCACCACGACGCGAGCTGCGTGATGAGGGGGGCGCCGAGGGCGCCGCGCCTGACCCGGTTCCGCTGTGCTCCGGGGTGGTGTTCTTTGCAGCCCTGCGGTTTGGGGCTTCATTCCCAGCTCAGATGGGGCCGAACGCGTGGGGTGCGACCCCAGGGTTCTGCATGGGGGTGTGAGCGTGCCTCTCTGCTGGGGGCACGGAGGCTGGGCGCACATGGTGGTTCACGCGAGTGTGACGCCCCTCTGGGTGGGGGGCCCATCTGAGTCTCAGTCTCTGTCGAGTGTGTGCTCACCTCTGATCCCCTGTTACTGGTGTGTGCGCTGCCGCTGCCGGGCGGGAGCGGGCTCTGCTCATGCGCACCCGTGTCCGAGCCTGCGCGGGTGAGCTCAGCCCTCTGAGTCCGCCTTGCGGGCCTGGGTCTGGCGTTCCTGGTGGAGACCCTGCAGCCCTCCCAAGTGGGGTGAGCACTCTCTGTGGTTCCCCAGGCTCCTTCTTGTCCCCAGACCCCAACCTTGGCAGCACATGAAACAGATCCCAAGGGCTCCCTAGCTCCCCTTCTCCACCCTGAGGGGGAGGGGATGGAGAAGTGGGAGACCCTGCCCGGCTGGCACCCCTGGGGTGCTGCCCTGCCCACAGGGCCCTGTAGGAGCTCAGGGCTTAAGGGGTACCCAGCAGTATCTGGAGCACCTATTATTTATTTATTTAGAATTATTTTATTTAACTTTATTTATTTATCTAAATTTTATCAGAGGGGGGAGAGAGAGAGAGAGATAGAGAGAAAGTGAGAAATCAAGCTGCCAGGTCCAGAACTCGAACTGTACCACCTGCCGGCCCCTGGAGTATTGTTTTGAAGGTTTATTATGAACATGCACAAGATCTGACTTACATCATAGTAGAACAGGCCCTTGAAGGGGACATGGATTTTTCTGCTGAACAGCCATTATTTAATTAATTTATTTATTTTGCTATAGAGCGTGTGTACTTACCAGAGACAGAGAGAGAGGGAGAAAGCATCCCCCAGGGGGATGGCCATGCTGCAATCCTTTTTCCTCCATGCTCCCCTGGGCCTTGGGCATGCGGCACACATGCCTGGCACGTTTGTCAAGCCACCAGGTCTAGGACTCGAGCCACTCGTCGGCCATGTGGGATCCAGTCGCCTTTACCTCCGTGTCATCTGCTGGCTCCTATCTGGAGAATTTTAATGGAGTCCAGATGGCAAAAGGGAAGACGCTTTTTAGAAAGCCAGTACTATCTTCCGTCTGCCCCTCCCGGGAGAGCGCGGACATTCCGGCACTGTTTACATTCTTCTCCCCTCGTCCCAGTCCCAGGAGCGCCTCACTCTGGGCTTGCAGATACGCTGCGCCTTACAGGGCCTTCCTGCCTGTGTCAGCCCAGCCGCCGGCCGACTGGCCACTGCCCACCTCCGGCTCTTTCTCCCCCCTTTCGGTTCTTCTCATCCCCCTCATCTCCTCCAGGGGGCTGGGGCAGTCCACATTCCGGAAGGAGAGGTGACTGTGCCTCAGGTGCCCCGCCCAAGCCCACTCCAGCAGAGACGGCCATTGGCTGCCAGGCCAGGGGGGTGCACCTGCAGGCTGCGGATCCGGAGGCCGTCTTTCCTTCCCAGCGATGCCCCATTTTCCCTCTGACCCTAAACAAGACTCTCACACATTTTTTTTTTCCTTTTTAGTTTTAGCTATAGGGCCTGTGCACTCTCTAGAGAGAGACAGAGAAAGAGAACGTGAGAAGCCCCTTCTCCTCCAGGCTACTCCTGGATTTGGGGCACATATGCACACACGCGCATGATTTTCCAGCAGCTGGGTCTGGGACTCGACCCACGCAGCTGGCCATGTGGGCTCCAGCGCCTTAACCTCCACACCTCCTGTTGGGCCCAGGAGCCTCTTTCTGAGCCAGAGTGTCCCAACCTTGTCTGTGATTTCCCTCTGGCAGGAAGGAGTGGAGAAAGCACAGACCCAGCAGTGGCCTCCTTCTCCCCATCGAAGACGTGTCAGCAAGAATGGGCGCAGTGGACTCCATCCTGGGTGACTAGAAGGGCCAGAGAAACCACTCTGGGCTGGCGAACTCTCCCTTTCCCTTCGGGGACAGGGGCCTTCCAGCTGTTCAGGGGCCACACATACGTGATTTCAAAACCCTGAGGGGGGGCAGCAAGTGGTGTGGTGGTTAAGGCGCTGGACACTCCCACATGGCCAACCACAGTTCAAGTCCTGGACCTGGTTGCGTGCCTTCTCACTTTCACTCTCTCTCTCTCTGTGTCCCTCTCTGGTCAAATTAAAATAGATGAATCAATAAATAAAAAAATTAACATGATTAAAAATGAAATCCTGAGTGGCTGTTTGCTGTAGGAATGGAGAAGCCAGACAGGGCAAGGGGGAGCCAAACATTCATTTCTCTCCCTCTCGAGAACTTCGGAGGAAGAGGGCGGTTCGCGAGTGTGCAGGGTCAGCACCTCGGCACAGGCAGTCTTGGGCAGGTAAAGGCCGCAGTCGCCTGGACTACCCTGGGCTTCCTTATCTGTGTCATAGAAACACACGGACACGCATACACACGCACACGCACCATCCGTGTCATAGAAACACACAGACACACATGCACATGCACCATCCGTGACAGAGAAACATGCAGACACGCATGCACACGCACACACACCATGTGGTGGTGGGATGTCCCTAGGCCCACGAGCGACAATGACGTGGGAGGAGACCGTGCTGTGTTAGTCCCTGGGCCTCAGCAGGCACTGCTGCCTCTTTGGCCTGGGCCGGTCATACTTGGACCACAGCGGTGCTACTCCCTGACAACGCAGAGCCTGCGGGTCTTGGTAAACAGCAGCCCAATGGGGCTGGCAGGTGGCCTGGCGGTTGAGGCACTGGACTCCCACATGGTTGACCCCTGTTCAAGTCCTGGGCTGGTGGCCTGGAAGTCACAACAAATAAATAGATAAACAATTTTTTTTTTTTTTTAAATAATAAAAAACTGCAACTCGAAGGGCCTGTGCTTTGCAAACGGAGAGGCCACCAACCTGCTGCTCCGGAGGACACAAACAAAAGTCATCCAGGGCAAAGGGCCTGGGTAACACCCTCTGGGCTGCATCTGGGTCCACCCCGTTGGACGACCTCCACAGACCAGGAGGTGCTAACTCCCCTTGGGCCAGTCATTAGGACGGCTTCCCAGGGCAGCTACAGGAGAGGCTGGGACAGGCACATTGTCTGGGAGGGCTGCCGGGTGACGTCCTTCAAGTTTGCAAACACGTGTTTTTCACATAGCAATGCTATCTGGAGGAGCTTACTCTACAGACGTACTTACATGGGGCACGACGGCCCGTTGGTTCCACAGACTACGGCCTGCTCCGTACAGTGGAGTACTCGAGATGAACAGCTTCGGTGCACTGGTCTGGACAGCTGGAATAAGCAAGGTGAAGAAGAGTGGGTATATTTAACACTATCTGGGCAGGAAAGAAAGGCCAAAGGAGAAGTAGGGCGCTTTAACAAGTTCTTAGAGAGGTGGCGTGGTGTTAAGGGGGCTGGATCACACATGACTGACTGCCTTGGTTCAAGTCCCAGACCCAGTGGCTAAAAAAGGAAGGCTAGGTGTGTGTGCACGAGTGCCCAAAATCCCGAGGAGAATGGAGGAGAAGGGATTGTGGGGGAAAATCAATTCTAAGAAAAACGGCCTTGATGGGGGCCAGCAGGTGGCGTGGTAGACAAGGTGCCGGACCCTCACATGGCCAGCTGCTGTGAGTCCTGGGCCTGACCATGTGCTTTCTCACGTTCTCGCTCTCTCGGGAGCACACGTGCTACAGAACCCAGTGAATAATACACATAAGTACCTAAATAACAGCTAAATAAGTATTCTTTAAAGAAAAAAAGAAAAATGGAGCTAAAATACAAGTTTAGGAGCGGGCCCCAAAGCACAATGGCTAACTTCTGTGCACGGGAGCTGGAGCCCACGTGGCTGTGGTTTTCATTCTGGCCGTGGTGGCTTCAGCACACACTGGGTGCGCCTGCACGCATGCCCAAAGCCTGATGGCATGGAAAGACGGAGGAGACAGGACTGCAGTGTGACCGTGCCCCTTGTAGGGTGCTCCCCATCTGTCACGGTGAGCGCACACGTCCTGTGGCAGTTAAGGAAAAAATATGAGTTTAGGGACCAGCAGATGGTGTAATGGTTATGTTGCTGGACTCCCATGTAGTGGCTATGGGTCGAGTCCTGGACCCAGTGACTTAAAACTCACACTGGGCGCATGTGCATGAGTGCCCAAAATCCCAAGAGGAGAATGCAGGAGAAAGGATTGTGGCATGCCATCCTCCTGGGAGGGTGATTTCTTGTTTTCTGTCTTTCTATTTCTCTCTGTCTCTCCAGTGAGCACATGCACCTTATAGCAAAAATCTCTTTTAAAAATTTATTGGGACCAGCACTTGGTGTAATGGCTGGACTCCCACGTAGTTGACTGTGGTTTGAGTCCCGGACTCAGTGGCTTAAACTCACACCAGGCACATGTGCGTGCGTGCCCAAGATCCTGAGAGGAGAATGGAGGAGAAAGGATTGTGGCATGGCCATCCCCCCTGAGGGGTGATTTCTCGCTTTCTGTTTCTCTGTCTCTGTCTGGCGAGCGCACACGCCCTACATCATAAACCTCTAAAAAAAGTTTATTTTTATGCACAAAATTTTGATATCCATCACAAATATTTCATAATACACATTTCCTATAAGCTTTGTGACGATGTCTTGTATTTTAAGATAGATATTTTTAGTTTTTTCTATGGGATGTGTGCACAAGCCGAAGAGAGACGGAGGGAGGAAAAGTGAGAAAGCATCCTCACACAGTACGACCATGCCACAATTCCTTCTCCTCTGTTCTCTTCTCAGGATTTTGGGCATGCACACACATGCACCTTGCGTGTTTCTAGGTCACCGGGTCTAGGACCCCAACCACTCAGCAGCCCCAATCACCATGCCACCCACTGGCCCAAGGTCCCTTGTATTTTTTTTTTTTTTAATTTATGAGTACTTAATTTTACTTATTATTATTATTCTTGTCATTATTTTAAAATTTGCTATAAGGCACATGTACTCACCAGAGAGAGAGACACAGAGAGAGAGAGGGAAAGTGAGAAAGCAAGCCATCAGGTCTGGAATTGGAACTGCGATCGGCCCTGTGGGAGTCCAGTGCCTCAGCCACCATGCCATCTGCTGCCCTGGCCCCTGGTATCTGTACTGACCTGTATGTATAAAAGGCTACGGGAAGGGTGAATCAGAGACTAGTGGTACTTACCTATTAGGGGAGGGAAACTGAGATGAAGGCAACTTTCTTTTTAATAATTATTTACTTAACTTTGTTTATCATTATCATTTCTTTAAATTTTACCAGCGAGAGACAGAAAGGGAACTTGAGAAAGCAAGCCACCAGGTCTGGGACTCAAACCATGGTCAACCATGTCACCTGCAGGCATATTGGGTCGCTGAGAAAGTCATGATGCTTTTTTGTGTAAAAAAACACATCGTGACTTTCCTGACAACCTACTATTTTGATGTTTAAATAATATGAACGTATTATCTATGGATACGTGGTAACACGAAATTGATAAACACGAAATCACCAAGGAGAGAGAGAATAACCCCACAGGCTGAGGTGGCCACGAGGGAGCCCCACACCTTGTGCGCAGCTTGGGCAGGGGCAGGCCGGGCTGAGCAAGAGGAGGGACGGGAGCCAGGGTCTTCCCTATCACTCTGCTCGCCCGGAACTTCCCTTGTCCTGCCTTTGGTTTGAGAGATCTTGTCATTTTTGAAAACAAAAACACTTCTACATACTTCCTGGAATTGCAGGTCACCCCCTGAAGCAATGACATCCTTTGAAGTCCCCTGAGTTCCTGGCACCCTCCCTCCTTCCCCCCAGTTCTGCTGTCCTGGAGAAAAGCAGCTCAGTGGTGTGTACTTGTGTTAGAACTCGCTTTTGGGGATGCTCATGACACCCCTTTGAGACAGCTGGCAGCACTGCGGGGGGGGGGGGGTGTTGCAAAACCACACTCGGGAGTGACTGCCTGGATGACCTGCAAGCCACCACAGCCAACAGCCAAGGTCCGCCAAGGCCGGAGCCAGACCTGGGTGGGGCAGGGCCCAGAGGCTCCAGGGGCCTCCTCCTCCTCCTCCTCCTCTTCCTCCTCTACCCACGGGCATTTCCTGGACCCGAAGTCCTGCTTGGGGTGCTTCGTGGGCCTGGAAGGCGCTGGTTTGGGCATCCTGGATGAACTCGGGGAGAGCAAACCGGTGCTTTTTCCTCAGGGATAATTTTAGGTTCTCACTTCCCCTCCAACCTTTCGGACTCCCAACCCCTGGCTCAGCCTCCCAGAGGGATTGCTCAGACCCGGGACCATACGGTTCTTTTGAAATATGGAGCTGTTCAAAGAGCGAGCTGGGGCATGGCCCTGGAGGCATTTTCCATGATGTGTTCCCCTTTTGCCCCATTGCTTCAGGGGAGGGTGCCAGACGGCTCAAGGATCAGGCCCTGAGAGGCCCAGTAAGGGTACCTGTCCTCCAGCCCTCCAGGGGAGCCAGGGGCTTCTTATCCAGCCTCCTGTCCCAGAGCCTAGTTCGGGAGGAGCTGGTTCAGGGACGGCAGAGCTGGGCTGGCAGGACTAGGCTTAGATGTCTGGGAGAGGGAAGGACTGAGAGAAGGTTCTTGGCCTCTTCAGGTGAGGGAAGCTGCCGGGCCTGTAAGGGCTGTAAGGGCGGGCAGAGCGTTCAGAGAGGACAAAGTGCCAGGCCTGTGGAAGCTGCAGTGTGCGGGTTCCTGGGCCCAATGCCTTCTAGTTTTAAAAAGTTCACAAATAGTGTCAGCCTCGCTGGTGCAGTGGGTAAGGTACTGAGTTATGGAGCTGGAAGCCACGTTGATCATGGTTCGAATCCTTTGCTGGGTCAGCCTGAAAACACAGGGGTCCTGGGGATCCTGGAGGGCTGGAGAGTAGGAGGAGGAGGTGGTGGTGGTACGGCCCAGCCCTGGGCGGGGTACTCACCTCTTCTGAGAAAAGAAGTGTTCATGAATGAAGTCTTCGTGGAAGTGGAGCAGACACTTCAGGACTGGGAGCCGACGGAGACATGTGGGCAGCTGTGCATCCCGGTGGACCAGCCTCAATCTCAGATCAATTCGCCCATTTTTTTAGGTTTCTGCCCTAGGGCACACATGCTCCCCGGAGAGAGAGACAAAGAGGACAAAATGAGAAATCACCACCCAGCGGGCATGGCCAAGCCACAAGCCCTTCTCCTCTATTCTCCTTTTGGGGTTTGGGCCATGTACCTGGTGTGATTTTCAAGCCTCGGGGTTGAGACTCCAACGGGGGTGGGCATGTGGGGACCCAGCGCCGTGACCACCACGCCACCTGCTGGCTCCTCCATGCATCCAATTTTTTTTTTTAAAGTTTGGCGACCACTGGGATATAGAATTCTTGTTTGATAGTTTTTCTTTTTCAGCACTTCTTTTTAGAATTATTTTATTTAACTTTATTTATTTATTTATTTATTTATTTATTTATTTATTTATTTATTTATTTTAATTTGACCAGAGAGGGACAGAGAGAGAGCAAGTAAGAAAGTGAGAAAGCACGCCGCCAGGTCCGGGGCTTGAACCGTCATCGGCCATGTGGGAGTCCAGCGCCTTAACCACCACGCCACCTGCCGGCCCCCATGCATCCATTTTTAATATGTCTTTCTGAATTTTAAGGAAGGGGCCTAAACAGCACAGCTTAGGTGGAAAGGCTGGGGGCTGCGCGGTGGGGAGATGGGGAAAGGCACTCCGGGGCCAGGGTTTCCTCCGTCCATCCAAGAGCAAGCCCGAGGGAGACTCCCGCCGGCGGACCTCCTCAGTAGCTGTAGAAAAGGGAGAGAGCATTGGAGGGGAAGAGAGGGTGAGAGGGTGAGTGGGACCAAAGGGAGAGGGGGCCGACCTCACCGACGGACGCCTTGGGAGAGGAGAGCGAGATGCCCTCTAGTTCTTAATTCAAAAGGTCTGGGGAGGGGTGGCCCCGAGGCGCTTCTGAGGGCCTGGGGAGGGGGCGTGGGAGTTAAAGCCCCTGACCTGATGAAGGGCGCGGGTGGGGGTTCTCCCCTCCTCTCCCCCCTGGCTCCGCTGGGCCTTCCGGGAAAGGGGGTGGTGCCAGCCCGGGAGCCAGGGCCGCAGTGCGGAGGACGCGGATCGCGGTTGGGGTGCAGGGAGCGCGCTTCGTCCCGATTTGGCAGGAAGAGAAGTGAAGCGTCCGCCCTGCCCGCTCCCAGTTCTCCAACTCCCCTTCGGGCCTCTCCAGCGTCCAGACTCGGAGCGCTGCCCCTTTAAGCGCCGCCACTCCCCCCCCCCCCCCCCCCCCCCCCCCAGCAGTGGCACCGAGGGGTGGGGGTGCGGGTGTGGGGGAGGCTGAGCGTTTCTCCGGTCTGCTAGGGAAGATGGCCCAGGCTGGGGGAGTCGCACTCGCGCCTGGCTGTCCCCTCCCGTGCGCCGAGTGACCTGGGACACTCCTTCCCTTTTCCTTCCTGGCCCCACGCGCGAGGCGGGGATGGCTCCGTGGCCTCACGGGAACAGCTCTCTGGCCTGGTGGCCAGACGCCCCCACTGGGGCACCCAACACCGCCAACGCGAGCGGGCTGCCAGGGGTGCCGTGGGCGGTGGCGCTGGCCGGGGCGCTGCTGGCGCTGGCGGTGCTGGCCACCGTGGGAGGCAACCTGCTGGTGATCCTCGCCATCGCGCGGACGCCGAGGCTGCAGACCATGACCAACGTGTTCGTGACCTCGCTGGCTGCGGCCGACTTGGTGGTGGGACTCCTGGTCGTGCCGCCGGGGGCCACCTTGGCGCTGACCGGCCACTGGCCCTTGGGCGCCACTGGCTGCGAGCTGTGGACCTCGGTGGACGTGCTGTGCGTGACGGCCAGCATCGAGACCCTGTGCGCGCTGGCGGTGGACCGCTACCTGGCCGTGACCAGCCCGCTGCGCTACGGCGCGCTGGTGACCAAGCGGCGCGCGCGGGCGGCCGTGGGCCTGGTGTGGGCCGTGTCCGCCGCCGTGTCGTTCGCGCCCATCATGAGCCAGTGGTGGCGCGTCGGGGCGGACGCCGAGGCGCGGCGCTGCCACTCCGACCCGCGCTGCTGCGCCTTCGCCGCCAGCATGCCCTACGCGCTGCTGTCCTCCTCCGTCTCCTTCTACCTGCCGCTCCTGGTGATGCTCTTCGTCTACGCGCGGGTTCTCGTCGTGGCCACGCGCCAGCTGCGCTTGCTGCGCCGGGAGCTCGGCCGCTTCCCGCAAGAGGAGTCTCCGCCGGCACCCGGGCGCCCTCGGTCCCCCGTCCCGGCCGCGGCGTGCGCTGCCTCCGCCGGGGAGCCCTCCTGCGGCCGGCGGCCCGCGCGCCTGCTGCCTCTCCGTGAGCACCGCGCGCTGCGCACCGTGGGCCTCATCGTGGGCACCTTCACTCTCTGCTGGCTGCCCTTCTTCCTGGCCAACGTGCTGCGCGCCCTCGGGGGGCCCTCGCTCGTCCCCAGCCCGGCCTTCCTCGCCCTTAACTGGCTGGGCTACGCCAACTCTGCCTTCAACCCGCTCATCTACTGCCGCAGCCCCGACTTCCGCAGCGCCTTCCGCCGGCTCCTGTGCTGCCGGCCCGAGGAGTCCGCAGCAGCCGCCTCCTGGGCGCAACAGCCCGCGGGCGCCCCTGCCCGCGCGGCGCGGCCGAGTCCACGCAGTGCCAGCCACTCGACGGGTATGTCACTGGGCCCGGAGGCCCGAGCCCGGGGAAGGGCGCGTTCCGAGTCTGACTCCTGTGGTCCAGGGTCTGAATCCGGGGTTTGGTAGGAGAAGGCGGGGGATCCGGGCCTATGCACTGAGGGAGAAGGGACTAAAATGGGACCGAGCGCTTTCCTTTCCTAGATCCACCCGCTGGGGACGAAGCGAAGGAGGGCAGGTGGGTCGTTCTTGCGTGGGACCTGCCTGGCCACGGGAGAGTGCGGCCCCGCGGCGTCCCGGAGGCCTGGCCCGCGCGCTCTAGCTTTGGTTTCCCAGCGCAGCTCTTGGGCGGCCCAGATTTCCCGTCGTCTCTAGACCCTGGCCCTCCCACCCTCGGCCTCATTTCTGCTTTTCCTCTAAGGTCCGAGGCTATGAAGGCGACAGCCCACGTGGGCTGTGAAGGACAGACGTGAGTGCGGGACCCGCGGGTGCGTATTCGGCTCCGGAGCGCAGGGCCTGGTCGAGGGGGGTGGGATTTCTGGGCTGGGCAGCGCCGATGTGCTTGGGTCCCAGTCTCTTCCCTTTCAGTCCAGTGTCTGGTCCCCACCCTCTGCCCTTTCACCCCATACGCTATCTCCATTTTTTAGGGTCCCCTGGGGAGTTTCTTAGGCCTGAAGGACAAGGCACCACCACTCCGACCAGTCGGTTGATCCAGAACCTCTGGAAAGCCTCAGCCTCTGATCATACAAGGGAGGGACTCCCCAGCCTAAAACTCCACCCTCTGGAACCTGAGGTCGGCCTGGGGGGTTCGCCCTACTCCCCCAGAGGAGTTTATAAATCCCCGCAACCTCATTACTACCTCAGCAGCTGGAGTTCCAGGCTGCGCCTGGAAGAGCCGTTCAGCCGGCTTTGGCAGGGTCACCCACGCCTTGCTTGCTGTGCCCCGAGGGCGAGGAGAGCACCCTCTTTTGGTTCCTCCTGCTGCCAAGACCCCAGGAGCTGCTCGGTGTTCTCAGGTTCTGGGGCCATGCCCGGGAGCCAGAGGCCAGGAAAGTTCAAGGTTCGGGCTGTGTCCCTGCCTCCCTCGGTGAGACAGGGACGGCTCAGGTTCTGATCTACCTCAAGGCAGCAGCAGAACGACTTGTGGATGGGGGGGGGGGGGGTCCAGAGTCTGTAGAAGGGGAGCCACTAGCCCTGGCCCCTTCTTTTCCTTTTAAAATTAGCTTAATAAATGCCGCTGAGTGTGTTCATCCGTACCCTTTTTCTCTCCATTGGTTTTCTTTTCATAATCCAGAGCCCTCTACTTAGAGCTGGCTTTTGAAGGAGGCGGTAAATCAGGACTAATCTGGTTCCCTTTCGTACTAATCCTCATCAAACCAGAAAGGAAAAGTCTGTGTGGGTCAACCTGAGCCTTGACCCCCCCCCCCCCCCCCCTCGCGTTCCTGGAATCCAGCTGCCAGTGAGTAGGAAAGCCGTGCTGCCCAGGGGTGCATGGGACGGGATCAGGGCGTGGGGCATCCGTCACCTTCCGTGCCACAGGTCAGCATGCGTTAGGAGGTCCCACGGCCATCAGGAGTCAGTTTTGTTCTGTGCCTGTGCATGCGTGCGTGTGCCTGTGAGTGTGTGCATGTGTGTGTGCATGTGCCTGTACGTGTGTGCGTGTGCCTGTGCATGTGCGCATGTGTGTGCGCGTGTGTGTGTGTGTGCGGGTCTAGAGGCACAGTGCATCGTTAGTGTCGGGTAGATGTGGGTTACAGGTGTTCTGACATTCCTCAGCCTTTCCACAGCCTCCACCTTCCTGGGCTGCAGAAATCTGTTTTCCTCTTTTTCTTCTTCTTTCTAGAGGGCACATGCAGTCACCAGAAAGAGACAGAGAGAGGAGACAGCAATCGCCCCGGGGCGTGGTCAGGCTGCAACCCTTCTTCTCCATCTCTCCCTCCTTCGGGATTTTGGGCAGGCACACACGTGCAGGGAGTGTTTCTCAAGCCGCTGGGTCCAGGGCTCGAACCATATTTGGCCATGTGGGATCTGGCTGCCTTAACCACCAGTACCCAGAGCCAGCCTATATTATATTATCTTTTCTTTTCTTTTTCTTTTTTCTTTCTTTTTTCCTTCCTTTCTTTCTTTCTTTCTTTCTTTCTTTCTTTCTTTCTTTCTTTCTTTAAGATTTTTGTCATAGGGTATGTGCTCAGCTGAAAGAGACAGAGCGGGAAAGTGAGAAGTCACCCCTCAGGGGGATGGCCAGCTGCAGTCCCTGCGCCTCCATTCTCCTCTTGGGATTTTGAACGTGCACACACATGTTCTGGTGTGTTTTTCAAGCTACCGGGTCTGGAACACATATTTGGCCATGTGTGATCCAGCCACCTTAACCTCCACGCCACCTGCTGGCCTGCTCTGTATTATCTTCTTAAAGTAAAACTGGAATAGGGGCTGGCAGGTAGTGTGGTGGTTAAGGCACTAGACTCCCACATGGTCGTCTGTGGTTTGAGTCCCAGACCTGGCAGCTTGCTTTCTCACTTTCCTTTTCTCTCTTTCTCTCTCTGTCCCTCTCTGGTCAAATTAAAATAAATAAATGAAGTTAAATAAATAATTCTTTTTTAAAAAAAAAGTCAAGCTGGAATAGCACGTGCGAGCCTGTTGCTGCTTCCCCTGCTTTCACTTTTTACAAACCTTACCGGGCAGTACCAGGGCAAGAGCACGTCCATGAAAACCACTGTCATCCGTGCATTCTGTACACGCTGCGAGCCTGGACCACTGTCCCGGCCAACTTCCAGGGCGCGGTAAGTCCCCGCAGGTTTGCTCCTGACAGTGCACCGTGAGCTGGCCCGGCTGGGGGCTCTGGAATGATAAGCTTCTGCCCTCGGGGTGCGCTCCGTGGATTTCCACATATGGTGGCCCCTGGGTTTGGACCTGGTCTATACCAAAGGTGACGCTCTCCTTTTCAACAGAGCGGTGTGACATCCCTGGTGTCCGAGGTGTGGAAGTTTCTTGGCAAGGACTGGACATCTGAGCCACGGCACTTAGTGGAGAAGGAAGTCTTGCTTTAGCCTGAGGTTAAACGAGAACGCCTTGTCTGCCTGTGTCTGAATATTTTCCCAGCATCGCAGAGGAGAGCTGCCCAGCCCATCCTGGGGGGAGCTGGGGTGGAGGGCGGGAGAGAGGGTGCTTCTGGAGGAGGGGCCTCGGCTCGTGGAACTGTCTTTGAACGCCGTCCAGGAGCACGGTCGGCTGCAGTGCCAGCTGGCAGACCCTCCGGTGTGTTTAGACTCATACCAGGGCTGTGGAGTCCATCTGCACATTGTCCCCAGTGCCTCTGACAGATGGAGAGGCGCCCCTCTGGTCATTTCTCCAGCAACTTGTGGCCAGGTGTCAGGACGGAGATTTACGTCCGTGGATGGAGAGCAGGCTGCTTTTGCCCGTGCAAGGACCGAGCACTTGAACTGCAAGGCAAACAATCATCCTGGCCTTGGAGACATGAAAGCTCGCAGCCCCGTGACACCCGAGGACCCCGTGGGGCCTCTGGCCTCCCCGTCTGAGAGCAGGAGCTGGGCCTGGGGCAGGGATAGTGGAGAGGAGGGTTGCGGGAATAAGGCGTGAGCCGGTGTCAGGGGGACCTGGGCAGGTGGGCGGGCTTCAGGTGAGGAGGAGGATGTCGGGTTTTCCCAGCCCGGCCCGTGGGCGGTTCTTCTGGGGAGCCGTGCTCCCTGTGGGCTGTGGTCCTCCTGGCTGCCGGGGCTGTGCTCCCAACTGCTTTACTCCTCACCCCCGGCAGAGCAGGAGCAGCTTTGCGGGTTTTCACTGACCCCCACACCGTCCTGGGGTGCAAGTGAAACCACGGGGAGAGCACGCCTTCCTGTGTTCCTGCCAAAAGCCGAGGACCCAGGCCCCCTCCCAGGCCCCTGGGCGAAGCCGTCTGGTCTGTCCAGA
Source organism: Tupaia tana (assembly GCA_026018925.1). Taxonomy (NCBI): domain Eukaryota; kingdom Metazoa; phylum Chordata; class Mammalia; order Scandentia; family Tupaiidae; genus Tupaia; species Tupaia tana. The sequence goes on from JAKSZU010000002.1 coordinate 193,537,072, forward strand.
GAGGGGAGTGATTGGCTTTATGGGCATCTAACACTCACCCCACGCCACAGGAAGCCCCTCACAACCCTGAGACGGAAACCAGCTGATGCCTGACCCGTGGAGGAGGTGCAGACAGGAGAGGCCCCTTGTTCTAGGCGCCGAGTATTCGGACTCGGTGCCACTCTGCCTGAGGCCGCTCTTCCTAACAGTCCTTCTCCTGCAGTGTTCGGTTTTTATAAAATGTATTTATTTATTTATGACTATTATTACTTTAATTTTTTGCTATAGGGCACATGTGCTCACCAGAGAGAGACGGAGGGAGTGGGGAAGTGAGAGAGCAAGCAGCCAGGTCCAGAATTCCACCTGCGGTCAGACATGTGGGAGTCCAGGACTTTACCCACCACGCCGCCTGCTGGTCCCTCCCCCTCCCCCCTTTTTTCTAAATAATTATTTAGTTTGATTTAATTTATTATTACTATTATTATTTTTTAAAATTACTTTATTTACCTTTATTTATTGTTATTATTATTTTCCAATTTGACCAGAGAGAGACAGAAAGAGAAAGAGGGAGAGAAAGTGAGACAGCTAGCCACCAGGTTCGAGACTTGAACCACAGTCGGCCACATGGGGATCTAGCACCTTTAACCACCATGCCACCTGCTGGCCCATTATTATTAGTTTTTAATTTCCCCAGAAAGAGACAGGTGAGAGAGAGGGGAGAAGTGATAAAGTAAGCCGCCAGGTCCGAACGCCGACCGCAGTCAGCCATGTGGGAGTCCAGCCCTCAGCCACCACGCCGCCTGCTGGCCCCTCTTACAGTGGTTGTAAAGGCCTCCCATGGGAACCGAAGCACAGCAGGGACCTGCTCCATGGCAAGTGGTAACGATGCTTCAGAGACGCTGTAAACCCGAGACGTGGCTCGGGACCCAATGGGCTGAGGGTCTGAAGAGGGTCACGGCACGACCAAAGCCTGTGGAGGGTGCCCTGTCTCTTTTCTTGTCACGTGCTTGTGTACATGTGCTGTCACGAGTAAAGGAAGCAATCAGAGCCCAAAACACGGCAGACACAGAGCTCAGGGTGAGGACTGCTTGCTGCGGGCTGCAAAGCCTACCCGGGGCTCTGGCTTGGGCGTGCCAAGGACAGGGTCTCTCATTCTCTGTTCTCTGCTACTGAGGGAATGACCAGTCATTTAGTGGTTTCTCAGCTCACACACACTTGTGTTTTTTTATAGTTTTTTATTTTTTTATTTTTTTATTATAGGGCATGTGCATCACCGGAGAGAGAGACAGAGAGATGCACAGTGAGAAATCACCCCTCAGCGAGGGTGGCCATGCCACAATCTTTTCTTCTCTTTTCTCCTCTTGAAATTTTGGGTATGCATGCACACACGCCTGGCATGTTTCAAGCCACTGGGTCCGAGACTCGAACCACAGCTGACCACATGGGAGTCCAGTACCTCAACCACTATACCACCTGCTGGCCTCCTCACACACACTTTTTAAGACATTTAGGAGCTGGGGCTTAGCTGTGGTGGCACAGTGGTGGTGCGAGTGGGTTCACACGGGACTAGCCCTGTGATTGGCTCCCCGGACGCTTCCCGAGCTCATGGCGGTTGCACCGCAGTCCTGTGATCCGGGCCGGCTGAGGCCAGGGAGGGCACGTGTGAGACCCTATTGGAGGTGCCTGCCTCTCTCTGTTCTTTTTCATGGAAGAAAGAAAGAAAGAAAGTTGAGATCAGCAGATGGCATCACGGTTCCGTCATTGGACTTCCAAGCAGTTGACTGCGGTTCAAGTCCTGGACCTGGGGGCTTATAACTCACGCTGGGTGCGTGTGCGTGCGTGCCCAAAATCCCAAGAGGAGAAAGGAGAAAAGATTGCAACGTGGCCATCCCCTCTGGGGGGTAATTTCTTGTTCTCTCTCTCTGTCTCTCTCTGGTGAGCACATGTGCCCTATAGCAAAAACCTCTCTCCCCCTCCAAAAAAAAAAAAAAAAAAGAAAAGAAAGAAGGAAGGAAGGAATAAAGACCTTAGGAGCTAGAGCTTCTGAACCTACTACTTACTGCAGTTCTCATTTTGGAGTTGCCAGGAAGGAGTCGCACTTTATAACACAAAGGCACAGCAAACATAGTTCCCAAAGTCTCTTCAGCCAGAAACAAGATAAAATATTGCTTTCTCTCTGGATATTCCCAGAAGGGAACTGGGACGTGTCCCTTCTTTCCAGAGAAGACAGACCGGGAGAGCCTTGCATCAGCTCAGTGCCACCCAGTCTGCCTTCTCCTCCATTCCCAGGGTCATGTGAGTGAGCATGTCCCCCTGGGCCTCCCCTTGGGCCACGGGGCGAGGGCCTGGGAGGATGAGGGAGTACAGTCAGCAGCTTTCCAGTGGAGACATCTCTAATGTTCGGGGAAGGGAGGGATGTGGCCCTCCCAGAGCAGAGCTCTGAGACACGCCCTCCCACTTCCTGCGGGAAGAACTAACTTTAGGTATAAACCATAGTTCTTACCCCTAAACCACACTCACTCCTCTCCTGGTGGTGAATCTTTGACCTGAGTAGGTAGTCTGATATTAGAACTTCCCATCTTGAACGGTGAAACATTTTTAAAACTTTGCTTTTGGGACCAGCAGTTTGCGTAATGGCTATGTGGCTGGACTCCCACGTAGTTGACTGCGGTTCGCATCCTGGACCCGGTGGCTTAAAACTCACGCCGGGCGTGTGTGCGTGCGTGCCCAAGATCCCGAGAAGAGAATGGAGGAGAAGGGATTGCGGCGTGGCCACTCCCCTGGAGGGTGATTTCTCACATTCTGTCTGTCTCTCTCTGTCTTTTTGGTGAATGCCCATGCCCTATAGCAAAACACACCCCCCCAAAAAAAAAAAAAAAAAAAAAAAAAAAAAAAAAACGACTTAAACATTAAACTATGAAACTACAAGGAAAAAAAAATAGGGGAAATACTTTAGAACATTGGTCTGGGCAAAGAGTTGTTGAATAATACCTCAGAAGCACAGGTCACAAAAGCAAAAACAGACAAATAGGGTTATATAAAACTAAATGGGGGCCAGCAGGTGGCATGGCGGTTAAAGGCACTGGACTCCCACATGACCGATCACAGTTCAAGTTTCAGACCTGGTGGCTTGCTTTGTCACTTTCCTTCTCTCTCTCTCTCTCTCTCTCTCTCTCTCTCTCTCTGATTAAATTGGAAAATAATAATAACAAATAAGGTTAAAATAAGAATAATTGTTTTTAAAAAAACTAAATGGTGGGACCAGCAGTTAGCGTAATGGCTATGTCGCTGGACTCCCACGTAGTCGACCGCGGTTCGAGTCCTGGACCCGGCGGCTTAACTTCACGCCGGGCGCGTGTGCGTGCGTGCCCAAGATCCCGAGAGGAGAATGGAGGAGAAGGGATTGCGGCGTGGCCATCCCCCCTGGGGGGTGATTTCCTGCTTTCTATCTCTCTGTCTCTCTCTGTCTGTCTGGCGAGCGCACGCGCCCTATAGCAAAAACCTCTCCAAAAAAAAAAAAGAAAAAAAAAAAAAAAAAAACTAAATGGTTTCTGCACAGCAAAGAAAACAATCAACAGGGCCCAGCAGGCAGCACAGTAGTTAAGGGCACTGGGTTCCCACATGGCTGACCGTGGCTTGAATTCCAGACCTGGCAGCTTGCTCTCTCACTTACCTTCTCTATCTTTTTCTGGTTGAATTGAAAATAATAATGAATAAAGTTGAATAAAATAATTATTAAAAAGAGAAAACAATCAACAGAGTGAAGAGACAACTTATAGAATGAAAGAAAATATTAGCAAAGTACACCTGTCAAGGGACTAATAAGCAGAATATATAAAGAACTCAAACATCTCAGCAGCATAAAAATAAATCCCCCAAATAAAAAACAGTTTAAAAATGAAAGAGTGGGGTTAGCCAGTGGGCTAGTGGATCTCACTCTACCAATTGTGCAGTTCAGGTCCTGGTCCCAGTGGCTTGGGGCACGTCAAGAGCATCTGCGTGTGTGCTCAAGACCCTGAAAGGAGAAATGGAGGAGAAGGGATTGTGGAGTGACCATCTCCCATTAAAAAAAAATGAGAGAGTAATGAAAGGTGCTTCTCCTGCAGCTCCAGCAGAAAATTCTGGGGAAGGATTCCAACAGGCCAGGCCTACGCCACTCAGGCCTGAGTCTCTTTTCAAAACAAACTCTGTGCAGGACCAGCAGTTAGCGTAATGGCTATGTTGCTGGACTCCCACGTAGTCGACCGCGGTTCGAGTCCCGGACCCGGTGGCTTAAACTCGCGCCGGGCGTGTGTGCGTGCTTGCCCAAGATCCCGAGAGGAGAATGGAGGAGAAGGGATTGCGGCGTGGCCATCCCCCCTGGGGGGTGATTTCCTGCTTTCTATCTCTCTGTCTCTCTCTGTCTGTCTGGCGAGCGCACGCGCCCTATAGCAAAAACCTCTCCAAAAAAAAGAAAAAAAAAAAAAAAAAAAAACAAACTCTGTGCTAAGTTCTTTTTTTTTTTTTTTTTTTTTTTTTTTTTAAGAACTTTAGTATCATTATTATTTTTAAATATTGTTATAGGAACACATGCTCATCAGAGAAAGAGAGAAAGTGAGAAAGCAAGTCACCAGCTCTGGTGCTTGAACCACGGTTAGCCACGTGGGAGTCCAGAACCCAAACCACTATGCAACCTGCAAACCCCAGGCTCTGTGCTGTGTTCCAAATGCTGGTGTCCCTTCAAGATTCGTATGCCAGGGGACCAGCAGATGGCATGGTGGTTAAGGCCGCTGGACACTCCCACATGGCCAACCATGGTTCAAGTCCTGGACCTGGTGGCTTGCTTTCTCACTCTCTCTCTCTGCCTGTCTCTGGTCGAATTAAAAAAAAATAATAAATGAATAAATAAAATAAAATAAAATAAAGATTTGTATGCCAGAAACCAGTACCCAATGCGATGGTATTAAGAGGCGAGGTTTTGGAAATGTGACCAGCCATGCAGGCAGAGCTTTCATACATGGGGTTAATGTCCTTGTAGCAGAGTTTGAAGGGCGCTGCCTCGCCCCTCTGCCATTCGAGGGTGCAGCAGGAAGAAGCTGTCTTTGAAGCAGAGAGCAAGCCCTCCCCAGACACCAAGGCTGACCATGAGTGTGCCTACCTGCGGTCACAGAAGATCCTCCCAAGAGCTACCGGGCCAACCAGGGAGACCAGGAGAGGCTGGTGGTCCAGTCCCGCGCTGGTGAGAGGTGGGAACCTGGAACCTGGAGCCCCACACCTGCGTCCTCGTCCTTTCCTCGTCCTCGCCCTCAGTCCTCCCTACTGCTGAACAGCCACAGGCAGAGCCCCTGCACTTGCCGGCTTCCCTCTCCTTTCCACTCCCCTCACTCCTGCCCACCCCTCAGCCTGGGGTGCCCATTGCTGCTGAGACAGCCTGCCAGGTCTGGAAGTGCAAGACCCATGACAAGAGAGAGCCCTGCAAAGTCGAGGTGGTGGCCTTTGGGGGGGGGGGGGGGGTGAGCGCTGCCTCTCAGCATCCCCTCCCCCTCTCCCATTCCTAAGAGCGAGGGAGGGACTGACACCACCCTCTGCTCTTGTCTGTCCTCTGCCAGGTAAAATCAGGGACGGGCCAGTATTCCCCACAGCCAGGACAAAGACAAAGGGGGTTAGGACCTTCAGCAAAGGAACCGGAGAGAAGAGAGCCTCTCTCCCTCTGGATAGTGAGGTGTCATGTCTGGAGAGGTTACAACATTTTGAGGAACACGTCGTCTATTTAGGAATGGGAAATCTGCCTACGTGATCTAACAGGTTCCGTTACGTAGTTTTTATTTCATAGTCATCAACTTGACTTTGCAATTCAGCTAGATTTGGAGGGGGGTAAGGAAAAGAAGCAGCGAGGGCACGGGTTCCAGGACACAGCTAGCAGACAGGCGGAGGGTGCTCTCCTGAGCCCCAGAGAGTGACCTGGTGGTAAGAAGAAACACTGGCATGGTGGTTAAGGGTGCTGGACTCCCCCATGGCCGACTGTGGTTCAAGTCCTGGACCTGGCAGCTTGCTTTCTCTCTCTCTCACTTTATCTCTCTCTGGTCAAATGAAAATAAATTAAACAAATGGATAAATAAAGTTAAATAAAAGTAATTCTTTTTTTAAAAAAAAAGAGAAAACACATTAAATTCATAAGAGTTGTTCGCAGTTAGCAATGGTGATCTTCTTTTTTAATTTTTTAAATAATTATTTATTGGAGCTGCCAGCAGATGTAGTAGTTACATCACCGGACTCCCACATGGGAGACCAAGATTCGAGTCACAAACCTGGCTGCTTGAAACACGCTGGGCACATGTGCGTGCATGCCCAAGATCTCAGAGGAGAATGGAGAAGGATTGCAGTATGGCCATCCCTGCAGGGAGTGATTTCTCACCTCCTTTCTCTCCCGAGAACACACGTGCACTGTAGCAAAAATCTCTCAAATAAATAAATACTTAAAATCTTAAAAATAAATAAATAAAATGTAAAAAGAAAAGAAAAAGAAAAACGCAAGACGGACTTTCTAGAGGCTGGCTGGCCATTGCAGAAACTGCTGGCGAGTGCAGACATCTCGTTCCTAGACAGCGGAGGACGAGGACTGGCGTACTGAGCTGCACTTTCTAAACCCAGGACTTTATTAAATAACTGCAGAAGAAAACAGCGTTCTCTTTCTATTGCTTTTCAAATCTGGAGCCCTTTGCAAAATGGAAATAGAAGCTCTTAAAATTCATCCTTTGGGGCCAGCAAATGGTGTGGTAGCTAAGGTGCTGGATTCCCACATGGCCAATCGTGGTTCAAGTCCCAGACCTGGTAGCTTGAAAATCACAACAGGTAAAAGGATAAATAAATGGGTAAACATTTAAAATCTCATCCGTCAGTTTCACCGCTGCACGACTGGCCTCCTCCTGCAGGGACGCCCTGTCTGGCTCACAGCCTTTCCGCCTTGCCCTGTCTTCCAAGCAGCTGCTTTGGACCACTTGGGGCTGGAGAAGAGAGGACAGCAAGTTGGGGAACAGTGCCTGGCACCCCATGTTCTCCCCACCCCGCCTGGCCCACCCTCTTGGGGATTCTCAAGGGCCACAGAATGTTCCTGTGGCCCAAAAGGTTCTGTTGCTCTGGCGACCACTTGTCCAGAGTCTCTGCATTGAAGCTGCCCAGGTTCTGGGAAGAGGCAGGCCGACCAGGCTTGGAGACTTCCGAGCAGAAGCAGGAAGAACAGAGGGGCAAAGACACTGTCCTGGCTCCTCTTTCATCCGTTATGCCCACCCTTTCCGTGTTCATGGATGTGCCCCTGGCCCAAAAGCTAGAAGGCAGCTTGCTGAAGACCTACAAACAAGACGACTACCCATACAAGATGTTCCTGGCCTACCGAGGTAATGCCCAGCTGCGGAGTCTAAGACGCAAAGTATGCTAACTGCCTCTAGGGGGCAGCACTGTGCTGCTGCAGGGGACCCGGCGGCCAAGTCTCTGCAGAAGCCTCTGCCCTTCGCTGGGGGCCTCAAGAGACTTGGGGCCAGCAGTTGGCGTAATGGCTAAGTCGCTGGACTCCCATGTAGTCCACCGCGATTTGAGTCCTGGACCCGATGACTTAAACTCAGGTGGGGCGTGCGTGCGTGTGCGTGTGTCCAAAATCCCAAGAGGAGTGCTTTGGGGCCTCTTAGATGCCACACCTTCCTCAGCCTGCTTTCCCTTGCCCTCTCTCCTGTTCCTGCCCTGTCCCCGCCAAGGCTTCACACATCTGTACTTCCCACATTGTACATCTTTTTTTCTGTTTTTAGTTCCTACAGTAGGGTGTGCCCACTCACCAGAGAGAGAGAGAGAGAGAGAGAGAGAGAGAGAGAGGAGAAGTGAGAAATCACCCCCCGAGGGGGATGGCCAGCGACCTCTTCTCTATTCTTCTAGATTCACAATCCTATCTCCTCGGGTCTCCCCCGGAATTCTGGGCACATGCATGCATGCCCAGCGTGATTCTCGGGCCTCCAAGTCTGGGACTTGAACTGTGCAGTGGGCCATGTGGGATCGAGCACCTTAACTTCCACACTACCTGCTGGCCCTCAGTTGTCTTTTTAAAATTAGAATTTGGGAAAAAAGGGGAAGTTTTTTCGCAGGCATTGTCCAAATCCCCCAGGAGCCTGGGGCGGGTGCGTTGTTTGTGGGTTGTGGCGCAGGCTCGGGGTGGAAGCAGGCACACTGGAGCTCCCTCTGCTGTGTCCCCCAGTCTGCATGACCAATGAAGGCCAACCCTGGGTCTCTCTTGTGGTGCGCAAGACCCGGCTGCAGATCTCACAGGACCCCTCCCTGAACTACGAGTACGTGCCCACGGTGGGCATGGCGTCCTTCCTCCAGGCCTCCCTGGAGCTCCTCTTCGGGAAGCACAGCCAAGCCATCGTGGAGAACAGGGTGAGGCCTCTCAGTCACCCAGCCGGGGGCGATGCCCTGGCCTGTGTGATCGGGCACCGGAGAGGGACCTGGGAGGGCACCCTGGCCTTGACAAAGGAGACACGGAGGCTCCGAGTCCACAGCTTCAGCCAGGGAAAGGCAGAGGCAGGGTCGAGCCCCAGGCCAGACCCTCTGCTGCTCCGCACGGCTGGTGGCTGGCGTGGGAGCTCTCAGGAAGGAGCACGGATGGGAGGGCGTTGGGATAGCCATCGCTCTTCTGCAGCGGCGCTTCTGCTCACTCTGCCGACAGGTTGGGGGTGTGCACACCGTTGGGGACAGTGGCGCCTTCCAGCTCGGGGGCCAGTTCCTCAGGACCTGGCATAAGGACGATCAGATCGTTTACATCATCTCTTCTCAGAAAGGTGAGTGCGGCCCGAGAGGAGGGCCACGCGAGGTCCCCGTTCCCAGCTCCAGTTCCTGCTCCCTGGCGGTCTTCACGGCCGTCCTCACTCTGTCATGGGAAGACGCTGGACAAGCCACCCACCCAACCCTCAGCCAGATCTCTCAGCCCTGCTGTCCGTACCTCTGTCCCGTCCCTGTCCCTGTCCCTGTGGGCCAGCTGGGGGCTGTGTTTCCACAGAGCCGCATGGACTGGTCTTCCGGGACCTGGGCTACACCGTGTATGAGTTCTGCATCTGGAACCCCAAGCAACTGTGCTCGGACTCCAACGTGCTCTTCAGCGTGGTGCAGGTAGGGGCCTGCTCAGACATGGCTCCCGCCCCGCCGTGGCCTCGTCTTCCCCCCGCACCTCTGACCCTGCGAGGCCTATTCTAGGCCTGGCCATGCCTGGCCCTTCGTAGGCGCCCACCCGGAGGAGCACCCTCCTCAGCGGGGCCAGGCACCAGCGCTGCTTGGTGGAGAGGGATCCGCTGAGCCAGCCCCTCCCTGTAGCAGATCCCGCGCGGCTGCATCCTGGTGATTGGGAACATCGTGGACTGCAGGCTGAGCCTCAGTCAGTGGGCCAAGTTGATGGGTACCATGAAGGTGAGCCCGGCCTCCTCCCCTCGCCTCCCCTGCCCCCTCCCCTCCTCCATCAGCCTCATACGTTTTTTGGTTCTCCTCTCTCCTCCAGAACAAGCAGATATTCCCATTTTTTGACATTCCCTGTCAGGGTCTATACACTGGTGACCTGGAAGAAGATGCTAAAATCTTGCAATACTTTGTGTCTCACGGCTTTGAGTTCTTCTGCAGCCAGTCTCTGTCCAGGAATTTTGGCATTTACGGTAGGGTGTGGGCAGAAGGGGAGGCCTGGTGCTGAGGGGTGCCACACACACGGCATGAGCGAGGCCTCGTCCTCTGGAGGGTGCCAAGGACTCCAGAAAGCAGGGGCAGCTGGGACGTCACTGAGCAGGAAGTTGGGTCTGTTATTAAAACGAGCTTCTGGGACCAGCAGTTGGCATAATGGCAATGTCGCTGGACTTTCTGGTAGTCGACTGCGGTTCAAGTCCCGGACCCGGTGGCTTAAACTCACACTGGGCGCTCAAGATCCCAAGAGGAGAACAGAGGAGAAGGGATTGCGGCATGGCCATCCCCCCTGGGGGTGATTTCTCGCTTTCTGTCTGTCTCTCTCTCTGTCTTTCTGGTGAGTGCACGCGCCCTATAGCAAAAACCTCTAAAAAAAATAAAAAAGAAAGAAAAAAAACGAGCTCCCAATACGGGCTCTGGTGAAATCCTTTGGCCTCCTCAGGCCTAGTTCTCACAGGCAGGAGACGAGAGGGTGGACGCAGCGCTTTTTCAAGGTCTTTCCTCCATCAGGACTCCTGTTTACGGCACCAGGGCTGCAGAGATCACATGCGAAGCTCTGCGAGGCTGAGCCTGGTGGGAAGGTTCTGGGTCCATGTCCAGACTTCCCTGAGTGTGCAGGGCAGACCTGTGCCTGGATCCAGGGCTGGCCGAGGCTGCGGTGGGTCACAGCATCAAGACCATACTGGTGGGATTAGCAGGTGGCATAGAGGTTAAGGCATGGACTCCCACGTTGTTGACTATAGTTCGAATCCCAGATCTGGCAGCTTGAAACCCATGCTGGGTGTGTGTGCATGCCCCAAATCCCTAGAGGCGACTGGAGAAAAAGGGATTGCAGCGTGGCCATCCCCACCCCGGGGTGTGTGTGTGTGTGTGTGTGTGTGTATGTGTGTGTGTGTGTGATTTCTCGCTTCTGTCTCTGTCTCCCCAGTGAGTGCATACACCCTCTAGCAAAAGTCACTTTAAAAAAACACACACACACACACAAGGAAAAAAGAACTCTATTGGAGGTGCTTTTGCTTTTTGTCTTTCACTCATGGAAGAAATAAATAAAGTAAAAAAAAAGATGTTACTAGGACCAGCAGATGGTGTAATGGTTACGTTGCTGGACTCCCACAGTGCTGACCGTGGTTCGAGTCCTAAACCTGGTGTCTTGAAACTCAAGCTGGGTGCGTGTGCATGCATGCCCAAGATCCCAAGAGGAGAATGGAGGAGAAGGGATTGTGACATGACATTGTGGCAAGGCTGTCTCCCAGCGGGTGATTTCTTGCATTTTGTTTCTGTGTCTCTCTGGTGAGCACACACGACCTATAGCAAAAATCTCTCTTAAAAAAAAAAAAAGATGTTGGGGCTGGCAGGTGGCATGGTGGTTAAAGGTGCTGGATACCCACACAGCTGACAGCAGTTCGAGTCCTGAACCTGGCGACTTGCTTTCTCACTTTCTCTCTCTCTCTTTCTCCCCCTCTCTGGTCAAATTGAAATAAATAAATGAATAAATAAAAATGAATAAAGTTAAATGAAAATATTAAAAAAAAAAGATGTTACTTACGGGTACTTCGCTGGAAAAGGGGCCTCTGGAGCTTCCTGGGTACTACCGTGGCTGGGCTGGGCTGAGGGCCCTGTGGTTCACCCCTCTGTCTGGCAGGGCTGGGTGTCAGGTAGGGGTGCGGGCCCCAGGAGTGGCAGAAGACTGAGGAGGAGGCCGTCTTTCTGATGCTGCAGATGAAGGCGTGGGGGTCCTGGTGGTGGTGGCGCTCAACAACCAGCACCTGCTGTGCGTCCTCTCCCAGCTGATGGCCTTCACGCAGGCCCTGTGGCTGAACCCCCCGACCACGGGCGCGCGCATCATCACCTCCATCCTCAGCAACCCTGCTCTGCAGGGAGAGTGGTAGGTGGAGGGGCGGGGCGGGTGGCAGGAAGAGCGCCTGGGCGCCGACAGACTGGGGCCCGCAGGACTCGGCTGGGGTGTCTCTCCCAGCCCATGCGGCCTCTTTGTTTTATCATTATTATTCCTTTCTAAATGCGTGACATTGGGGGTGTGTGCACACGCACACACGTGAGAGAGCGAGGGCCCTCGCAGCCCTGTCCTCCGGTCCCCCAGCCGGTCAGACCTGGGCACTCGTGCAGAGCCTGCCGTGTTTCGGGCCGACCCCGCTGGGCTCAGAGCTCGGCGGCCACGTGTAGTGGGCGTCCCTGGAGCGACGTCATCCGTGCGAGGAGCGAGGGCCGGGAGCCCCCCTGCCTCCAGCAGCTCCCTCAGCAGCAGGTTCGGAGGCCCTGCCTCAGCGGAGTGGGTGGCAGACATTCGTTTTGGACTCAGATCATGAGTCCTCTGAAATGTCCCAGCTGGCAGGAGGAGGTTAGAAAGCCTCAGGGGCTTGCTGCTGTGGCGGCAGTCTGCCGGGGGCCTGGCTGGCTGGATGTATAAGGGCCTACGCCCCGGCCCACCTCTAACAGTCCGGAGCCTGGCTCCACTAGCGCCCCCTCCGGTTTTCTGTGGGGGCCTGGGAAGCTAAGAAGCGGGTGGCAAAGGAGGCGTGGAAGTGGGACGACCTCGCGCTCGTTTGCAGGAAGCAGAGTCTGAAGGAGGTGATAGAGAACATCATGCTGATCAAGGAGAAGGTGAAGGAGAAACTCCGGCTCCTGGGGACTCCTGGCTCGTGGGACCACATCACCGAGCAGAACGGGACCCACGGCTACCTCGGACTCAACAGTAAGTGTCAGGAGGGGTGGCCCCATCCCAACCGCGTGCCTGTGTCTGAGCAATGAACTGCCCGAAGTGACCAGCCCCTAGCTTCGCTCCAGATGTCCACGATTTCCTCCGGAAAATGGGGCTTCTTTAAGGGCCTTCTGGACCCACAGGAACACTGACTCTCTGGCCCTCGTAATTCCGCCCGGCTGGAGGGATGTAGAGGAAGCCCTCCTAGGATCTGACTCTGCGGTTCCCGCAGTCCAACAGGTGGATTACCTGGTCAGGAAGAAGCACATCTACGTCCCCAAGAACAGCCGGATTAACTTCACGTGCATCAACGCCAGCAACATAGACTACATCACCCAGAGCATCAGCGAGGCTGTGCTCCTCACAGGAGGCGCGGGCTCAGAAACGCGTCTGCCGAAGACGAGTGAACGCTGACGGGGTAAAACTTTTAGTCTGTGCAAAGGTCTTGTGCTGATTTTTCACTGCTGCAATTCATTTCTTTCTTTCTTTTTTTTTGGAGAGATTTTTGCTATAGGGCGCGTGCGCTCTCCAGACAGACAGAGAGAGACATAGAGACAGAAAGCAAGAAATCACCCCCCAGGGGGGATGGTCACGCCGCAATCCCTTCTCCTCCATTCTCCTCTCGGGATCTTGGGCACGCACGCACACGCGCCCGGCGTGAGTTTTAAGCTACCGGGTGCGGGATGCAAACCGTGGTCGACTACGTGGGAGTCCAGCGACATAGCCATTATGCTAACTGCTGGTTCCCTGCAATTTGTTTCTTTACAAAACACTTTCTTCATCTACTTGTGAAGCAATCGTCATCCTGAGGTGGAAAGAGTGGAAGCAGGTACCATGCAGATAGTGACAAAGCAGAGCGGCTCCGTAACAGCAGACATGGGACTTCAGAACAAGGGTTGTTACCACGTACAAAGGTGTGCTGGGATGAACTCTTCGATAATTGTATAATGATAAAAGGAGTTCACCAAAGGGGCTGGCAGGTGATGTGGTGATTAAGGGCGCTGGACTTCTGTGGCTGACCACGGTTCAAGTCCCAGACCTGGTGGCTTGCTTTCTCACTTTTTTTTTTAATTTATTTTTACATGGTTATGTCGGTCAGGCCTGACTGGAGCGCTGACTGTGGCCACATCGACATCGTGGAGCGTCTTCACGGCCTGCGTGACTGGCGCTTGCTGGCCTTGACGTCCACAGTGCACACCAGTGTGGCGTTGTGTCCTGTCTTCATGGCAGAAGGCAGTTCGGGGAGCTTGATGATAGGCTTGTGGTCTAGCTGGTTTCTTCTGAGGAGATTTGGGTGCCTCGGCAGCTGAGCAGTCTTGGGCCTGGGGAGGTGAGTGATGTGCACTGTTCTTTATTTGTGCCTGTACACGCCTTTCGGCACCGCCTTCTTGGCCTTCAAAGCCTTTGGCTTCAGCCTTGGGAGGGGCAGGAGATTCCTTCTGCTTTCAGAACCATCTTGGAGGAAAGGCAACACACTTCTAAATAACCAGTCTTTAGGACCAGCAGTTAGCGTAATGACTGTGTCGCTGGACTCCCACGTAGTCGACCGCGGTCCGAGTCCCAGACCAGGTGGCTTAAGCTCATGCCGGTCGCGTGTGTGTGCGTGCCCAAGATCCCAAGAGGAGAATGGAGGAGAAGGGATTGCGGCGTGACCATCCCCCCTGGGGGGTGATTTCTTGCTTTCTGTCTCTCTGTCTCTCTCTATCTGGCGAACGCACACGCCCTATAGCAAAAAACCTCTCCAAAAAATAAATAAATAAATAAATAACCAGTCTGTCAAGGAATAAATCAGAAGAGAAATTAGAAAATACTTTGAGATTGGGAAACCAGTAGGTGGTGTGGTAGTTAAGGCGCTGGACACTTCAACATGGCTGATCACGGTTCAAGTCCTGGAGATGGTGGCTTGCTTTCTCAGTTTCTCTCTCTCTCTCTCTCTCTCTCTCTCTCTCTCTTTCTCTGTGTGTATGTCTCTCTCTGGTCAAATTAAAATAAATGAATGAATAAATAAAATTAAAGAAATAATTCTTTAAAAAAAGAAAAAACCCAAAACACTCTGAGATGAAAAAACTAAAATACAACATACCAAAATTTATAAGACACAGTGAAAGCAGTGTTTAGAAAAAACGTTATGTGGAGTTTATTGTATGTCATTATTAATTAAAAAAGAAAAGATATGTGAGGAATGAGTTAAGATTTCATCAGCGGGAGCCTGCAGGTGTTGTGGTTAAGGATGCTGGAATCCCACATGGCTGACCACGGTTCAAGTCCCAGACCTGGTGGCTTGCTTCCTCAATTTTCTTCTCTCTCTCTCACTCTGTCCCTCTCTGGTCGAACTAAAATAAATAAATAAATAAATTTAAGTAAAATAATTTTAAAAAATTTCATCGGTGGTTGGGGTCTGTAGGTGGAATGGTGGTTGAGGCACTGAACTCTCACATGGCTGATAGTGGTTCAAGTCCTGGACCTGGAGGCCTGAAAATCACAACAAACAAACAGATAAGTAAATACATACATGTTAAAAAATAATTTAAAAGTTTAAAAAAAGAAAAGATTTCATCAATGGTGTGTTTGCTGTAATGCTAATGAGTGGGACCACCTATGCGAGTGGGCGTACAAGACACTGCGGTGGGCAGAAGGACTACTGGGTCACCCCTCAGCAGAGATCCCACTGCATGTACATGCTTTGAAAGCAGGCAGGATCGGGCCAACAAGGTGGCGTGGTGGTTCAAGCAGCTGGGTTCTACATGGCCGACTTCGTGGTTCAAGTCCCAGACCTGGCGGCACCCATGGGAGGTGCTTTCTTACATTCCTGCCTTGTCTCTCTCTCGAGGCGAGTGCAAGTGCTCTGTAACAAATGTTTTAAAAAATATTTTTAAGAAGCTTTATGAACAAAGATGGAATCATAGCATTGCCTAAGGAAAAACCGTAAACATCGTATGAGTCCCACGGTAAGGGAAGGATTAAGCAAGCATATCAACTTTTGGAATATTAAATATAACAATGACTGAAACCGGGTAGCGGAGCCAGCGGGTGGCACAGCAGTCTGGCATGCTTGACCCACAGGGACACTCGCTCCACCTGAGGTAGCCCTGTCTACACAGCAGTGCAGGGGTGTGCATGTGCCCATGATCCTGGTGGTTGAAACCAGGTTTGGAGCTCAGTGTGAAGACTGTTGGGGGTACCTGTCTCTTTCTTTGTCTCTCATGAAAGAAATGCACAAATTAAACAAAACCAAAACCAAAACAAAAAAATACCCAAACAAACGTTGACAACACCCCAGGCTGGGGGTGGGGGCAGCGGGTGGCGTAGGGGTTATGTGGCTGGACTCCCACATGGCTGACCACGATTCTTGGCCCCGGTGTGCTGGGGGGAGAATGGAAGAGGAGGAATGTGGCCATCCCCACCGGAGGTAATCTCCCACTTGCTCTTACTGTCTCTCTCTCTCTCTCTCTCTCTCTCTCTCTCTCTCTCTCTCTGACAAGCGCATGTGCCCTAAGGCAAAAACCTCTCAAACAACAAACAAAAACCCCAGGGAAACCCTAGGGAAATACTGAAAAGTGATGAAAATTCTAAACTATACTTAGGTTATTATTAATAACCTCATGCCGCAGACTTGGTTGCCATCGCGACCACTTCACTCAGCCTGCGGGGACGAGGGGGCCCCGACCCCTGTGCGGCGCGGCCTTTAGCCCCCAGGGGCTCCCCATCGGCCTTCCAGTCCTGGCGCACCCAGGGCCGGGCCCCGCTCGGGAGCGGCGCTGCAGGGGACGCAGAGCGGGTAGACACGGTCCTCGGCGGAGCGAAACCTGCCGGCCGCGGCGCTGTCCCGACACGGAGGGGACCCGGCGGGGGACAGCCCTGCGAACCGGCTGCATCGCTCCGCGCCACCAGTGGCTCCGGGCCTCGGCGCGCCGGCGTGGCCTTGGCCTCTGCGCACAGGACGGCTCTGCTGTCCGCGCGCCGCGGGTCCCCCACCCCGAGCCTGGCTGGCCGCCGCCGACGCGGGCCCCGGGCCACCGCCGGGCTTCGGGGAGCCGGGCGCCGGGGACCTGCCGTCGGGGCTGGCCTTCCAGTGACCCGGATGGGCAGGTGTCTGGAGGCTCCGAGGTCTCAGCGAGGCACGCGGGGTTCCCAGGACGCGCGCCCGGGGCTTCCCTGGCAGTTGCGGGCGCGCTCTGCCTCGCCCGGGGGGTCCGGGCTGCTCTTGGCGCCGTGGTCTTCACCGCCTGGATCCGCGTAGACGCCGCAGTCAGCCACCCCTGGGGCGGTACCCCTGGGCCCTCCCGCAGAGCCTGGCGCTCAGGGAGAGAATCCAGGTGGGACGCCGGGTGGAGGTGGCCTCCCACGGCTGCCTGGGCGACGCCCCATTCCCCCTTCGAGGCCGCATTCTTCCCAAACGACCCCACACCAGAGAGCGAAGCTGTCTGGGGGACGCGGAGTCGGAATCTTCCCCAGACTGCGAACTCACAGAACCCCACTGGACTTCCCGGCCCTTCTCCCAGGCCCTGGCTGGCTACAGTGGCCTCGTGTCCCCCTCTGTCACTGCTTGAACCGCCCCTCAGATCTAGCGGCCTGGCGCGTTCCCCGGCCCACTCGGGGCTTGCACCTCGGTCCGCTCCGCACTCGCACCGCCTGCGGGGACCTGCGGGGACCTGCGGGGAGCGGTGGGGAGCGGTCTGAAGCGCACGTCTGTGGCATTCCCGAGTGTCCCGTCCCAGCACAGCGGACAGCTGCTGTAGTGTCCCTCCAACGCGGAGACGTGCTGGGAGCTTCACGAGGAGTCGCGGTATCGATAAAAAGACGTGGCGATCAAGAACTTTCGGAGCGGCAGGGAGAGCAGAGGGGTTGCGGCGAGCTGGGCTGGTGTGGACAGCCCGGGGCCGGCCCTGGGGTGCAGCAGTAAAGCCGGGTCTCACGTGGCCATCCCAGCTGCCATCCCAGCTTGGTCGGCCGAGAGTGAGTACCTGAAGATCCCAGGGGCTAGAGCGTGGAGGGCCACGAGACCCTGGCCAAGGTCGCCTGGGCTGCTGTGGGATCTGGTTTCCCTAGCTGCTGAGCTACTGGTCTTTAAAATGTAAATTTCAGGAGCCTGCAGGTGGCATAGTGGTTAAGGTGCGAGACCCCCACATGATCAACTATGGTTTGAGTCCCAGACCCAGAGGATTGAAAATCAGGCCAGGTGTGGGTGTGTGCATGTCCAAAATCCTGGGGGAATGGAGGGGAAGGGATTGTGCCGTGGCCATCCCTCCCGGAGTGTGACTTCTCACTTTCCCTCTCATTGTCTCTCTGTGTCTATCCAGAGATTGCACGTGCCCTATGGCAAAAACCTTAAAAGCATGTAAATTTTACAGTATGTGTATTACATGAGAGTTTTAGGGTCTTGCAGACCCAGAGCAGCGAGCCCCCGCCCCCTTTACTGGGAAGCACAGAAGTTCAGCGGCAGTCTGGGTCTAGGAGCAGTCAGCTGATGGAGGAGGGTCGATGGTGTCGCGTGGTCCTATTAGCCCACGGCTATGGGAAATTGCTGGGTCCTGTTGGAGGAGGGGCTGCAGCGGAGGGGACAGGAAGTGGAGATGGGAGCATAAAGCTGGCCGGCAGGTGCGTCCTGCGCTCCGACTGCCTGTCTTACACAGGCCCCTAAAGAATCCGCGACTCACAGACTGCATTTCATGGCTTTGGAGGCAGCAGGTGGCGCTGATGAGCGGACGTGGCACCGAGAAGACGAAACCTGATCTTGGAATGGAGAAGTCGGCACCTGCACCAAGAAGCGCTCTCTTCCACCTGCCAGAGCAGAGGAGGGTGTGGGCATGGGACTTCTCTCCCTCTCAAGTTCCCCAGAGCCAGCAGCTGGCCCCAGGGAGGAGGGAGGGAGCTGAGATGGGGCTCGAGGGTGGTTCGCAGGTGCGCTGGTATCCCAAATGTCTCAGGAATGCAGCCCAGGTGACAAGCTGGGTGGTGGCCACCTGTTTGCCTTTCAGGGAGGGGTGAGGATTTGGAGGCTCCTTACCGCCCTCCAGCAGGCTGACTACGACGCACAGCTCTGCTGGCTCCCAGAGTTTGGCTGGGGTTGACTTTTTGTTTTGTTTTGTTTTGTTTTTTTGAGAGATTTTTGCTATAGGGCATGTGTGCTTGTCAGAGAGACAGAGAGACAGAGACTGAGAAGCCGCTCCCCAGGGGATGCCACATAGGCTTACACACCTGGTATGAATTTCAAGCTGCTCCGCTGCCGTCAGACATGGGGATCCAGCGCCCAGACACCATGCTACCACTGACCCCCTCTTTTTGTTATAGAAAGTACATGAGGGCCAGCAGGTGGCGTGGTGGTTACGGCAGCCGGATCCCATGTGACCGAGTGTGCAGTCTGAGTCCTGATCCAGCAGCCTGAAAAACATGCCAGGCATGTGTGCGTGTGTGCCTAAAATCTCAAGAGGAGAATGGAGGAGAAGAAATTACCACGGGGCCATCTCCCCCGGGGGTGATTTTTCACTTACTCTCTCTCTTTCTCCCCCTACCCCCAGCAGTTGCATGCACCCTATAGCAAATTAAAATATAATAATGAAAAAAAAAGTGTGTGTGCATGCATGAGAAGGAGCCAGAGAGACAGAAGCACGCTCTGCAGGCTCTCTCAAGCCTCGATCCCCGCTCCCCAGCCCTCCAGCTCCTCAGGACCTGGGCCCTCTCCCACACGCAGCATGGTTTTCGGGCCCACCCAGATTCCGAACTGTGTTACCATATGGCTCCCAGCCCCACAGGGCGCTGGTGTTCCTGCTGCACCAGCCGCTGGGCCTTCCCTCTCTGCACATTTCAGCCTTGCGTCATGGACTCGAATGACAAGCACAGCGGGCCAGCTGGAGACCCTGCATGCTGTCCTGTCCTCGCCAGCTGTCCTGAGGGCTGGGCCCGGGCTAGGTGGGAGGCTCTGCCTGTGAGTCAGTGCCGGGCTGTTTCTCTGGGCTGTGTCCCCAGCCATGCCAGGCTCTGGGGAAGGCCAGCACAGCACTGGTCCCACAGCTTCAGCAAGTTTAAAAGGCCCAGCGCTCCAAAGCCTTTGGGATGTCACGGCACGCCGGCGCCACTCCCAGCACACGTCAGTGCTCCAACCCTCGCTTTGCTGCACTTTCTTTCTTTCTTTTGAGAGGTTTTTACTATAGGGCGTGTGTGCTTGCCAGACAGAGACAGAGAGACAGAAAGCGAGAAATCACCCCCCAGGGGGGATGGTCACGCCGCAATCCCTTCTCCTCCATTCTCCTCTCGGGATCCTGGGCACGCACACACACGCGCCCGGCGTGAGTTGTAAGCCACCGGGTCCGAGACGCGAACCGCGGTCGACTACGTGGGAGTCCAGTGACATAGCCACTACGCTAACTGCTGGTCTCGCTTTGTCGCACTTTCTCAGCGCGTTCCCACTAGGTTGTTTAACTTCGTTTATGTGGTTTTTGTGAACGGCCTCAAATCCTTTTTGAAACAGGACTGGGTGCGAGTAAGCAGGAAGAACAACATGGCTCCATATTGGCTGGGCTTATACTTCAGTAAGAAAACCGCCCATCCCTCGGGGACCCGAACTTCCGGAATTCTCTAAGAACACCCTCTCACCAAGGGCGACGGCACCAGAAGTGCACAGCCGTGACTCTCCAGCCTCGTAATTCCTCACGTCCTCCCCTTGGCCTCTTCCCGTGGTTGCCGCGGTTACCACCAGGCTTTGCGGTGTGGCCACCCGGGCACCTCTGACCACGTTGTCCCGTGGACTTGTGGTCTTTCCCTTCCTGCCCCCAGCAGAGTTCCTGACACCCTAAACGAACACGGCAGGAACTCTGGGATGGCAAAGACTGATTCCTGGCCAATAAACTGGTGCGCACCATAGTCTCAGCGACTGGGGTGGCTGAGGGTGGATGGTTTGCGATGCAGTGAGGCCCTGTCTAAAATGCCACACACAGCAGGCCAGCTAGCTGGATCCTACAGGGCCAACTGTGCCGTTCGAGTCCCAGATCCGGCAGCTTGAAAACACTCTGGGTGCATGTGCATGCGCGGTCTGGGTCCCGGCAGGATGGAGCAATGGAGGAGAAGCGATGATGGTGTGAACATGCTCCACGGCAGTGTGGGGGGGGGGGTTCTCTCTCTCCCTCTTTTTCTCGTCTCTCTCTGTCTCTGGTGAGTGTATATGCTCTCTGGGAAATAAGAGAGAGAGAGAGAAGCCCTCTCTGCAGGGTCTGGGAGGCCACGATCCCTTCCCTCTAGTCCTGGGTTGGATCCTGGGCACTCACGCGCTGGCGTGTCCCAGGTTGGCCCGGAGGGATGCTAACCCTGGTTGCCACGTGGGCTCCAGCTGTCAGAGCATGTCTCTGTGCTAGAGTGAGCCAGCGAGCCCGGTCCCCACATCTTCCTGGGATCGCTTTCAAACCGGAAAATGTTTCCGAACACTCAGCAACCAACCTGACTTTCGGCTTTTCGTTTTGCTACTGGGCACGTGTGCTCACTGAGAGAGACACAGAGAGGCAGAAAGCCAGAAGTCACGCCTCAGGGGAGATGGCCACACCACAGCCCCTTCTGCCCCATCCTCCTCTCAGGACTTTAGGTGCACACGCACACGTGCCAACATGTTTTCAAGCTACCAGGTCCAGGACTTGAACCCCTGGGGATCGATGTCTCACTTTCTTTCTCTCTGTCTCCCTCTAGAGAAGGCACATGCTCTATGGCAAAAACCATAAATAAAATAAAATAAAAAGTCCAACCTGTCTTGACCCCGCCTGACACTGCACGGTGCGGAAAGTTTGTGGTTCCGTGGAAAGTCGCCCTACCTGCGGTGCAGCCCCGGGTCACTGGGTTTCGGTTCTACGGCAGCCATGTTGCCATGTGACGTCTTTCTTCCATGAGTGAGAGACAGAGAGACAGAGAGGGGCAGGGAGAGAGGCAGCACCCCAGCACGGTCCTGACGCCACACACGACCCACCTGGCTTGGCCAGCCCTGGACCGTGGGCAAGCGCGGGCCTGGCGCACTCAGGAGTCTCGCCCTGCCCACCGGGACCACCTCTCGGGCATCACAACTCACCACCGCGCTGCCACCTGGCCCGGTGGCTCCCGGCGGAGCACGGAGAGCGAGGCAGAATCCACGGGTGCGAGTGGGCGAACGAGGAGCGCGTGTCCCGAGGGAGACCAGCCGGGCCTCTATTTGCCTGACCGTTTCCGTATCCCTCAGCCGTAGAGGTGCCTATTCTTTGGTTTCACCTTTGAGCAGGCTGTAACACTGCACTTGTTTTTCTTACTAATAATTTAAATAAAAACTTGACATGTGCTCATTTTTATATTTATGAGTCCTAATTTAAAAAAATTATCGTTGGGTGGCAGCAGGTGGCAGGGTGGTTAAGGTGCTGGACGGCTTAAGCCCTGGACCTGGTAGCTTGCTTTCTCTTTTTGCCTGTCTTTCTCTCTCTGGTCAAATGAAAAAATAATAGTAGTAAATAAAATGAAATAAATAATTATTAAAAACATTATCATTTAACTATACTTAAATTTAACCTGCAAATACATTTTTTAAAGTCTATTTTATCCATAATAGAGAGTGCGTGTGTGTGCATGAGAGAGAGAGAGAGGGAGGGAGGGAGAGACGCACCTTAGACAAGGTCTTCTGCACCGCGATCCCCTCCCCTGACCCTTCGGTACATCGGGATCTTGGGTACTAGTGAGTGTTAGGTTGACCTGGGCATACAAACCCTTGGTCAGCCATGCATCTTCCAGTATTGCTGTTCAGTGTGTGTGTGTGTATGTGTGTGTGTGTGTGTGTGCCCAAATCCTGACGGGATGGAGACATACAGAAGATATTACGGTGCGACCACACCCTTGGGGGGTGTTTTCTCTCTCTGCCTCTCGTGAGTGCACACAACCTCTGATTTATAAACCAAACTAAACCAAAACAAAAGGATTCTAAAGTCATGTGCTCATATTTATGACTTTGGGACAGCAAAATGATATGACACAAAACTATCGACCATAAAAGAAAGGACTGAGGGCCAGAAGGTGGCGTGGTGGCTGTGGCGCTGGACTCCACATGGCCGCCTCTGAGGCTGAGCCAGAAGGTGGCGTGGTGGCTATGGCGCTGGACTCCACATGGCCTCCTCTGAGGCTGAGCCAGAAGGTGGCGTGGTGGCTGTGGCGCTGGACTCCACATGGCCTCCTCTGAGGCTGAGCCAGAAGGTGGCGTGGTGGCTATGGCGCTGGACTCCACATGGCCTCCTCTGAGGCTGAGCCAGAAGGTGGCGTGGTGGTTGTGGCACTGGACTCCACATGGACGCCTCTGAGGCTGAGCCAGAAGGTGGCGTGGTGGTTGTGGCGCTGGACTCCACATGGCCTCCTCTGAGGCTGAGCCTCTGACCTGATGGCATGACAGACCTTCCAGGCGCATGCGTGTATGTCCAGAATCCCCAGAGGAGAATGGAAGAGAAGGGATTGTAGCATGGCCGTCCCCTGGGGGGTGGCGCTTTCTCACTTTCCCTCTCTCTCTGTCTTAATCTGTCTCTCTCCAGTGAGCCCATGTGCCTATGGGAAAAAGACAAAGAGAAATAAAAGACTGAGAATTCAGGTTTCTTTTCTTTTTCCCTAGGTTTTGGCCATGGGGTGCGTGCACTCTCTGGAGAGAGACAGAGAGGGAGAGTAAGAAATCACCCCGGGGGACGGCCACGCCACAACCCTTTCTGCTCATTCCTCTCCTGGGATTTCGGGCACGCGTGCACATGCGCCTTGTTTGAATTTCAGGCTGCCAGGGCCAGGACTCAAACCAGGGTCAACCATGTGGGAATCCAGTGCCTTAGCCCTTAGCCACCACGTTACTTGCTGCACCCCTCAGGTTTCATTAAAATAAGAACTTCTTTTCAACAAGAAACAACCCTAACGGGTTTGGCAGGTGGAGTGGTGGTTGAGGTGCTGGACTCCCACATGGCTGACCACGATTCAAGTCCTAGACCTGGAGGCTTGTTTCTCACTCTCCCTTTCTCTCTGTCTGTCTCTCTCTGTGGTCAAAATTGAAGAATAATGATAATAAAATATAATTAAAAATAAATAAATCTTTAAAAAGAAAAAAAAAAAAAAGAAGCAACCCTAAGAGAGTGAAAAGCAAGCCAGAGTGGGAGAAGATATTTACGTATATTTTTTGACAAAGGTATACATATGCTCTGAGTCAGCCAGAAGACAGGAAAAATGGACACAGACGTGAATAGGGACACCGCAAAGCCCGTATTCAAATGGCAAGGGTCATAAGGAAACGCACACAGCCTCTTAGTCATCAGGGAAATGCAGATTAAACCCGGGCACAGCCACCCGGAGGGCAAAGTACGAGGATGGAGCTGACCCAGGTCGGCGATGTGGGGAGCTGGCCCTCTCCAACGTCAGCCGGGCCGTAAATCGTATCGCCCCCGGGGAGAGCCGTTTGGCAGTCTCTCTCAGGGCTGGGAATACACCCACCCTGTGACCCAGAGTTCAGTCCTCGGGTGTGGGTGTGTGTTTACACACGGGCGTTAGAAGGCACATGGGGATGGGGGTAATTTATTCTAACCGCCCGCGCTCCCTCCAGGGGCTCCGGAGGTTCTGTTCCAGCTTCCGGGTCCCTTGTCGCCGATGCCTCAGCTGCCCACCTTCTCCGCCTGGCCTGCGTGTCTGTGTACTTTCCTCCCCTCACTCTGTTCAGGACACCTTGTCATCGGATTTGGGGCCTGCGTGGATAATCAGGACGATTGCCTGATCACGAGGGCCTCAACTCAGTCACATCCACACAGACTCTGCTTCCTCAGCCAAGCTGGTGGGTTAGGATGGCGTCCTGTCCTCGGAGGGCGATCGCTCAACCTGCTAAAGCCCAGCCTAGAAACCTGCACAGCCAGCCTCAGACAGGGAGCACCGGGCTGAGCTACCGCACACCCACACAGCCAGCCCCAGACAGGGAGCACCAGGCTGAGCTCCCGCACACCCGCACAGCCAGCCCCGGACAGGGAGCACCAGGCTGAGCTCCCGCACACCCGCACAGCCAGCCCCGGACAGGGAGCACCGGGCTGAGCTCCCGCACACCCGCACAGCCAGCCCCGGACAGGGAGCACCGGGCTGAGCTCCCGCACACCCGCACAGCCAGCCCCACACAGGGAGCACCAGGCTGACCTCCCGCACACCCACACAGACAGCCCCGGACAGGGAGCACCGGGCTGAGCTCCCGCACACCCACACAGCCAGCCTCACACAGGGAGCACCGGGCTGACCTCCCGCACACCCACACAGCCAGCCCCGGACAGGGAGCACCAGGCTGAGCTCCCGCACACCCGCACAGCCAGCCCCACACAGGGAGCACCAGGCTGACCTCCCGCACACCCACACAGACAGCCCCGGACAGGGAGCACCAGGCTGAGCTCCCGCACACCCACACAGCCAGCACCGGACAGGGAGCACCAGGTCGTGCTACCAGGAGTGGGGTAAACGGGGAGAACAGAGGACTGTCCACAACCAGCTCTGGCAAATCTCACAAACACGGAATAAGAAACCAGCCCCCAAATCACCTAGTGACTGCTTCACTTGCAGAATGTTCAAAACCAGCAAAACTACCCGGTGCAGAAGTCAGGGTCCCGCTGTTCTTTGGGGAGGAGGGGACTGAGGAACTCGGAGGGACTCGAGGGAGGTTTCTGTGGGTGTTGTTGCTGTCTTATACTTTGATCTAGGAGATAAAAATTCACCAAACTGAACGTTTTTTGTCAACTTTTCTGCATTAAAAAATACATTTTTCTTTTAGTCTTCTTTTTTTAAAGAAGTCTTTTTAAAAAAATTATTTATTTTCATTCTTTTTAAAATTTGCTATAGGGCACATGTGCTCACCAGAGAGAGACAGAGAAAGTGAGAAAGTAAGCTGCCAGGTCCAGGACTTGAACTGTGATCGGTCATGTGGGAGTCCAGTGTTTTAACCACCACACACCTGCTGGTCCTATTACTTTTCTTTCCTTTGTTACAGCTATGTTATATTTTATTTATGTACTTATTTAATCATTCATTGATTCATTTATGAGAGAGACTAGAGATATAAATAAGTCATTTTATTTTATTCATTCATTTATTTATTTTTGCCACAGGCAAAAAGACAGACAGACGGAAAGTGAGACATCCACCCTGGGAGATGCCATGCTGCAATCCCTTCTCTGTTCCACACTTGGGATGTTAGGCACGTGTGAACACATGCCCAGAATTTTTCAAGCTGCCGGGTTCAGGACTTGAACTGTAGTCATCCACATGGGATCCAACCACCTTCTTCTCCATGTCATGTGCTGGTCCACTACATTTTAATAAGGAAGTTTGTTTTAAAAAATTTGGGGGGAGGGGAATGGCAGGTGGCTTGGTGGTTAAGGTGATTGGACTCCCACATGACTGGTTGAGGTTTGAGTCCTGGGCCTGGCAGCTTACTCTCTCACTTTCTTTTTCTCTCTCTGGTAAACTTTAAAACAATAAAATAAAGATAATGACAATGAATAAAATATAAAATAATTCTTTAGAAAAGTATTCTTTGAAATAAAGAATCATTTTATTTAACTTTATTTATTTATTTATTTTAATTTGACCAGACAGGGACAGAGTGAGAGAGAGAGGGAAAGTGAGAAAGCAAGCTGCCAGGTCCAGGACTTGAACCGCGGTTGGCCATGTAGGAGTCCTAAACCACCATGCCACATGCTGGCCCTAAATAAAATAATTATTAAAAAAGTAAAAAACAGTATTTGGGGCCAGCAGGTGGTGTGGTGGTTTAGGGGCTGAACTTCTACATGGCTGACTGTGGTTGGAATCCCAGACCTGTTGGCTTGAAACTCAAGCTGGGCATGTGTGCATGCGTGGCCAGTATCCTGAGAGGAGAATGGAGAAGAAGGGATTGTGGTGTGGCCATTCCCCCTCCCCGCCCTCTTGGGGAGTGATTTCTCACTTTTCCTCTCCCTGTCTCTCTCTTGGGTGAGCATACATGCCCTATGGCAAAATCCTAACAACAACAACAACAACAACAACAACAGCAAAAAGGCCTTTATTCTAGGCCAGGAGGTGTCATGGTGGTTTAAGGTGCTGGATCCCACATAGCAAACTCCATGGTTCAAGTCCCAGACCTGGTGGCTTCAGAATCATGCCAGGCGTGTGTGCAAGCATACCTAAAATACCAAGAGGAGAATGGAGGAGAAGGGATTGTAGTGTGGCCAATGTCCCTGGGGAGTGATTTCTCACCTTTCCTCTCTTTGTCTCTCTCTGTCTCTGGTAAGCAAAATGTGTGTGTGTGTGTGTGTGTGTGTGTGTGTGTGTTAGGTCATTGGGAAAGTCGTGTGTGTGTGTGTGTGTGTTAGGTCATTGTGAAAGTCATGTGTGTGTGTGTGTGTGTGTGTGTGTGTGTGTTAGGTCATTGGGAAAGTCATGTGTGTGTGTGTGTGTGTGTGTGTTAGGTCATTGGGAAAGTCGTGTGTGTGTGTGTGTGTGTGTGTGTGTGTGTATTAGGTCACTGGGAAAGTCATGACATATTTTTCTATTCAAAAATTCATCGTGACTTTCCAATGACCCAGTATACGTACAGATTTGTTCCTGGGCTGGCTGGTAGCATGGTAGTTAAGGGAGTTAGATTTCACGTGGCTGAAAAACACAGCAGATACGTGTGCGTGCATGCCCCAGTCCTGAAAGCAGATGAAAGAAATGATTGCAGGTGGCCATCCCCACTGGAGGGTGATTTCTCACTTTCCCTCTCTCTGTCGCTCTCTGTGTCACTGTGCCTTATACCACTCATGGGCCTTATACCAAATTTAGAAAGAAAAGAATAGAGGACAATAATACTTCTATGTTATGCAATTTTTTTTCTCTTTTCTGGATATACAAGGGGACTTCAGCAAGTTCATGCAAAATTGATTTAAAGCATGGGTTTATTTTGGTGCAAAGATTTTGAAATCCATGCATAGTCTTTGCATGATGTGCATTTTCACGAACAAGTCAAAGACGCCTTATATGTTAGATTTCCACACAGGCACAAAAAATTATAAAAGATTCCGGCCATGTTTCCTTCCTCATGGTGTGTTTCAGTGAACCACACCATGAAATAATTTCAGGTCCCGTCTCTCAGGAGTATTTGCGAGGCCACCTGTCGTACTCTATATTTTAGTCCAACAACTTAGGGAAGACTTGAACTGGAGGACCAATCACGAAAAGTGACAGTCTATTTTCTGATTCGCTCCCTCAGCCTGGGAGGGCCACTGACCTTCCTTGGTGAAGGCACCCATTACTCGGAGTGGGGTGGTTGGGAGACTGGGGGAGATGACTCAGACCTTGGCAGGAGGATGGGCGAGTGGGAGGGAATCCCAAAGGCGGGTAGAGAGGCCTGCAAGCACTCTAGGGGCAGGCTGAAAAGAGAAGCTGCCGGGCTGCTCCCACGGCCTAGTGGTTAAGGGAGCTGAGCCCACATGGCCAACTGCACGGTTTGAATCCCGGCCCTCGAAGCTGGAAGAACCTACCAGGCAAGTGTGTGCGC
Organism: Tupaia tana; assembly: GCA_026018925.1. NCBI lineage: Eukaryota > Metazoa > Chordata > Mammalia > Scandentia > Tupaiidae > Tupaia > Tupaia tana. The sequence continues at coordinate 193,564,950 of JAKSZU010000002.1, forward strand.
ATGGCCCAAATCCCAACAGGAAGGAAATGGACGAGAAGGGGCTGGAGCGTGACCATGCCCCACTGCAGGGATGTTCTCCCTGTCTCGATCTCTCTCTCTGGTGAATGCATGCACTCTCTGGCTTATAATAAAACAGACACACTGAAAAGAGGACCTGGTAAGGACCGTGTGCCCCCCGCCGGGGGCCCCTAGGGCCGCAGCTTGTTCTGCTGCACACCATGGACTTTGTCGTCACGTAGGCTGGCTCAGCTCTATGCTCCTAGCCTACGCTGTGATTCCTCAGGGCCAATGTCACCAAAGCCATGTGAGGTGGCATCCCCAGGGGAGAGGCTGCTCAGGCCTGCCTCAGCCAGCTCTGTGAGCCCGGGTGTGGCCGCCGTGAGAGGGGAGGCCATGGCTGACATGAGGGAGGCCAGGAACAGAGCGAGGCCCTGGGGGAGCTTCCCACCGGCAGCTCACAGGGAATAAACACTGGAAACTCCTGCTGCCCCGTCACATCAGAAGACGGGTTCCGGAAAGGGAGAGAGGGCCTGCATCTATCATGCCACATATTTCTTTTTTAATCAGAAAAACAAACCTTAGGGTTTTTTTTTTTTAATTTAAAATTTTTTATATTAATTAATTAATTAACATTCATCCCCTGAGCACTGTCACAGCATACAAAATGTGATTTCCCATCCAGAATATACTGCATAGTGGCTTAATCATGCATGTTATCATTGATAATTTTCCATTTCAAGTTTCACACATATATATATATACACATATATATATATATATATACATACACACACACACATACATATGTATTTCTCCCTATTTCTCACCCTCTGCCATTTCCCATCCTCCTCCCACACTAACTCTGGTGCCTATGGTTGTTTTCCATTCCTTTTTCCCCCCATTTATTGATTCACAAAATTGCTTAAATACTCTAACTACTTTCAATAGATATATTACTGAACTACTTTCAGCTGATATATACATATCTGTGAATACATGTCTGACTTTAGGTGTGAAACTCTGAGTAGAATGAATATACTATAAAGTAGCACTTAGCTGATGCTGTATAGCTTATTACAGTCATTAAATAGGCATTTCTTAATATATTTTTTAATTTTAAGGGAACCAGCAGTTATTGTAATGGCTATGTCGCTGGACTCCCATGTAGTCAACCGCGGTTCGCGTCCTGGACCCGTTGGCTTAAAGCTCACGCCGGGCACGTGTGCGTGCGTACCCAAGATCCTGGGAGGAGAATGGAGGAGAAGGGATTGCGGCGTGACCATCCCCCCTGGGGGTTGATTTCTCGCTTTCTGTCTCTAAGTCTCTCTCCGTCTGTCTGGTGAGCGCACGCGCCCTATAGCGAAAACCTCTCCAAAAAAAAAAAAAAGAAAAGCCATTTTGGCTTTAATAAATCAAAAAAATGCTAAGGAACTTTCCTTGAAACTTAAAGCTAGGAAACAGGTTAAGATTTTGTTCTAATAGTAGGTACATGAACCTATCAGCAGCTCAAGACAGGACAAAAATCCTTAAAACCTGAAAACAAAGCCTAGAAGAAAATCAGCAATGTTTTAGTCAAAAGTCATGAAATCTCATTTCACCAGTTCAGTCTCATGTACGTAATCTATCTTCTGTTGTGGTGGGATCTTCCTGATTAAATTCTGGGATATGATATTCAACTCTGGACTGTCCATATGATTACGTTAGCCATTTTCTTAGTTTTTGAATTCTTATTTCTGTGTGTCTGTATTTAATTTTCCAGGTATAGCACTTCCTTGAGAATGTTTTGGAGATCTGGTCTGGTGTTGGTAAATTCTTTCAGGTTTTGTTTATCTGAGAATGTTCTTGTCTTTTCTTCCCATATGAAGGATAATCTTGCTGGGTACAGTATTCTTGGCTGAAATTGCTTTTCTCTCTCTCTCTCTCTCTTTTTTTTTTTTTAAATTGCTTTTCTCTTAACACTTTGAATATATTTTCCCATTCTTTCCTCACTTGCATTGTTTCCAATGAGAGGTCCGCTGTTAGCCTAATGGGATATCCTTTGTAGGTAACTTGCTGTTTCTCTCTTGCCAATCTTAGTATCTTGTCTTTGTGGTTTTGGTCAATTTGGCTATAATGTGTCTTGGAGAAGATCTTGGGTTGATTTTGTTTGGGGTCCTTTGTATTTCTTGAGACTGGATCTTTGAATGCCTCTCCACGTTTGGAAAGTTTTCTACCAGGATTTTATAGAATAGATGATCAATGCCCTTATGAGTCTCTTTGCCTTCTAGGATACCAATTATCCAGATGTTTGGACATTTGATGGTATCTAGTATTTCTTGTATATAATTCTCATTTTTTGGGCCCTTTTCTCAGACTTTGTGGTGAAATTTTCTAGGCCAGCAATTCTATCTTCTACATCTGAGATTCAATTTTCAATTTTCTGTATGATCTAGTCTGTCTTTAATACTTTCAAGGAAGGTTTTGACTTCCTATATTATAGCCTTCATCTCCAACATGTCCATTTGATTCTTTTTTATAGTGTGTATTTCCTCTTTTAGATCTTGCAAGAATTTTCTCACCTCTTGGAACTTGTCAGCTCCTTTCTCCTGCCTCTTCTGTCTCTCTTCTCTTCCATCTCTGTTAGTTTTGTCACTATGAGTATTCTAAATTCTTTATCTGGCATTTCCATGAGTTTCATTGTACTGTCTGAGGATGAAGAGGAGTTATTCTTTTCCCTTGGAGGAGAGGTATTTTCTTGCTTTCCCATATTTCTTGTGACCCTGCGGTAATTTCTAGTCATCTGATGGGTGGTGCATTTCTTCCTAATTATTATTATTTTTTTTTAGAGGTTTTTGCTATAGGGCGCATGTGCTTGCCAGATAGACAGAGAGAGACAGAGAGATAAAAAGCAAGAAATCACCCCCCAGGGGCGATGGCCACACCGCAATTCCTTCTCCTCCATTCTCCTCTCAGGATCTTGGGCACGCACTCACGCGCGCCCAGTGTGAGTTTTAAGCCACCGGGTCCGGTATGTGAACCACGGTGGACTATATGGGAATCCAGCGACATAGCTATTACGCTAACTGCTGGTCCCTCTTCCTAATTCTTTTTTTTTTTTTTTTTTGAGAGGTTTTTCGCTATAGGGCGCGTGCGCTCGCCAGACAGACAGAGAGAGACAGAGAGATAGAAAGCGAGAAATCACCCCCCAGGGGGGATGGTCACGCCGCAATCCCTTCTCCTCCATTCTCCTCTTGGGATCTTGGGCACGCACGCACACGCGCCCGGCGTGAGTTGTAAGCCACCGGGTCCGAGACGCGAACCGCGGTCGACTACGTGGGAATCCAGCGACATAGCCATTACGCTAACTGCTGGTCCCTCTTCCTAATTCTTGAAGTTCAATCTGAGTGCTCAGAGGCATGCAGGAGGAAGTGATCTGCAATATCTCTTCTGTTCCATTTTTCACTCTTTGTGCATCAGATTCAGTGGGAATTGATGAATATTCTTACCTTTATTGTATTCAGATGTTTGGATCCTGTTCACTTGGACCTGTCTAGACACTTAGTGACTAGAGGTCACCAGAAATGAATCCGGAGGGAGAAGTCTCAGCAGAAAAATCTTCATTTTTAGTCAGTGAAAGCAATATTTCACAGCTCAAGTTCAGTATGCATCTCCCAAACCTTAGGTCTTAAAAAAAGCAGTTGTTGGTTGACTGTGGTTCAAGTCCTGGACCTGGCAGCTTGCTTTCTCACTTTCTCTCTCTCTCTCTGATTAAATTATAATAAATAAATAAATAATAAAGTTTAATAAAATAATTCTTTTTTAAAAAAACGATTGTACAGGGTGGTGCTAGAGGTGGTGGCAGGGGTGGACTGGCCACTGCTGAAGGCTGAAGAGTCGTTCATGTCTTGTCCACTTAATGTGAACCGCCTTCTATCTGCAAGGACCCAGAGAGCTGGGAGCTCGTGCAGACGAGGGCCCACTTCCGGCCTGCCAGACAGATACGAGTGAACGAACAGTGCTGCCCCGAGTGCGAGAGATGGGCTAGGGCCTCGCGGTTCTGAGTGGGAGCACTGGGGGGCTTGGTGCAGTCCTGGGGAGGGAAGGTGTACCCGGTCGCTAAGGTCTTGTAACTGTGGGGCCCTGGGGCAGGTTTAAGGGGAGGACTCCTCCCCTGGCACCTGGGGAGGAGTCCCTTGCATGATCCAGGATGCAAGGTTCATTATATAATGCAAGACCACCGACCAGATCGCAGGGGACACAGTCAGCCACCGGCAGGTCCGGCCATAGTTCTCACCTCCACCTTGTGACAGCCACTGGAGCAATGGAAGCAATGGGGCGGCAGGGACTGCCCTCGTCCCTCCCACTGACTCCTCGGCCTCCACCCAGAGGTTGTCACAGTCACCCAAGGTGGGAGGCAGAGGCAGCTGGACGTGGGGAAGCAGTGCCTGTTTACCAAGCACCCTGGAGGATGAGTCACTGCGTGTGGACGTTTGGCACCACACCCAGAGTCTGAGGCAGGGGACAAAGAGAGGCTTCCATGGCCGGCCCTTTCAGCCCCTCCCGTGGGACAGCACCTTCAGCCACCTGGAGTCCCCAGACAAGGTTTTGAGCTGGTGTTCCTACAGAGGTGTGGGAGGAGGGACCAGCGTGAAGGCTCCCCTCGGCTCCCCTCTCTCCTCACCCCTGGCATGGCCCCCGGGTCGCTCTTACTGAGGGTGCCTGCTCAGCTGCCCTGAACACAAGCCTACGCTGTGGTCTGACCTAACTACAGCTCAGGTGGCTGTGGCCTTGCTCAGCCAGGACCATTGGGGCTGGGAGCCAACGCTTGTTCTGCTGCTCTGGAGGAGGACAGGTACCTCGCCTGTCCAGTCTAACCTGCCGGGCACTTGTCCACGTGCTGGGGCGACTGAAACTCTTTTCCTCTTTCAGTCTGAGCAAGAGGCGGGGCAGGGTGAGAGGAAGGAGCAGTCACTGCCACGCCCTGGCTGGGGAGGTATTTACAAACACTCAGGAATCCAGGGACTGAGAGGCCCAGCACCCAGGACCGCCTGCCTGCCCTGAGAGGGAGAGGGCGAGGGCGGAGGCGGGGCCTCCTAGAGGGGTGGGGGGGCAGGGCCCGCAGAGTACCAGCCTGGTCCCTGCCCTGGCTGTGCCTGTGTGTGCCTCAGCCTGGACGTGGGCCTGGAAAATTGGGAGAAGGCCTGGTCACTCCTGGGCAGCCAGTCAGTGAGTCTAGCGGACGATGTGCGCCGGCCTGGGCGAGGGGAGGTGTCTGGAGGGCGGCCGGCCCCATGCCTGCCCTGTGCAGGAGCTCCTGCCTTCCCCCTTCTTGTTGAATGCCCAACTCTGGCCTTGGAGTGAGCCTTGCTGCTCCTTCAGCCCAGCCAGCGCGCGGCCAGATGGAGGGACCGGGAGTCCTCCGGGTTGGAGGCAGCCTGGCTTTCCCCACCACCGCCGTGCTTTCACAGAGTCTGTGTGTGTCGACAGAAACCCAGACACATGAGGTCACGGTGCCCGGGGTGCCCTCCTCTCCTCTGCCCTCCCCTGGGCCTCTCCTTCCCTGAGCGGAAGAGCTGGTGCGTTTCTCACTCGCCTTGCGGCTGCCCCGGTATCCACCCTGCTCTTTACTGCCAGGCAGCACTAGACTGGGCTGGGGCGGGGGACGGCTGGGGCCGGACACACACTGCTGGGACAGTCTGGACTCCAGACCCAGGGCCTAGGCCAGCTGGGATGTGGCAGAGCACTGGCCAGGGGGGCACAGGGGAAGTGCAGGCCTTATGGAATTCAGTACAGCTTAGACCAGACGCCAAGGCTGGAGGTTGCAGAAGTGCGTGCGTGCGTGCTTGCATGCGTGTGTGTGTGTGTGTGTAGGGAGAGGCCCCCAGGGGACGCGCATGGAAGCACCTGGCTGCGGCCTACCAGGCTGTGGGCTGTGGGCTACCTGAGCTCCTCCCTGCCGTGCAACCTGAGCCTGGTAACCATATCCCTGCTCAGAAGTACTCCAGGGCTGCTGCCTGGTCTCCCTGGGAGGACTGACCAGCTGACGTTTGTGACCCGTGTGATCTGGCTGTGATGAGGCTGTCTTACTTCCACCACCCACCCCACGCCCTCCTAAACTGGTCTACACTGCAGCCACAGTGGGGTCCTCTAAGCCCTCTGCAGACCAAGACTCGCTGGCCCCCTTCCTTTGTTTAAGCTGTTCTGCTCAGCTGAAATGCCCTTCCCTAAGTGCCCTCTGCCTGTGGAAGCTGCCACATTCCTTCAGGAGGCAGCTCAGTGCCACTCAGAAAAACCCACCTGCCTTTCCTTGAAACACTAGCATGTTTTACTAACGCAGGACTCAATATTAGCACGGCGCGTGGCCTCGGTGGTGCACGCCATAGTGCTCGGTGCCTGCCCTTCCGACCCACGTACGGCCTCGCTCGTTCTCCTTCAGTTTGCTATGCTGTGCACGAACTCACCAGAAAGAGACAGAGAGAGGGAAAGTGAGAAAGCACCCCCGGGGGACGGCCACACTGCAACTCCTTCTCCATTCTCCTCTTGGGGTTTTGGGTATGCATGCACACGGGCCCAGTGTGGTTTTCAGGTCGCTTGTCAGGACTCAAACTGTGCAGTCGGCCATGTGGGCCCCAGCCCTTCAGCCACCACACCACCGGCTGGCCCCCAGTTCTCAGTAAATCTTGCGGAAATGAATTGAGCCCTGAGGGTGCCTGGATGAGGCTAATGGATCAAGGGGAAGTGGCACCCAAACAGCAGCGTCCTGTTAGCCTCTCCTGGCCCTTACCGCCTCCCTCTTTACCACCCGCAAACACTCACAATGTTCTAAGAGGCCTTCTCCACGCGCGGCAAGCTTGTGGGTTCTCACCTGTCTTCTAATTCCCTACGTGGTTAAAGGCCACGCTGTTCGTGGCGGGCTGGACTGACCCAGAACTGCAGTCCAGGAGCACTTTCCAGCACCACTGTCCACCCAGGTGTGCGCGGGGCTCGAAGGAGGGAAGTGCAGTCCGAGCTGGTGGGGGCCCAGGAAGGCAAATGTGAGTGACCCCGCAGCGGGAGGCACCTGGGCAGGCAGGGGGCAGCTTGGAGGGCCCACCTGGCAGAGGAGCGTCTCTGGCTTCAGGTTGGTTTGTTCAGGACTCAGAGAGTGAGGTGGGGTGGGCCAGTGTGGGACGCCCTGAATCTCTGTTTAGTCCAAAGCTGACGTGGTGGTGGTGAGGTAACCCTGCAGGCATCCAGTTAGAGAAGCAGGTGGGGGAGGGGCTGCAGGTAGGACAGCCCGGGACAGGGACCTGGGGGTCTCCCAGAGCGAGAGACGCTGGACCTGGCCAGGGTTCCTGGAGGCCAGGCCCAGCTCTGCGTGGGACCCAGAACAGGTCACTTCCTGTTCTGGGCTTTTAACCATAAAACGTAAAACCTTTAGCTGATCTTTCCCAGCTAACGACAGAGTAGGGGAGGTGAACCAGGCCCTGCGAAATGAAGGGAAGCTCCGGTCTCAGACATCTGGAACTCGGAGGTGTCCCAGTGGGAGCGCAGAGACGAGGGTGGGGTGGGGGAACGGGAGAGGGTCTAGCCTGGGAGAAATGGGGAACTGCGGGGGGCCCGCCCCATCCTGAAGTCTGGTTTGGCAATCCCATTTTTACTTCCTCCTTTCTTCCCTTTTCCTAACTAGTCTACCCTCTTATTTGGAGAGGGCAGGGCGCCATAGTCCACGCCCACACCGACCCCCCCCCCCCTTCTCCTTTTCAGGCCCTCGCAAGCCCCCGCACCCGGAGGGCCAAGCGAAAGAGCAGTGACCTGGGCTGACTGCGTCCCTGCTATCACCCTCACAGTCACCATGTGCCGAGCACTCGCCATGGGCCAGGCCCTGAGCTGAGCGCGTTAGTGCACTGATATTACTTTACAGCAGTTGTGGGGTGATTGCTATCTCGCTGTGCAGATGAGAAACTGATTTGGCCGTAAGTAACGTGTGCAAGGTCGCGCACCCAACTGGGGAAGCGGGGCTGGAAATTAGGTCTGCCCCCGAGTCAGTGCCGTGCGACCTGGGCAGCTGCTGTCCGCGTCCCTCGCCTACCACCTCCCAGATGTCGGGATTCTGCAAGTCCCCGCCCCTGCCCTCGCCGCCGGCCTGGGGCTCTGTGTCCCGGCGCCCGCACCCGCAGCGCAGCGGAGGGACAGGGGCGGAGCGCGGCAGGTGGGGCGGGGCCGGGCCCGGGGCTGGGGGCGTGGCCCGGGGCGGGGCCGGAAGCCTTATAGTGGCCGGGGCGGCGGGGCGGGCAGTAGAGGCAGCCGGCCGCGGTGTGCTCTTCGCGTTTGAGCCGGCTGCGGAGTCGTCACCATGTCCCTCGCGGCCTCAGCGGGCCGGGGTCCGGGGGCCATATGGTCCCCAACCCACGTGCAGGTGACGGTGCTGCAGGCGCGGGGCCTGCGGGCCAAGGGCCCGGGGGGCACGAACGACGCGTACGCGGTGATGCAGGTGGGCAAGGAGAAGTACGCCACCTCGGTGTCCGAGCGCAGCCTGGGCGCGCCCGTGTGGCGCGAGGAGGCCACCTTCGAGCTGCCGCCACTGCTGTCCGCCGCGCCCGCGGCCGCCGCCACCCTGCAGCTCACCGTGCTGCACCGCGCGCTGCTCGGCCTCGACAAGTTCCTGGGCCGCGCCGAGGTGGACCTGTGGGCGCTGCACCGGGACCAGGGCCGCCGGAAGACACAGTGAGTGCGAGCCGCGGCCACCGCGCTGTGTTCCAGCTCGCGAGAGGCCTTGGGAGAGGACTCCCCTCGCCCGGGGCGGTATTCTCACTAGCTTCAGCTTCGTCGTCCCGCCCCAGCTCTCCGTGTCGGGGCCCTCGGGAAGCAGGGCTGGCATCTGGGCTGTCTGGAACCCACGGGACGCCTCTCGGGGGCCGGGCACACCAGCGTTTAATGCACTTTCGGGGGATGGAAACTCTGTGGGCAGGCAGATTCCTGTTGTGAGGGCGGGCCGTGAGTCTCTGATACACGAATTAACTGGGGCAAGTTTTCCTGGGTGTTCCACTAACGACGCTGGGAGCGGTGGCAGGGCTAGGGCGCAGGGGGTTAACTGCAGAGCGAAGCTCGCTGACATTCCTGGCCCTGGGCTAGCCCAGGGATCACACGGGCCATTACAGTGCCCGAGGGGGGAGGGGGAGGGGAGGCGCCTGGGGGAGGCCCCCACCCCCACTCACACCTCCCGGGAGCTTGGGGAAGGAAATCTGCCCCTCTGGAAAGAATTCATCAACAGTGTGGTGTTTGCCTTGGGCCCCAAATGAGTAAGTTCTCCCTCGGATCCCGCCTTGGTGGGGCTGCTGGCCTGTAGCTTCCAGGCCAGGCTCTGTTAGGTCTCACTTCCCCACGGAAAGCTGGGCACACCCAGGTCACACCAAGGTGTTTCACATTTATTTGCTCTCTCTCTCAGGTGTTTTTGCAACCCAGTGGAACCTTCGAATCTGTCCATCTGGTATACCAGAGCTGGCTTGGTTAGCTGAACTCCTTAGTTACGTTGTTGGAGCTTCAATATGCAAGCCTTTCGGGTCACCATCTAAGCCCTGCAGCTTATAAACACACGATTCACTTTCTGTGGTTTAGATAGACTCAGTATTTGAACTTTCCCTTGTGAGGGAGATGGGAAAAGCCCAAGGGCTTAGACTTGCCAGACTCCCTGGACTGGAGGGGCGGTTTCAGCACTCACACTTGCAAATAGACTATCCAGTTCATTTACCCGGCCAAAGATGAACAGCTGGCCAAAGAGGAACAGCGTATCTGAACTCCAGTCAGGTGAAAAGGAGGCCCCTGAGGTGAGGGTGGGGGTATCACCTAGGTCAGCCGACAAGCCATCAGGCGAGCAGCCTCTCAGCCAGGAGGGCCCTGCCATCCTAACCTTCCATCCGATTAGATGACGCTGGGGCCTGGCTTGGCCCCTTCCCAGCTCACCTGGGCCCTGTGGACGCCCTTTGTCTTTCCCAAGATGTGGGGGTTCTCACTTCCGCCTCTGCTGTTTCTGGGTGAACGGTTTATCCTCTTGAGGGAGAGCGAGAGATCGTATCTCTCTGCCAGAGATGGGGATTCCAGTGGCCACCGTGCTCATGACTCGCCATGGGGCCGCTGTCTCTGGACTCCCAAGTTTCCCTGTTTATAAATGGAGCACGTTGCCAGACTTAATCGATGTTTGTAAGATACTTCTGGGTTCCTGGGGCGATGGGGCCAGGGCATAGATTCACAAGGTCCTGTAACTGCTTCGTGGGAGTGAACACCTCCTTCAGCCCCCTCCCAGGAAGTGCCATCTGCATCGCCATCTTCCTCATCTCCGTGCGTTCCGCAACCCGCGGGTCATTGGAAAAGTCATGAATGTTTCTGAGTAGAAAATAAGTCATGATTTTTTCCATGACCCAATACTTGGTTATGAGTTTCTCCTTTATGAGCTGATTGTCACTTAGTCATAGTGTCATTTTGCAGGGAAAGGGTGCTGAGTTGGTGCCTTTTTTTCTAACTGCCAAGACAGCTCTACTGTGGGCAAAATTGCAAGCTTTCCATCTACTACTGGGACTTTGAGAGGTCCTGGGGGAACCCACTGAAACTGATGTGCCGAGACAGCTGAGATGGGAGAAGGTATGTCCAGAGAGGCGGAAGTTTCTCAGAGAGAAACTGGTTGGCTAGGAAAGTCATTGGAGCTGGTTATTAATGACTCGACTCCACCTTAGACATCAAACACCAGAAACAGAACACAAACTGAAATCGTGGTCTACAGATTGTGTGTCCGTGTATCTGTAGTGAAGAAGAGTTTCTCCAAGAGTCTGACGTGTCATGGACCCAGAAGCTGAAACTCAAGGTGTTCAACTGCTGATATTTCCGTTTCTTTTCTTTTTAGCATATTTCTTTGGCGTCAAGAGAATCTGGCTTTTTTTATGACCAGCATTTGCTGACATCAAAATCGTGTGATGATACACACTTTTTTATTTATTTTTTTGCCATAGGACATGTGTGCTCGCCAGAGAGAGTCAGAGGTAGAGAAGGAAAGTGAGAAATTACTCTGGGGGGATGGCCATGCCACAATCCCTTCTCCTCCATTTTCCTCCTGGGATTTTGGGCACGCCAGCATGAATTTCAAGCTGCCAGGTCCAAGACTTGAACAGTGATCAGCCACGTGGGAATCCAGCGCCTTAACTACTATGCCACCTGCTGGTGCTGATGACACACCTTAAAAAAAAAAAAAGAATTATTTATTTTGTTAAAGAGGGATTTTTTGCTCTAGGGCACATGTGCTTGCCAGAGAGACAGACAAAAAGTGAGAAATCATCCCCGGAGGGATTGTCATATAGCAGTCCTTTTCCTCTGTTCTCTTGGGATCTTGGGCACGCAGATACGCCCAGTGTGAGTTTAAGCCGCCAGTCTAGAACTCAAACTTCAGTTGACTGTGTGGGAGTCCAGCAATGTAACCATTATACCATCTGCTGGTCCATATTTATTTAATTTTATGTATTTATTATTGTTATTTTAATAGGACTAGAGGCAGACAGACAGAAAGGAAGAGAGAGAGAGAAGGAAAGTGGGAGAAAGCAAGCCACCAGGTCCAGGACTCAATCTGTAGTCAGCCATGTGGGATTCTGGCACCTTAACCACCAAGCCACCTGCTGGCCACCAGGTGACACACTTTTAAAACACCAAACATGGACGAGCAGGTGGCGTAATGGTTAAGGTGCCAGACTCCCACATGGCCAACCGTGATTCGAGTCCCAGACTTGAACACACCAGGTGTGAATGTGTGCATGCCCAAAATTCCAGGAGGAGAATGGAGAAGGGATTGTGGCGTGTGTGTGTATGTGTGTGTGTGTGTGGTGCTTTCTTACTTTCCCTCTCACTGTGTCTCTCTGTCTTTGGTGTGCACATATGCCCTATGGCAAAAATAAATAAATAAAGATAAATAACATAAAACACCATACGGAAGCTGAAATATAGGTAGGATACATTTAATAGGGAAGAGTAAGTGGCTTTTCTTTTTTTTAAAATTCTTTAAAAACAAACAATTTTTTTTTTTTTTTTTTTTTTTTTTTTAAATCTATTTGTTGTGATTTTCAAGTTGTCAGGTCCAGGACTTGAACTGCAGTCAGACATTTGGGAATCCAGCACCTTAACCACCATGCCACCTGTTGGCCTATATGTGGCCTTTTAGTTTGGAAAATGAAAACGACTTTGCTCGTATATATCTGTTAAAGACCCCCCAGTAGGGACCCCAATGGGGATTAGTTATGTACCATGGTCATAAAACAGCATGAGTCTTAGAGAATTAGGGGACCTGCACGAGGGTTCTCTGCTCCGCTCTAACCTCAAGGCGTTCCCTGGATGATAAAGCCGTTTTTAAGATAGTAAGAGCAGCAAAATGAGGGGAAATAGTCTCTTACTGACAGATTAAAAGGAATGTTTATTCAGCCTGGTTACTGAAAGATCATTGTGTAACTAAATACTATGTAACGTAATATTGTAACAGCCTCCTACAGAGGAAGCAGAGTGATAGAGGTCATTTTTCTTTCTTTTTTTTTTAAGAGATTTTTGCCTTAGGGCTCATGTGCTCACAGAGAGAGAGAGAGAGAGAGAGAGAGAGATCTCCCCCCGGGGGGATGGCCATGCTGCAATCCCTCTCCTCTATTCTCCTCTTGGTATTTGGGGCATTTATGCCCACATGCCTGGCATGATTTTCAAGCTACTGTGTCTGGGACTTGAACTGCAATCAACCATGTGGGAGTCCAGTGATGTAACTGCTACACCATCTGCTGCTCCCACATTTTTCTTACGTCTATTGAAAATTCAGAGGAGGGGACCAGCAGTTGGCGTAATGGCCATGTTGCTGGACTCCCATGTACTTGACCGCAGTTCGAGTCCCAGACCTGGTGTCTTAAACTCACGCCGGGTGCATGTGCGTGCGTGCCCAAGATCCCGAGAGGAGAATGGAGAAGGGATTGCGGCGTGGCCATCCCCCGTGGGGGGTGATTTCTCACTTTCTGTCTGTCTCTTTCTGGCAAGTGCACACACACCCTATAGCAAAAACCTCTCCTCCCCCCCCCCCAAAAAAAAAAAAAAAAAGAAAATTCAAAGGAAATTTGGTTGCATACCAAAGGATTTGGATATTATAAATGTTATTTATTTATGATTGCTGTAGGGTGCATGTGCTCACCAGAGAGTGACAGAGAGGAAAAGTAAGACTCTCCACCTCCCCCAGTGGGGGTGACTGCCCTGCAACCCCTTCTTTTCCAGCACTTTGGCCATGCATGCACACAGTGTGATTTTCAAGCCGCCGGGCTGGGGTCTCGAAAGGTGCTACTGGCCATGTGGAACCTCACGCTTTAACTTCCATGCCACTTGCTGGCCCCAAAGATTAGATACTATTTTTTTCTTTTTATTTTTTTTCAGAGAGAGATATTTTGCTATAGGGCACATGCACCTGCCAGAGAGAGCGAGAGAGACAGAGAGACAGAAAGTGAGAATCACCCCCCGGGGATGGCCACGCCACAATCCCTTCTCCTCCATTCTCCTCTCGGGATCTTGGACACACACGCACACATGTCCGGTGTGAGTTTTAAGCCGCCAGGTCCCGGACTCAGACTGTAATCGACTACGTGGGAGTCCAGCAACACAACCATTACACTATCTGCTCATCCCAAGATACTTTTAATAACTATAAGTAAGAGGCTCAAATACGTTGGCAAGTTTAACAATTGGGGTTATTAAAAAGAAGGGCGCACATTCTGTTTTTCTGAGAGCTGGATTCAGAGAAAGGCTTAGATGGCCATCGAGATCTTTAATGCACAGACTGTAAGTAACTGACGTTTGTCTTTAGGCCTTTAGACTCCCTGAGCACTCTTGGAGTTTTTGCAACAGGTTGGAAAATCCGAGCAATGTTGTGCTGGTTAGGTTTTGACTTTCTTGGAATTCCCCTTGAAGATAATACTGGGTCTTACTGGAAACCCTCCCACTCCCCCGGCACCGCAGGCCCCTCCTGCTCCAGAGCAGGAAACTGACAGCTCGAGGCAGCATTCTCTGTTGGTTCTGGGATAAACCACCTTCACCGGCTCATAGCGAGGCCTGAAATGACTGGACCGGGGAGCGGCTTCAGAGTTACTCATGCCCTGTGTAAAGCGGTCCCTCGTGGGTTTTTTGAATGGTATGATTTAATTATGAGTTCAATTTATAAGATAGTTGGGGGGAGTTCTCGCTGCTTTATTTTCTTGTCTCTAAAGCTCATTGATTCCTCTAGTAAATATTTTTAAATACCTACTGTGTGCCAGGCTCTGGGATACCGGGAACACAGTGATGAACAAAAACAGGCACAATCCCTGCTTCTAGGCAGCCGGGAGCCCTGTGCGGGGGAGACGTTGAACACACACACAGAAATAAGTAACCATGTGCTGCAGTAAGTGCCGGGGTTATCACAAGAAAGGCGCAGGAGGACCCTATCGGGGAGGAGGCTGCAGCAGCCTCTCTGAGCTGGGACCAGGAACACAGCAGTGGTCCAGTGGCGGGTGGAGGAAGGGAGCTGCCGCGCAGAGCCCCAGGCAGAGCTACTGGAAGCTGGCCCACCGTCCAAGGAGGCTGAAGGAGAAGGCAGGGCCGTGTCCGAGAGGATGCGACAGTCGTTCTGAAAGCAGCATGCTGGGGCCCAGTCTGCTGTCAAGCTGCTACAGCCAGTGGAATGGGCTCGAAGCCCCTGGAATCAGACAGGGTGGGGGCTTCTGCTGTCATATAAGGGTGGTGGCGGCTCGGCCGCGGGCGACGCCGTGCAGATGGACAGGGGGTGGATTTCGGAAGTTTCTTGGAGGTTCAGTTGACCGGACCTGTGATGGTGGAAGTGGCGGAGGGTGGGGGAGCACTGACAGGGATGGGCCAGCACAGTAGGGAGAGCTTGGTGCTGAGCGGGTCGGGGGATCTGCACATGGCGTGGTGGTTACGTCACTGCACTCCTGCGCACTCGACCTCGGTTCTCGTCCCAGACCTGGTGGTTTAAAACTCACACTGGGCATGCGTACATGCGTGCCCAAGATCCTGGGAGGAGAATGGAGAAGGGATTGCGGCATGGCCGTCCCCCTCTGGAGTGATTGCTCGCTTTCTGTCTCTCCGGTGAGTGCACGTGCCCTATAGGAAAAATGTCTCTTAAAAAATAAAACAGCAAAGGAAGTATACAAAGAAGTGGCAGCTGCTTTCTTTCCCTGACAGTCCCTGGTGATAGGAGGCTGAGGTCACCGTGACAGACAGCTTCGGGCAGTGACACCTGGCTGTGGAGTGCCAGTTGCAGTGGATTACTGGGAAGTACCACTGAAACCAGAGTGTATACATGTGTGTCTTCAAGTACCTACCTTTTTAAAAAAATGTTTAAAATTTTATTTGTTATTATTATTTTAATTAGCTGTAGGGTGTGTGCAACTCACCAGAGAGAGACAGAGAGAGAAAGTGTGAAAGCAAGCAGCGAGGTCCGGGTCTCAGACCACAATCGGCCCTGCGCAGGTCCACCCCTTAGCCACCACACCACCTGCTGCCCCAGGACTTAACCTTTTAACCCAGGCCGAGTCTGCCCGGAGCAGGGTGGTGGGCGCGATCTCACGGATAGCTCTAACTGGGCGCGATCTCACGGATAGCTCTAACTGGGCCACCGCAGTCCTTGCTCCGAGGAACACAGGACAGGGAGGCCGAGCCACGGGAAAAGCGCAGGACTCGGGAGACAAAGCACAGCGAGGAGGGCGCTGCGGCCGCGCCAGGCGCCTTTCTCACGCTAGGGAAGCTGGCGGTCTTGTGCCTTTCGCATTGTTTCAACTTCCTTTTGGGTACGAAGGCTTCTGTTGGATTTCTAGATCTGAAACATCGAGGCAGATTTTCGTAGATAGTATCCAATACTATTTGAATCGGGGTTCCTAATTAAAATGTGATTCCAGCCCAGGCAGCCCACCTGCTTATTAAAGCACCAGACCCCGCGCAGTGGCCAGCCGACCTGGCTGGCCCTGCCCCCGCCAGGTCTTAGAGAGCCCTGGTACCACGTCCTGCAGAGCCCGCCTCTCACCCTGTGTTTGGAGGAGCAGCTGGCTCTGGCTGACCTCCAGATAAAGAAGCCCTGGCCCCAGGGGGTAGCAGGGAGCCTGTCATTTTAGGCCTTATCTTTGCTTCAGGGTAGTCCTGGTAGCCTTTGGCTCTGGGTCTGGCAGAGTTCTAAACGTCAGGCCTTTGAACTCCAGCAGAATGAACACCCAGACCCTTATATCAGCAAAGGGAGGGGGCTTGTGCCCCTGTGTGTCCTGGGTAGGACGCCTGCCCTAGCTGGCCCAGGTGGAGACTGAGCCGTCAGCAGGGACTCTGCTCTTGCCCTGTGACTCAGCCCGGGTTTCAGTAAACAGGAGTGGTGCCGGTTCCCAGCACACGCTGAGCGGAGCGAACGTGGAGAACGTGCAGAACCATCTAATCTGATGCTCGCCCCGGGGATGGGGATTAGAACCTGCGGATGGCCGAGGGTGAGCCCCGAGCTCGGCGTCTTGCAGACTCCGGGCCTGGTTCCACTCTGCCTTCCCATTGAACTGGAAGGCTGCTTGGTTACCTTCCCGACTTCCTGGCTGATGGTGCCTCAGGCCAAGGGGCCAGCTTTAGCCACTAATGAGAGGAGAAATTCCTTTCCTGCAGGGAGAGGTCTGTTGATAAACTGTTCTAGAAGAATCAAGGGCTTTGGTTTCCAGGGTGTTCCTGGGGGGCGCATTTAGGAATGTGCCGGTGGAAAGCAAACAGGCCGGTGATTCGGTGATTCGGTGTCTTCTCCAGAACACTGGCCTCTGCCTCCGTAGAGGGAAGGCATTTAGAGACATTCTGGGATAATGTTGCGGGAGGCTGCCACGCAGGCCACTTTGAAGCACCTTGTCTTTATTAGAAAGGACACAGCTAACCTCCAGGGAGGACAAGCAGGGCTCCCAGAAGGCCCGGCGTGCAGAGGCTGCTGTTATCATGAAGAATGGCCGTCCTGTGTGCAGGGCCCCGGCAGGCGGGATGCCGGCTGCCTCTCAAGGGGTGTCGCCCCCCACAGCGCCAGTCCTGAGGGTGACTTTCACCTCCAGTGAAGATGGCGCACCTACAATATGCATGCTTCACCAAATGGAACTTTTCATCTTTGCTAATCACTCGCTATAAAACAGGATTTGCAAATGCTTTTGATGTGGGCTCCTTTCCCTCCTTTGGACTTCACATGGGTTACAGATACCCTGCTCCCTTGGGGGCGGGAGGGCTCAGAGAGTCTGGTATGGTGAGGAGCGGACTGGGTGCTGGTGGAGAGTGGTCATGCAGGGGTTAGCTTCTGTTGGCCTGGCCGAGGGACGGCAGGCAGACCATTGCATTTCCTTTTGCCATCCTTAAAGTCTCCGCAGGAGATGCCCCGAGACACCGTTCCTGGCAGGCCACATACACTGCGTCTGACATTTATCAGTACATCGGGGCATGGGCAAGAAACCAGATCCCCTGGTGGAATATGAGTCTTTGTGGCTTTTCAAAATGTCATCACGCTTTGGGACCAGCAGTTAGCGTAATGGCTATGTCGCTGGACTCCCACGTAGTCGACCGCGGTTCGAGTCCCGGACCCGGCGGCTTAAACTCACGCCGGGCGCGTGTGCGTGCGTGCCCAAGATCCCGGGAGGAGAATGGAGGAGAAGGGATTGTGGCGTGGCCATCCCCCCTGGGGGGTGATTTCCTGCTTTCTATCTCTCTGTCTCTCTCTGTCTGTCTGGCGAGCGCACGCGCCCTATAGCAAAAACCTCTCAAAAAAAAAAAAAAAAAAAAAAACCTTGCTTTCTTATTCTATAAAAAAAAAAAAAAAAAAAAAAAATGTCATCACGCTTTGTAAAGAATTGGTACATAGGGGCCAGCAGGTGGCATGGCGGTTAGGGTGCTAGACTCCCGCATGGCTGCCTGATGGATTGCTTTCTCACTTTCCCTCTCTCTCTCTCTGTCTCTCTCTGGTGACTGCACGTGCTCTACAGTAAATTAAAAAGTAATAACAAGTAAAATAAATAATTCCTTAAAAAACGAATTGGTATGTAGGTAGTTATGGGAATGGTAGGTTACGTGTTGGAAATGCTTGTTTTTCTGACCCTTAGAGAATCTGATTATGAGGACTTTCCGTTAGCCTTCTCCTGCAGTCAGTATTGCCTCCGTGCAGGGGATACTGCTCGGTGTGTACGCCGAATCATGCCGTCGTGGGTAACCTTGAGAGTTTGGGAGCCCTCTGCTTCTTGTCCCTCCCTCCTCCTACCCATGAGGAAGCCCCAAGGGGTCCTAGGAGGATGTTACAACTCCAGTAAGTTCCAGAAAACACACACTGCTATGTGGTGGTGTAGAAACTTGTGTGCATTGTTTTAATTTTGGAAGTTGTGTAATACAGACCTATTTAGTGAGTCTTTTTTAATTCCCTTCAAATACAAATCATTGTTATTTATATTTGATGGCTAAGTTTGGGTCCTCAGCATATAATCATAACTGTTGGCATTTTTATTTTTTATTTAATTTTATTTATTATCATTATTTTAAAATTTGACCAGAGAGGAAGAAAGAGAGAGAGAGAGGAACAAAGCCACTGGGTCCGGGACTTGAACCACAGTCGCCCATGTGGGAGTCCAGCTTCTCAACCACTACACCACTTGCTGGCCCCAGAACTGTTGGTATTTTAAGTTTTCTTATGAATCATTTGGGGAGAGCAGGTGGCATAGTAGTTAAGGGTGCTGGACTTCCACATGCCAACCGTGGTTCGAGTCCCGAACCTGGTGGCTTGCTTTCTCACTTTCCCTCTCTATCTCTCTCTGTCCCTCTCTGGTCAAATTTAAAATAAATAAATAAATAAGTAAGTAAATAAAAATTAAGTTAATACAATAATTCTTAAAAAAGAAAAAGAAAAAGAACCATCTGAGCAGGTAAACTGTGGCACACATACCTGTCACAGAAGAGACTGTCATGGCTGTTAGACCTGGTGGGGGTGAGGACAGAAGGCACCCATGTATACTGTACTACAGATGAAATTGCATGTGCAGTGTGGTTAAGCCAAGGTTGTTATTATAGCTGCGATTCGTGGCCAGACACGGGTCTAAGCACTTTGCCTACGGTAATCCTTTTCATCTCCGTAAGGCCTGTAGGAGGTAGCTGCTCTTGCGCTGTTTTGGAGGTGAGCCTGAGCCACAGAAAGGTTAAATATCTTGCCTAAGATCTCTCAGGTCCGAATTGTTAGAATGTATGGAAAAGGGCCAGCAGGTGGCACGGTGGCTAGGTGTCTGGGTCCCACATGGCCAACTGTGCAGTCCGAGTCCCAGGTTACTGACTGGAAAAACACACCAGGCATGTGTGTGTGAGTGTCCAAACCCTGAGAGAAGGGATTGTAGGGTGGCCATCCCCCCTGGGGGGTGCTTTCTCACTTTCTCTCTCTTCCTCTCTCCTGCAAGTGCATGTACCCTATAGCAAAATTATTTTTTAAATGTACAGAAGAACACTTTAAGAACATTGATATAAAGGTAATGGTCAAACTAGCATGGAATTGAATCATTTAACAAATATTGAAATTTTTTTTTGGTAACTTTTTTGGAAAAGATTTTTGCCAAAGAGCCTGTGTGCTCAATGGAAAGACAGAGACAGACAGAAAGAGAGAAATCACACCCCAGGGGGATGGCCACGCCACAATGCCTTCTCCTCTATTCTCTTCTCGGGATCTTGGGTGCACATGCACACGGGCCTAGTGTGAATGTTTGAGGCCACCAGGTCTGGTCCGGGATTCAGACTATGGTTGATTACATGGGAGTCCAGCGACGTAGCTATTATGCCATCTGCTGGTCCCTCAGTAACATATTTTGGTAATTTCCTAAAATAATTTCTGTGGACTAAATAATATAGAAAAGACCGAGGCATTTTTTTTAGCTGTCAGAGGGTCGATGTGCTTGCCGGAGAGTGAGAGGGAGCGCGAGAGCGGGCGAGCACCTGCCCTTGGGTGTGGTCATGCTGCAACCTTTCACCTTCATCGCTCCTTCTTCCAGATTCGGGGCATGCGTCGCGCACGCCAGGTGTGGCTTTTCAGGCCACTGGGAACAGCCGTAAGCCCCGTGGTCTCCGGCTCCCTACACACAGCGCTTTACTGTGCCTTGGGCCCGGCCCGGCCCGGAGCGTGCTTAACCTGCTTCTGCTGCGGTACCTCCTACCAGTTCTCAGGATCAAATTTGGTGGCTACAAATAACCTTTCCACGCTGCTAGAAGCCATTCCCTGTTCTCAAGATTCACCAGGCGTTCTTCCCCATGGTGGACCGCGGGCAGAGGCCGCCAGGCTGGCTGGTGGGCAGTGCTGGGTTCCGAGCTAGGTGACAGTGACCAGCGCCTTGTGAGTAACAAACTGGTTACGCTGCATAGCTTTCCGGGGTGCTCACCACGGTGCTTTATGAGTCGTAAACGTCCTGCCCTGTGTGCTGCGCGTTGCTGCTAGCCGAGCTAGAGAAATGGCGGCCGTTCCACCCCGTGGGATCCCTCCCTTTCAGGACCTCCTTGGATGGTCTTGATGGCCAACTACATGGCTTTTCAGACTTTTTAAAAAATAATTATTTATTATTATTATTATTATTTAACATGATACAGGGACTCACCAGAGAGAGAGAGACCGAGAAAGTAAGAAAGCAAGTCTCCGGGTCTGGAGTTCGAACCACAGTCGGCAATGTGGGATTCCAGTGCCTTAACCACCGTGCCACCTGCTGGTCCCTTGGACTTATTTTTATTCCCTGGGGAAGATAATTCATGAGCTACTTTTTAAAAATTAAACTTTATTTATTATTATTATTTGTCATTATTTTTTAAAATTCACCAGAGAGAGACAGAGAGAGAGAGTGAGAGAGAGAGAGGGAAGGGAAGTGAGAAAACAAGAGGCCAGGTCTGGGACTTGAACTGCAGTTGGCCATGTGGGAGTCCAGTGCCCTATCCACTATGCCACCTACTGGCCCTGTGAATTGCTATTCACATTTCTTCATCTAAGAAAGATTAAGTGTGTTGCCCCGTCTAGGCCACTCGCTGAGGCCTGGCCCCATGTGATGGTGCTTGCCTACACACTGTGGAGGTGACGCGGGCTGCCAGGAGGTGCAGATTTTGCATGGGAAGGGACGCTGGACCAGAGACTGCGGGCCCGTCTGAATGTGGAGGTGGCGTGCAGAGCTGGTGGCCCTCCCGCCGGGCCTGTCCTCGAGCCCGTGTGGGTCCAGACATGCAGCAGTTACTTGTTTTGCTGAAGGGTCCCGGGGCAGGTGTTTCTAGAGCCCCTCAGGCTCACCTTAGCCAGGAGCCGTAGTCGTGTGAGTCCTAACCCGGGTTAGGGACCTTCAGCGGGGTTTCTTTGCATGTGGTCATTTTCTCACGTTTCCGAGTTAGGGAGAAGAGGCAGTGGTTGTCCGTGCGGCCGCAGTGATGTGGTGAGCCGCTCGCTGTCCTGGAGGGTAGGCTTTTCAGGGCCTCTCAGGCCTCTCAGTGCCTGGCATGCAAGAATGTTGGAACGGAATCTTTGGAGCCGTCGTTTTTTCTGTACGTGTCTGCCCTCTGGCACGTTTTAAAAGAAAAGCATGCCTGCTGCAGCTGCAGGAAGATTATTTCTGAGACATACCAGTGAGTCTTTCACCAGTGCAATCCGGGGTGACAGCCGGGGTGCCCTGGGCGAAGCCCTGCCCTGCCCCACCGCGTTTCAGGGGGAGCCCCAGGCCCCCGCTTCCGTGTGGTGAGTGAGGTGAGTGATGAGGGGCCGCACTCTGAGACAGACCAGCCCCGAGAAGTGGCATAGGGGGGTTTCAGCTTTCCCGGAGTGGCTGCGAAAGCCCAGGCGTGCCGGGTGCGGACCCAGGAGGCAGACCCCACGCCCCACGCCCTGCTCCACCTGAGCCCACAGACTCCCCGAGTCCTTGTTTCCTGGACTTAGTTCGTTTTCTTTAAAATATTTTTTTAAGGTTTTTGCTGTAGGGCATGTACGCTTGCCAGAGAGAAGAGACACAGAGATGGAAAGTGAGAAATCTCCGGCCAGAGGGGATGGCCACACTGTAATCCCATTTCCATTGTCCTCTCAGGAATTTGGGACACACACACACACACACACACACACACACACACACACACGATTTTCAAGTCACTGGATCTGGGACTCAAACCGCGGTTGGTCACGTGGGAATCCAGCTGCCTTCACCACTACGCCACCTGCTGGCCCCAGTTCATTCTCTCCTACAGTCTCTTATTTCTTCTAGGCCATCTTTTTGAAAGTTTAGAAAACGTAGGTGACTTTTGTATATTTTAGTTGTTGCTTTGTCTTGCCTTTGACAAACAAAACAAAACAAAACAAAAATAAACACAGCAGTGGGTCCCTTATTTGGATACTGTGCATTTCTGCTTGTACGTGCTCAGACCAGCCCTTGGAGGGTATGGACCAGACTGTGGGCCGGATGGTGGCGCAGCAGTAAACACGGTGTGCTGGGAGGCTGACCTGCATGGGTTTGCCTCTGTGACCTCCCTGGGTAAGCCAGGCACACGTGGGCCCAGGACCCGGGGCTGCTTGAAGCTAGGGTGGATGGCAGTGTCAGGACTCTGTGGGGGGGAGGGGAGGGCGCTTCTGTTTCCTGCTCATGGAATAAATAAATAAACTCTAAAAGCAACAAAAAAAGAACCCTAAGACATTCAGTGGTCATCTCCGGGAAGAATGCTGGGGATATGGGATCGAGCAGGCGGTAGGGAGACACATTTTCATTTCATAGCATTTCGCATGACGTCAATTTTTACTCTATGCCTGTTCATTTTTAAAGGAGTGATTTTTAGACGTAAAAATAATTATTTGGTATAGAAGGGATCATTGATTTTGCTTTCTTTTTTTGGGGGGAGGGTAGGTTGCAGGGTCTGTATAGGATATAGGCTTAAAAATAAACTTGCTGGGTAGAGATTCCAGGGCTTGCTTCCTGCACTCTGCCCTGAGGCTAGGTAAGCAGACCCACCCTGATCTCTGAGATAATTCGAGGTAAAGGAGAGGCCAGAGCCCGTGCACAGGCGTGGCTGTGCAGGTTGCAGGTCGTTAGTGTAGGTGTTAGTGCAGGTTGCAGGTCATTATCGTTTGTGAACAGCTTCTTAAGGGGACTGAAACACACGGGCAGAAACGCTGAGCACAGAGTGACCTTGACGTTAAACTCACAAACACGTTTCTTTTGGGACTGCTTGGTCGCGGCCCAGGCTTCCACTCGCAGGCGGGCTGGTGTCAGCTGCCTCCCGCTGGAGCTGCTTTGCAACTGTAAAAGGCTATGGGCAGTGGGAGAAGCCGTGCCTGTGCTCCTTCCCAGCCAGCGCAGACCCGGCACAGGTTTGAAAACTCGGCACGGCCGCAGGGATGGGCACCGGCCTGCCCTTCCACGGCCTTTCACGTGCCGCAGCAGCCTTAGCCGTCTTAGCCGTCTGGGCCCCGCGATGTTCAGCATGAGATTGGCCTGGAAAATGGCAGCAAAGCCACTGGTAGTGTTGGAAGTTTCCAAAACAAATCCCACTTTAGAGCTGGGGATGACACCTGCACACCAGGGGATTATGGGCCCCAGGGGGAACCCCGAGGGAGCTTCACTCAAAGTAAACACGCTGGCACTGCCTCTGGAAAGGCAGGCCTGTCCCCACAACAGCCAAGCAGCTTCTTGGCAGGTCTGTGGCTTGTGTGCAGGGAGAGGGCTCCCGGGAGGGGCAGGGTGGGAGAGCTGGTGCGGAAGCACCAGCCTGGCCCTCCTCCTCCGGGCAGGGGCAGGCCTGCCCTGGTGTGGTCATCCGAGCCTCTGCGTCCAGCTTCCAGCAGCTTCCCCTTTTCAGGTGGCCACAGTTGGTATTTACAAAGCCTCCGTTGCCAAGGCTACCGTTTACCACATGACTGTCAGAAGAGAAAAACACAAATAATCCTCTCAACATCTAAGTGACAAATATGTAAACGATTCCAGGCCAGGTCCCCAAAGTGTGCTGGAGAGACAGCAGGCTGCAGGGGTGAAGTATCTTTGGAGGTCTGCATCTTTCAGCACCCAGCACTGCCCTCCCCTTCTGGGGATGTGGTTTAAAAACCATAGAAGCCCCATAGCTTAATGGGTAAGGCACTGGTCTCCTAAGCCAGGGCTTGTGGGTTCTGGTCCCATCTGGGGTAAAGTGGCTTGGCCACTTGAAGGCTGGGTTGATCTAGGAGCACGATGATTAAGCACTGCACAGAAGGGGCTGGATCCTATGCAGCTGGCTAGGGTCTGAGTCCTGGCCCTGACAGTATGAAAAATGTGCCAGGCGGGCATGCCCATTACCAGAGTCCTGATGGGATCGGGAACTGGGCAGAAAAGGACTGTGGGATAACCAGGCCTGTTCCGAGGTTCTCTCTCTCTCTCTCTAACACATGCCTTCAGCGTAAACGATTTCTCCTGAAGGCCCCACACACTGGCCCACATCATCTCATCAGCTCCCGGCGCTCTTCTGCTAACCCAGTCATCCTCCTCTCCTCGACTCTGGGTGTCTTACGACTCAGACTCTGATCGATGGCGAGCTGCGTGGGTTCTCCCCCTTCATCTTGGACAGTTAAATTAGAAGCTTAAGCTTTCCTCAGGAGGACTTGGTTTAAATCTGAGCTGGTCTCTGTGGACTACGAAAGGTGGGCCGTGGGAGGTAAGCCAGGAGGGGCCCGGCCGTAGGGCACCAGGAGGGTCGACGGGCCCACGGGAAAGGACCCGCGTCTGCGTCCTGGGACCCTGAGCGTGCTGGGTGCACACCTGCCCGTGGTCCGGGCTGGGGCTGAGGATGGATCCTGGGGTGAAGGCCCTTGTTGGGAAGGCGTATCTCTGCCTCTTTCTCTGCGTGTATCTGTCTCATGGAAGAAATCAACAATAAAAATAAATAACAACAACAAAGACATAGGGCCAGTAGATGGCATGGAGTTAAGGTGGCTGGACCCCACATGGCCGACTGCACAGTTTGAGTTCTGGGCCAGGAGGCTTGAAAATCACACTGGGCCCGTAGGTGTGTATGCCCAGAATCCTGAGAAGAAAATGGAGGAGGAGGGGTTATAGTGTGGCCATCCTCCCAGGGGGGTGATTTCTCACTTTCTCCGTCTCCGGAGAGTACATGTGCCTTATCACAATAAATAATAAATAACTAAATAAAATAAAAATATATACACACACACACAAATTAGAGTTAAAATGAATCTTGGTGTAGGAGAAAGAACCGGAGCTGACTCAGAATCTGGCTCCTAGCTGTACCCCGTAACAGCTGCAAGCCCTTCTGGCAATATTCTGACCTCTGAGCTCCTGTCTCTCCCTCTGGAAGACGGGTTTACTGTCCGTGGCAGGTCACTCTGGGACCCGAGGGCTTGCACGTGTGCACCGGCTGAGCGCGGTTTGAGCGCTGGTCTCTGCTTTCCTTGGCCCGTTTCCTGTGAGTGCAGAGTGAGTCAGGACGGTGGGGCCTGCGAGTAAGACGGGGCTGAAGGTGAAAGAGGAAGTTGCGCTCATTTGGGCAAAACCATCATTTCCTTAAAGCCCACAGCCCACAGCCCTTAACTAGGTCACTGCAGAGAACCCCAGGACGTGGGTTCTCAGAGCGGGGTGACCGGGTGACAACTCTCCGCAGACCGTGCCTGGAGTTGTCTGTCTCTTCGCGGGTCGCGCTCCTCAGGGGCTCACGTTATTGTTGTTATTTTTAAATTTTGCCAGAGGGCGTATGCACGTGCCCGGAGACAGAGGAGAAGGAGAAAGCTCCCAGAGGGTGTGGCCCGCGCACCGCCGTCCCCTCCGTTTTCCCATCCTGTTGAATCGACTGTGTAATGTCCTTTCTGTATTTTGAGGAAGTTCGCAAAGGACCAAGTGGACTTGAATCATATTGGAAATGTTCCCTTTTCTGATGATTAGCCTAGGTGAGGGTGTTTCCTTTCCAGTTCGTATTTTTTGACGATGGTAAAATATACAAAGGATAAAACGTACCATTTTAACCGTTAAAAAAATTGATGACAGAGCACTTGTGTGGCCCAGCGAGAGTCAGTCGGGTGGGGGAGAACGGAGCAGCGTCTACGGGGCCTGGGCGTGCTGCGATCCCCTTCTGGCCCCGCAGCCTGTCCCCGTGGGTGCCTGTGGGATGCAGTGTCACAGGAGCACCGTCCCCACACGCCACAGGGCCGCTGCGTGTCGGCCACCTTGGAGCACGTTAGGATCCTGCGCACCAAGCATGTCCGTGTGTGGCCGTCACCACCCTCCACCCCAGGGCTCTCCCCACCTTCAGCTCTGCACCCCTCGCACATGAGCCCCACGTTTCCTCCTCCCTCCAGCCCTGGTGGCCGCTCTTCCACTGCTGTCTCGGGATCTCCTCTCCCGGGGCCTCGGCTCGTGTCCGTGGGATTGTGTACTGTTGGCCACACCACTTCTTGGCCCATTTGTTTTTTATTCCAATAAATAAAAATAAATGTAGGAGGCCAACAGACTGGCATAGTGGTTATGGCACTGGACTCCCATGTGGCCAACTGTTCGAGTCCTGGACCTGGCAGCTTAAAAAATCATGCTGGCACACATGTGCGCATCCCCAAACCCCAGGAGAATGGAGAAGGGATTGTGGCGTGGCTGTCCCCCCAGGGGGTGATTTCTCACTTTTCCTCTCTCTGTCTCTGGTGAGTGCAGGCCCCCTATGGCAAAAACCTAAAAAAAAGAGCTTCTGCTCTAATCTCCACCCACCCACCACTTCCCAGAGACTGTGTTTGTGTAAGAGGTCGGCAGGGGCTGGGCGGTGGTGCAGTGGAAATGCACCTGGACCCCCATGGGAAGGTCACAAGTTTGCGTCCTGGGGCTTCCCTGTGCTTAGTGTGCACACACTCATTTGTGTCCCTGGTTGGGTGAGGCCTGACTGTGGCGTGGGGACCCTGCTGGGTGGTATCTACCTTTCTATTTCTCTGTCTCTCATGGGAGCAATAAATAAAATAAACTTAAAAAAAAAAGTTGGTGTTAGCAGAGAGCAGAGCCCGCTCTTGCCAACTGTTTGGGGCTCTTCGATCCGAAGTAATCTCCCGGCCTTCCTCCCTGTAGGTGGTACCCCTTGAAGTCCAAGCCAGGAAAGAAGGAGAAGGAGCGAGGCGAGATCGAGATCGACGTCCAGTTCATGAGGAACAACATGACGGCCAGCATGTTTGACCTCTCCATGAAAGACAAGTCTCGGAACCCCTTCGGCAAACTCAAGGACCGGATGAAGGGGAAGAATAAGGACAGTGCCTCCGACACCGCCTCGGCCATCGTCCCCAGCACGACGCCCTCGGTTGACAGTGACGATGAGTCGTCTTCGAGACACAAGAAGAAGAAGTCCAAGATCAAGACCTTGTTTTCCAAGTCCAACCTGCAGAAGACACCGCTCTCCCAGTCCATGTCTGTCCTGCCCACTTCAAGGTCGGACAAGGTGCTGCTTCGTCCTGGCGACTTCCAGTCCCGGTGGGAGGACGACGACAACGAGGACGAGTCCTCCTCCGCCTCGGACGGTGGGTCTTGCCTTCTCTCGGCCTCTCTCCTCCCCTTAGCCTGTTTTGCTTTCAGAGGGAAGAAAGGTTTTAATTTCACTTTGCAAGTTACTGAAATGATGGAGGTGGGGATGCTGGTGGTGGTGCTGCTGGTGCTGCTGGTGCTGGTGGGGATGCTGGTGGTGCTGGTGGTGCTGGGGATGCTGGTGGTGCTGGTGGTGGTGAGGGTGCTGGTGGTGCTGCTGGTGGTGGGGATGCTGGTGGTGCTGGTGGTGCTGGTGGGGTGCTGGTGGTGCTGGTGGTGCTGGTGGTGGTGGGGATGCTGGTGGTGGTGGGGATGCTGGTGGTGCTGGTGGTGGTGGGGATGCTGGTGGTGCTGGTGGTGCTGGTGGTGGTGGGGATGCTGGTGGTGCTGGTGGCAGATAATCTTGGTTGAGATGCCTTCTCTGTTTCTAAGCCCTTTGGTTTCTCAGAATTTTCTGGATTTCTGGCACTGTAGCCAATGAACATGAGTGCAGGCTTCTAGGGGACAGAAATGTACATGTCCCCGTTTTATTGCTGTTGTTTTTTTTGGGAGAGGTTTTTGCTATAGGGCGCATGCGCTCGCCAGAAAGACAGAGAGAGACAGAGAGATAGAAAGCGAGAAATCACCCCCCAGGGGGGATGGCCATGCCGCAATCCCCTCTCCTCCATTCTCCTCTCAGGATCTTGGGCACGCACGCACACGCACCCGGAGTGAGTTTAAGCCACCGGGTCCGGGACGCGAACCGCGGTCGGCTACATGGGAGTCCAGCGACATAGCCATTGCGCTAACTGCTGGTTCCTGCTGTTGCTTTTTTAAGGGTAAAATGATGGAACCTTATTATATTCTGCTACTTCTTTTTTATTCCATTGCCAGAGGGCACATGTACTCCAGAGGGAGAAAGGGCCCTTCCATGGGGCGTGGTCACGCCGCAATTCCTTCTCCATCCCGTTGGGTTTGGAACACACATGCACATGTAACTGGCATGTTTTTCCAGCTGCTAGGGCTGAGATTCAAACTACAGTCGTCCACGTGGGATCCAGTTCCCTGAACCGTTATAGGCTGTGGTGCTGGCCCGAGTATTCTGATAGCTCATTAACTCACCAGGGAGTTGCTGAGCTTCTGGGGTACACGGGAACCCCGTGGGTACGTCCCTGTGGGGGCCGAGGGCTCCCTTCGTCTCCGAAGCCATTGTCAACTGTGACTTTCAGTGACTCAGGCCCCGTTCTTGGCCAGATTCTGCCGCTCTGTTGAGAGCACTGCCCTTCCCGTTGGCGAAACCCTGGGCTTCTCTGCCTCAGTGTGACCCACAGTGTGGGCCAGATAACTCTTCGGGGGCCGGCCTGTGCCTGGGTGGGTGTGTAGCAGAATGTCAGGCGGCGCTCTCTCCCTGAACCCCATCGTGACGACTGAAAACGTGTCTAGGTCAACAGCCCCACACCCCCTGCAGGCCTTGTGCAGCGGCTGTTCTCATCTCTGTTCTGTTTCCTTCCTCCAGTCTCTTCTCACAAGAGAACGGCCAGTGCGGAACCCAGGCAGCTGAGCCAGGTCGCCTTCCAAGCCCCCAGGAAGGAGGGACTGTCCTTCCTTGGCGGCCTGCGGTCTAAGAACGACTCCCTCTCCCGCTCTAACGTCTGCATCAATGGGAGCCACGTTTACCTGGAGCAGCCAGAGGCCAAGAGCGAGGCCAAGGACGGCAGCCCTGCCTCTTCCCCGTCCCCCCAGGGCTTCAGGAAGAAGCACTTGTTCTCCTCCACCGAAAACCTGGCTGCACGGCCCGGGAAGGAGCCTGGGGAGGGACGGGTGTCTCCCGACAGGCGGCTGTCCGAGTCTTCCCCCAAGGACGCTCTCAAGTCCATGTCTTTGCCGTCCTACCGCGCCCTGGCCGGCGGGGACATCAGGGAAAGCATGGCTCCAGCGAATCTGGACACTGTGAAGGACGCCAAAGAGAGCAAGAAGCAGGAGAACAAGAAGTCCTCTTTGCTTGCCCTGGTGACGGGAAAGAAGGATGTGGCCAAGGGCGGCGAAGGGGACAGCCCGCCTCCCGTCTCCGAGAAGGAAGAAGGTGTAGTCGCAGAAGCCAGGCGCAGGGAGGCCGGGCCGGGGCCCGTCGGAGACCTCGGGAGAAGACCTGAGAAAGATGCTGCGGCTGTTGTCTCCAGTTGGGGTGACTCTCTGAACCCCTTTGAGGATGTGCAGGTTGCAGACCGGGAAGCTGACCTAGAGGCCAAGTCTGAACCCAAGCCACCCACTCCCTCTGCAAGAGCGCCTCAGACCAAAGCCGTCAAGCCTCGGTGAGTGCCGGCCCTCTCCCGCAGGGCCCTGCCCTCTGTGGGCGGTGCAGGGCCAGAGCTGCTGCGCGGGCACATCCTGCCTGTGTCATGCCGTTCCCGTGTGTGGCAGAGGTGACGCGTCCAGCTGTGTGTTCCAGCCACCCCGTCCTGCCGGCCTGGCCTGGCCCGTACTGCATGGATCGTAGTGTTGTCCCTGCTCGAAGCCAGTGTCCAGCTCAGGAAGGGTCCGGTCCCAGGGGGACGTGGCGGTGTGTAGCGGATCGCAGCGTGGCACGCTGGGTGCTCGGGGGAGTGGTCGTGCATGCAGGGCTGCAGTCCGGCTGGCTCCTCCTCGCACCCTGGCGTTGGTAGCTGGCCCGAGGGACCTGGGTCCCCTCTGAGTCTCCTGACGGTGCCCTGCGTGTGCTCTGCCCCAGTTGTCGGAGGCTGCGAGAACCTCGGGGCGTCTCTGGACGTCTGTGTTCGTGCTGGCCATAGGTCTGTGGTCCGGGGTGTGAGAGACTCCGAGAGACTTTTTTTGGAGATTCTGCTTACTTTGATCACACACACAAACACGTGCATGCACGTGCGCGTGCACGCGCGTGCACACACACACACACACACACACACACACACAGAATTCCTCTTAAGCTGCCCGAAGCCTTCTGTTACACCTTCCCACTGCCTCGAAGTTTTTAGATGCTTTTTGCCCGGCGATAAGCCAGTGCCAGGCTTGGTGTGGATCGCCAAGAGCAGCAGGCTCGGCTTTGCCTGGGTCTCCCTGCTGTGCTGCTCTGGGGAGAGGCGTGGTGGCCGTGTCTTTCGTGTCCTATTAAACAGAATGTGCCCTCCTTAACTAAGTTACTGCTCCTAATGTAAGACGCTCTCCCCTCTGGAACTACATTATTTTTAGTTTTTTTTTTTTCCTCCCATGATGCATCTGCAACTGACCTGCAGATTTTATCTTGTCCTTTTTGCAGACTGGAAGTGTCTCCAGAGGCCCCACCCAGAGCCGGGCTCCCTTCTGCCCCTGCCTCTGCTCGCTCCCTCCCTGCGGCCCCTCCCAGGGCTGGTCAGGCACCTGTCCCCACTGGTCTGGGGCGTGGCTCCGAGACACAGCCCTCTGGGAGTCCTCCTGTCCTCTGCTCTCCCTCATCTCCCATGGCAGCCCCCGTGTCCACGTCTACACCCATCAGAGCCTGGCCTTCCACAGACCAGGCCCAGGCCCATGCTGAGGCGGCGTCTCTGCTCCTAGAAGCCAAGCTGCAAGAGGAGCGTTTAACTCCAGTTCCCAACGCTGTTTGTTCTGCCTCGGGGTCGCTTGCCAGACAGCCTCCTGAGTCCACGTGTGGAGGGACAGCAGCCATGCCACTGGAGACCTGCGAGGCAGGCCCGGAGGAGAATTTCAGCAGCTGTGTGTCTGAACAGGTGCTCCCAGGGCAGCCCTCGGCGGGGCGAGAACTCCCCAGGCTCCCCCTGCAGACACAGGCCTGCAGCCCTGCATCTGAAGAGGTCCGGGACGGAGCGTCTGTCCTTCCCCTTAGCAGTGGCAGGATTGCCAGCCCAGCCAGGAAGCCTCCTGCCGGGAGGACCTCTGACTTTGAGGATCAGCCTGGGGCTTCGGTGGAGCAAAGTCAGGGAGGGGGAGCCACGTCCACAGGTAGAGAAGCCGCGTCACCGCCCGAGGTTGGGGGGCCGGTCCTTCTGTCCGACCCCGTGGTGCAGAAGGTGGAGGAGGTGGGCCTGGCTATCGCCGAGGGCCGGAAGAAGGTCAGGAAGCACGTGTCCTTTTCCGAGCAGCTCTTCACAGAGGAAGAGGTGCCGCGGCCCCCTGGGTGGGCAGAAAGTGAACGA
This sequence comes from Tupaia tana, assembly GCA_026018925.1. Classification (NCBI taxonomy): domain Eukaryota; kingdom Metazoa; phylum Chordata; class Mammalia; order Scandentia; family Tupaiidae; genus Tupaia; species Tupaia tana. The sequence continues at coordinate 193,596,574 of JAKSZU010000002.1, forward strand.
GACCCCTCAGAACGCCCACGTGGAGGGGCTGCCACTGGAAGAGTGTCCGCTGGGGAGCCCCCTGGGTCTCCCCCACCAGAGGATGCAGAGATGGAGTCTGGGGCTGCGCCTGGGCTGTCGGCTCACAGGGAGCCCCCTCCCACAGCGGGTCCCCTGCTGCTTCCCTCTCGTGGAGACAGCGCCCCAGAGACAAACTCGGCCAAAGACCCTCCCCTCTTTAGGGTCGAGGACGACAGCCTGGTGACCCAGTATCAGAGCAAAGCCAGCGATCACGAGGGTTTATCGTCCGACCCCCTGAGTGACCTCCAGTCCGTGCCCGGTGCGAAGTGTCCAGTCACGGCCGACCTGAACCTCACTCTGCCCTCCATCCCTGAAGTTGCCTCAGATGATGAGAGAGTCGATCAGGTCGAAGGTGACATCAGGACAGCGGAGCTGGCTGCTCTGGAAGTAGAAGCTTCCTCCTCGGGCCTGGAGCAGGGAGAGGGACCGAGGGAGGCCGCAGATGGGCTGGCGCCTGCAGAGAGCCCAAGGAGCACAAGTGACCTCGGAGCAGAGGCAGCCGGGGCGTGGGCTCCAGGTCCTCCCGAGCAGCCGGCAGACTTAGGTCTCGGCAGGAGCACAGGCGTGGGGGGACAGCTGCCAGGCCTGGGTGCTGGCCGGGGAGGCAGGCAGGAGGGGCGTGGGATGCCGGGGCAGCCTCCTGGCCCAGCCCCGGGCAGCCCCGAGCCCAGCCCCATCCTTTCAGAGCCCTTTTCCGCCACACACGCCACGCCCAGCCCTCGGCATTCTGACACTCCCCACACCAGCACAGCAGAATCTCCAAAAAAAGCCACAGCGGAGGGCTCTGCTGGGAAAGGCGAACCTTTTGTCAAGAGGAAGCCGCTTCTTCAGGCCCGGGTCTCCCCCTCGGAGACACATGCAGCCTCCGCTCCGCCAAGCGCCGGGACGGGGCTGGCCACGCACAGGTGAGGCGGGACGGGCTGTGACAGGAGTGAGGCCCCCTTTGTTTTCTACCTGCAGAGGTTAGGACTTTCTGGCCATGCAGAGGTCCCAAGCTCACAGCACCTGGTTTGCTAGGAGGACCCAGTGCAAATGACCGTGCCCCAGGGATGTCTTCAGGACACCCTGCTGTGTCTGCGGCACAGGCTCAGTGGAGTCTGCAAGGATGGCCGGGGGTTTGTCTTCAGGACACCCTGCTGGTCTGCAGCACAGGCTCAGTGGGATCTGCAGGGACTGCCGGGGGTTTGTCCTCAGGACACCCTGCTGGTCTGTGGCACAGGCTCAGTGGGATCTGCAGGGACTGCCGGGGGTTTGTCCTCAGGACACCCTGCTGGTCTGCGGCACAGGCTCAGTGGGATCTGCAGGGATGGCCGGGGGTTGTCCTCAGGACACCCTGCTGTGTCCGTGGCACAGGCTCAGTGTGGTTTGCAGGAACGGCCGGGGGCTTGTCCTCAGGACACCCTGCTGGTCTGCGGCACAGGCTCAGTGGGGTCTGCAGGGATGGCCGGGGGTTGTCCTCAGGACACCCTGCTGTGTCTGTGGCACAGGCTCAGTGTGGTTTGCAGGAACGGCCGGGGGTTTGTCCTCAGGACACCCTGCTGGTCTGCGGCACAGGCTCAGTGGGGTCTGCAGGAATGGCCGGGGGTTTGTCCTCAGGACACCCTGCTGGTCTGCGGCACAGGCTCAGTGGGGTCTGCAGGGACGGCCGGGATGCTCTGCCTGGTCAGGTGTGGAGGACTCTACCACAGAAATGCCATGAGCAGGATCTTAGTCTCAGTAGCCAGCTACAGTGTGCAGGGGACCTGGTGGTGCTGCATCTTCCGTTAAGCACGCCCGATGGGTAGCTGGGGTGTTGCTCTGAAGCCTGCCTTAGTGGTGGAGGTGAGGGGCTCAGCAGGGAGTCCCAGCTGGAGATCCAGCTACAGTCACCTGCAGAATAAGATGGCCTTTAATGTCCTCCCAATATGCATGAGACCAAGCGTCTCCTGGGAACTCGGACACCTGGCTAGGGAGTGCTTTGCTGGCGGGTGTGTGGCTGCCTTTGTGTCCACAGGAACTGAAATGGTGGAGTGCGAGGGACTGCAGAGGTGAACGGCCTGCGCCCTCACCAGAGTCCCCAGCCACCCACCGTGTGTCTTTCCGGCAGCCATCTTTGAGGTGGGCAGGTTCTTGGTTTGCCATCACAGAAAGTTCTAAGGAGCCTCCCTCCCTCCCTTTAGACTTCATCCTGTGAAACCAATGAGCACGGCAGCCACCAGGATTGCTGGCTCCAGCTTGGGAACTGCCACCGTCATCAGCGAGAACTTGATCAACGAAGCCATGATGAAGGTATGTCTTCCAAGATGTTGGCTGTGGGGCTGGCTAGTGGCCCAGTGGCTAAGGGAGCCAGACCCTACATGGCTGATGGCGTGATTCAAATCCTGGCCCTGGTGGCTTGGATTTGAATGTGCCAGGCCTGTGTGTGTGCATGCCCCACTAGGGAATGCCTTCTCCCTCTCCCTCTCTCTGTCTCTCTCTGGCAGGCACATGCAACCTCTGGCAAAATAAAGAAAAAAAAAAAGAAAAAAAAAAAAAACACTGGCACATACCTTAGGGATTGGCAGAGCACCCATCCCTGGAGTCACCATTATCGATGCATTTCCTGAAAGTAATGCCAGTCTTCACCAAATCACCCATCTGGTATCTCTGGGGGTTTCCACAGGAGAGTTCATTTTCCCTTTGGAGTTATTTACATGTTGTTGAATTTTTGGTGTCTCAAACAACCAGACCTGTACAGACCCTTTAAAAAAAAGAATTATTTTATTTATCATTATTTAATTTGACCGAAGAGAGAAAGAAAAAGTGAGAAAGCAAGCTGCCAGGTCTGGGACTTGAACTGTGATCAGTCATGTGGCAGTTCCATGCCTTAACTACTAAGTCACTCACAGCCCCCAGATGTTTTTTCTTTTTAAAGAATTATTTTATTTAACTTTATTTATTTGTTTTTAAAATTTGACCAGAGAGGGACAGAGCGAGAGAGCGAGAGAGTGAGAGAGAGAGAGAGAGAAAGAAAGAAAGCCACCAGGTCCAGGACTCGAACTACAGTCATGTGGGAGTTCCATGCCTTAACCGCCAAGTCACCTGCCAGCTCACAGACTTTTTTTTTTTAATAATTATTTTATTTAACTTTACTTATTTATTTATTTTAAAAATTTGACCAGAGAGGGACAGAGCAAGCGAGCGAGCGAGAGAGAGAAAGCAAGCTGCTAGGTCTGGGACTTGAACTATGATCGGCCATGTGGGAGTCCAGTGCCTAAACCACCATGCCACCTGTTGGCCCTTAGACCCTTCTTTTTAAGAAGATAAATGATAGCCACAGTCCGGCTCATTCAAGTCAGATACTGCTGTTTCCTTTCTTATCTTTGGCAAGTGTGTACAGTTCTCATGGTTGTAATCATTGCCTGGGTATACTTTTTTGTAACTTTAGTTTGAGTTCTTTTCAGACTGAAAGGAAGTTGCCAGAATTGCACAATGAACCCCTCTATGCCCTTCGTCCGCTCACTGGTCAACGCAGACCACGTCTGTGCCACTGTCCCACCCTTACTTCCCCTCTCCCCCTCCGTGTACACACGGGCAGGTGTGTACAGGATTTCTTCCTGGGGCACTTACGTTACGTACATCATGTCCATTTTACCCTTACCTACACACATACATACACACATACATACACACATACATATATATTGTTTTTTTAGAGAAATTTTTGCTGTAGAGCGTGTGTGCTCGCCAGAGAGACAGACAGCGAGAAAGCAGCCCCCAGGGAAGATGACCACGCTGCGATCCCATTCTCCTTCATCCTCCCCTTGGGATTTTGTACATGCACACACATGTGCCAAGTGTGTTTGACGCTGCCAGGTCTGGGACTCGAACCACAGTCGACCATGTGGGAGGGCAGTGATGTGACCGTTATGCCACATGCTGGTTCCTACCCTTACATACCTAGGTGCGTGCTTCCTGACAGTGAAGATGCTCACAGGAACCTAGAGGCTGAACGCGGCTGTGATGCTGTCTGCCCTCGCCAGTCCAGGAGTTGGGTCTCACCGGCCGCCCTGACTGGGCCCTTTGTCGTTGGTTTTTCCTAATCCAGGGGCAGGTTCAGGCTCCCAAACTGCATTTAGTCTTCTTGTCTTTGTTTTTTCTTTTCCAGAATAATTTCTTGGCTTATTTTTATCTTTAAAGACGTTGATATTTTTAAAGAGTTTAGACGGAGCTGGCCAGTGGTGTGGTGGTTAAAGGCACCAGATCCCACATGGCTGGCCACTTGGTTCAAGTCTCAGACCCTGTGTGTGTGCCCAGATCTTGAAAGGAGGGAAAGGTGGAGGAGAAGGGATTGAGGTGTGACCCTTCCCCGGAGGTGTGTTTTCTCATTCTCGCTCTCTGCTTTCTTTCTCTCTCTGTGTCTTTTCGGCAAGTGTACAGACCCTCTGGCAAAAATTTTTTAAAAAGGAAGAAGAGTTCAACCAGTTGTTTTGCGCTTTTCTGTGGTTTGGCCTGGTGTTCACTCATGAGTTGGGCGGTGTCGTGTTCTCGGCCAGGATGAATGTGCGGGTGGGCCCCGTTCTCCTGCACTGAGGAAGGGTGCACACGCGTCAGCTGCCCCACAGCAAAAGTGCGAGTGATGGCCTGCTGAGGGGACAGCGCAGCGCCACTGCCTCCCCTGGAGAGCCGCTATGTTGCCCTTCACAGTTAATTTAAAAATTGTGGGAGATTAATTTCAGACACTGTCAACACCCTATTCTTCATTAAACTTTCCTTTGAGGGCGTCGTGTTTTTTCACTTTATTTGTATGAGTGAGAGAGATAGCGTCTCCAACAGAGTCTTAGTGCGTGACCCCCCAGCCTCAACCTGCCTGGCTCATGGGCATGCCCGGCCTTCTCAGGGAGGTCTGGCCATGAACCGAGCACCTTCCTGTGTGGCATGCCGTGCAGCGTGCTGTGTTCACTGCTGTGCCGCCGTCTGGCCCCTCCCACGGTTTACTGTCGATGGATATGGTGGTCACAAAATGATTTCCAACTCCACTGCATGCATGAAACACTCCTAAACTCTCTTTTCTACATCACAAGCATTTCTGCATGTTGCTACTTATTCTTCAAAATGGGTTATATCGGGACCACCAGGTGGCATAATGGTTATGTTGCTGGACTACCGCGTAGTCAACTGCAGCTCGAGTCCCAGAGCCGGTAGCCTAAGACTCATGCTGGGCACCTGTGTAGGCATGCCCAAGATCCCGGGGGAGGCTGGAGGAGAAGGGATCGCAGCATGGCCATCCCCCCGGGGGGTGATTTCTCACTTTCTTTCTGTGGCTCTCTGGCGAGGACACACGCCCTATAGCAAAAATCTCTCAAAAACACGGGTTATACCCTTGCCATTTAGTCATCTCCCGATTATGGGCTATCACGACCGCTCCTGGTTTTCAGTATGAAAGAATACTGCAGTCGACAGCTTCCTGCATAGAACTTCTTTCTGCAGATTATCTCCTTCCTTCCTTCCTTCCTTCCTTCCTTCCTTCCTTCCTTCCTTCCTTCCTTTCTTTTTTAAAGATTTTTGCTATAGAGTGCATGTGCTTGCCAGAGAGACAGGAAGCGAGGAATCACCCCCTGGGGGGTTGGCCACACTGCAATCCCTTCTCTTTCATCCTCTTCTCGGGATTTTGGGCACATATGCCCAGCATGAATTTCAAGCTGCTGGATCTGGGACTCGAACCATGGTTGACCAAGTGGGTGTCCAGCACCTTAACCACTATGCCAATTGCTGGCCTCTAGATTATCTTAAGCTAAAGTTCCAGGAAGAATATTCCTGGATTACAGGGTCTCTTTTCTTTAAAAAAGCATGGGCTAATATTTAAAACAACAACTCCTTTTTACAAAAACAAAACCAGTCCCTTCTCCATTCTCCTCTCGGAATTTTGAGTACACACACACACACACACACACACACACCCGGTATGTTTTTCAAGCCGCTGTGTCTGGGACTCAAACCGCACTGTCGGTCTAGTGGGATCATCCACATCTGTCCCAATCTCCATGCCACCTGCTGGCCCGGTTTTTACATTTTTAAAGAGTCACAAAACAAAAATACAGAACAACAAAGACGACCATGCAATGAAGGCCAGATGTGACCAGCGAAGTCTAAAAAATGTGCTATCTGCTCCTTATAGAAAACCTCAACAGTTCACAGCCGCTGTTCATCCTAAATTGAAAATGAATTCCACAGGGCTGGCAGGCAACGTGGTGGTTAAGGTGCTGGACTCCCACATGCTTGGTCATAGTTCAAGTCCTAGACCTGGTAGATTGCTTTCTCACTTTCCCTCTCTCTGTTTCTCTCTGGTGAGTGTGCATGTCCTATAGAAAATTTAAATAATAATAATAATAAATGAAATAATTCTCTTTTTTAGAATTATTTTATTTAATTTTATTTATTCACTCATTTCTTTTAATTTGATCAAAAAAAGACAGACACATAGAGAGGGGGAAAGTGAGAAAACAAGCCACCAGGTCTAGGACTCAAACTGTGGTCAGCCACGTGGGAACGTCTAGCACCTTAGCCACCATGCCACTTGCTGGCCCAATAAAATTAAATAATTCTTAAAAACAAAAGAATGTAAGAAAGAAAGAAAGAAAATGAATTCCCCAGACTCTGGTCACTAACAACAGACACTGTTTATTTGTTTATTAATTAATTTTTTTGGTCAGAGGGCATGTGCATTCAGGGGCCGGGGGGGTGGTAGTGAGGAAGCACCAGCATGGGGAATGGCCATGTCACAATTCCTTCTCCTATTTCTCTCTCCTTTTGGGATTTCGGACACACACACATGCCTGGTGTGTTTTTCAAACTGCCGGGTCCAGGACTTGACTGTGGTGTTGGATGTGCATGTCCAGCTCATATAACAACCAGCCCCGGGCTGGCCCACAGATGCTCTTCTGTATTTCTTCTGGGTGTTTAATTCCCTGCTGATCATGTAACCTCCCCCTCCTCACCCCTGCCTTCTCTGCAGAAGCACGACCCTGCAGACCCTGCTTCCGCGTATGCACAGCTGACCCACGATGAGCTGATCCAGCTGGTCCTCAGGCAGAAGGAGACCATCGGGAAGAAGGAGCTCCAGGTCCGCGAGCTGGAGGACTACATCGACAACCTGCTCGTCAGGGTCATGGAGGAGACACCCAACATCCTCCGCGTGCCCACGCAGGTCGGCAGGAAGGCGGGGAAGATGTGAGTCGCCAGGAGGGGACCCTGAGCCGTTTCTGGGCTTGTCTCCACCTGGTTGAGGTCAAGGACTCGGGAGGCCCAGAAGCAGCCCACCGGCGCCGTCACCTTCTCCCCAGTGTGTTATCTGGCAAGAGTCAATCCTACCCGTTGAACCAGGGTAATTACTACAAAGAAGCTTTTCTGTACACCCCCAGAGTTGTATTTCTGAATCCACGGTGCCTTTAACTGAGTGGTAAATATTTTATGCCTCCCAGAGACACGCTCATAAGATCTGGCCCTGAGCCAGAGACGCAGATGGTACTGGAGGTGTCGGGTGTGCTTTACCCGGGGTTTCCTCTGACACTGGGACTTGCCGAGTGCACGTCCTCCGGCCGTTCAGGCTTAGAGTGAAGTGAGCCAAGGGTCCTGCAGTGGGTGCTGTGCCTCGGGGACCTGCCTGGTGTCTGAGCCACTCCGGGGTGGCAAATGACTGCACATGCTAAGTACGGACACCAGGAAGCCCACCAGGCTTCTCAGACCTGGGCACCATTTCTCACTAGCAAAAAAGCTTAGGGAACGCCTCTGCGTGTGCCTTTTAGATTGAGAACTGCTGCCTTCTCCGCTCCTTCCGCTGCTCCCTCCCTTACGGAGCGCCCTGTTGGCGCCCCAGGCCCGCTGGTGGATGTGGAGAGTAAAACGGGATCAGAGAACCGCTTTTCTCCAAGGGGGAGGCCACAGGCCCTCCTCATGTGGCAGAGGGTTCCCGCTTGCTAGATCGACTGTTCTGCCCGTCATCGGGGCTGGGTGTCCCAGGCACCTAGGGACACAGTCCCAGCAGATCCGGAGGGAGTTCAGTGGGGCCCTTAGCCACCTCCCTGGGGCTTGCTTGGCTCCCTGGGTTCGTCGGCAGCACTTCCGAGAGGACACAGGGTCCCCCACCCCTCAAGAGGGAGGGCTCCCTAACTGGGCAGGTGTGGAACCACAGGCTTGGCGTGAAATGCAGCGGGACGTCCTCCGAGTCCTCCCTGTCCCTGCCGGGAAGGAGCCCCAAGGCCCTCATAGGTCTGGGGATGTCGCGGTGAGGGCTCCATGTAGCCAACAAGATCGCATAGCCAGCAGGAAACGGAAACGCCTCCGCCTGCGGGCTGCGCCTTCTTTCTCATTTTCCTTCAGGAGGAGACCCACAAGCATTTTACCCCCTCGAGCGAGAAGACGAGACTTGTTTTTGGATTGCTGTAGTTTTAAGCCAGACTATTACACGTTTTTAAAACTAGGGCGTGTGCCCCCTTCTCCATGAGCAGCTCCGTGCGGCTTCTCCAGGTAGCTTCGCCGTCGAACCTCAGACGGGAGTTGGAATAGAGTGCTTCTGGGCTGCTGCTCCTCCTGCCTGGGCTGGGGTTTCGCCTCTGCTTGGACACCTGTCCCGGGGCAGGAGCACTGCAGGCCCGTGGCACAGCCGGGGCTGAGCCGAGAGCAGTCGCTGCGGGACTCCTGTGGCGTTCTCGGTGTACTGGGTGCAGACTCCGTTCCAGGGAGCCGAGTCCCTCCTAAGGGCAACGTTCGCTGCAGCGCTGGTTACACTGGAGCACTTTAATCTGAAGGATGATACTGTAACTGGATCTACCTAGTCAGCTTTTAATTATCTGCAGCTATTTTATTTTATTTTATTTTATTTTATTTTATTTTATTTTATTTAACTCTCTCCTACAGTCCTGGGGACCACGGTACTCTCCTCAGATGACTCATGTTTTTGTAGCGCTATGAAATGTATTTACGTCCCTATAAAGAAAACCTTATACTCAGCTGAACTCTGGAAACGTACACGTCCATATTTGTTGTGCAGTGCGGTTCAGCCTGATATAAATGTACTTCTACTGCGATAACCAAGCGCGCCGGGGCGGTGTGCTCTGAGTGGCGTCCCTTCCCTGGAGGGCTGGCGTGGAGGCCTGCATGGCTCACAGGGCGACCGGCCAGGGCCGCTGCTGCCAGGGCCTGGACCATGTGACTCGGCTATGTTACAGAGGACTGTCTGGCTGAGGAGTGGACTCTGGGACCCTGGAGAAGGAAGGACAGTTACTGCTGGGAGAGAACTCAGCTCATGGTATTTGCGGCATTCCTGCCCCTCCCGAAGGCGGTGACCAAAGGCTAGTGACTGTCCCAAGGACTGGACCCGGTGGGAGTCTGGCGGAGCTGCTTCCCCTGCTCTGAGCCATTGGCAGGGGTGGTGGCCAAGAGCATCCCCCATACAGGAGAGCCAGGAGAGCCGTCAGCAGGGGCCCTAGTGAGGGATGGGGAGGCAGGCTGAGCCCCGGAGAAGCAGGGCAGCTCCGGAGACGCGTGGCCTTGCCTTGCCACAGGAACTGCAGCTGCTGCTCATGGAAGCAGGAGACCGAGGGCTCGAGCCCTGCCCGAAGTCGCCTCCTGCAGGCACGCCAGTCCTCTGCCCAACTGTTCTCTGTCATCTCGTCCCTTGGGCTTCGGCTGGTGTTCTGCCCTCCCCTCTTACTCCCCTCTTCACCTCATCCAGGTAGGGGAGTGGAGGGGAAGGCAGGTCCGCCCCAGCCATGCTGAACAGGTGGACCTGAGCAGAAAGTGGTGCATGCACCTGCCTGCATGAGCGCATGCTGGTGTTGGTCGTCCACATCTGCTAACAGTGGGAGCCCCCCACAGCCGCCACACCGCAGTGGGAGCCCCCAGCAGCCACACCGCAGTGGGAGCCCCCCAGCAGCCACACCACAGTGGGAGCCCCCAGCAGCCACACCGCAGTGGGAGCCCCCAGCAGCCGCACCGCAGTGGGAGCCCCCCAGCAGCCGCACCGCAGTGGGAACCCCCCAGCAGCCGCACCGCAGTGGGAGCCCCCAGCAGCCGCACCGCAGTGGGAGCCCCCCAGCAGCCACACCGCAGTGGGAGCCCCCCAGCAGCCACACCGCAGTGGGAGCCCCCCAGCAGCCGCACCGCAGTGGGAGCCCCCAGCAGCCACACCGCAGTGGGAAACCCCCACAGCCGCCACACTGTGTTGAAGGCCAGAGGCAATTCAGTGTTCAGTTACGCAGGCTCTCCCCTGACGGTCTCCTCTCTCAATGGACCTTTTGTATTTCTTAAGAATTACTAATGAATGACCCCTCGAGGCTGAAGGACCAGTTGTGAGCGGAGAGCATGTTTCTGGTACCCACACCAGCTCTGACTCCGAGGTCTCCCTGAGTCCACCATGCGAGCTGCTAAATTGACTCCCTCCCTCCAAAGAGTCTTCCATTGTGTCTGGATTATTTCCTGCTTTGTTACTTCGGGAGTTTTGAATTTCTTTGGTTTTGTTTTTACGAAGTAACCTAACATTTCCTACAACACTAAATAAAGTGGTATTCCTTTCAAAGACGTGCGTCTGCGGTGTCGTGTATGGTGCCAGAAGAATTTCTGCCTTCCCGGAAAACCTCTCTCTGTGCAGAAAGGGTGTTCTCATCCCGTGAGGGCCTCTCATCCAGCTCCCTGCAGCCGCCACCTTGCCTGGTACCTGGGCCCACAGCCCTCTCCCCTGAAGAGGATGGAGCGTTGCTGACCTCTCCCTGTGACACCCTCACGTGGCTGGGGACCTGGGCCGCCTGTCCTGCGGTGGTGCTTGGTGCTCTGAGCTGCAGATACGGGCGGGGCCTCGATTTCCTTCCCGCCCCTTTTCTTTCTTTTTTTTTTTTTTACTATAGGGCGCGTGCGCTCGTCAGACAGACAGAGAGAGACATAGAGACAGAAAGCGAGAAATCACCCCCCAGGGGGGATGGTCACGCCGCAATCCCTTCTCCTCCATTCTCCTCTCGGGATCTTGGGCACGCACGCACATGCACCTGGCATGAGTTCTAAGCCACCAGGTCCGGGACGCGAACCGCGATCGACTACGTGGGAGTCCAGGGACATAGCCATTACGCTAACTGCTGGTTCTCCCCGCCCCCTTTCTTCACCTTGTTCCCTCTGGGGGCACTTGGTGAATCCAGACTGGGCTCAGAGCTGCCCCTTCTGGGGAGCAGGTGCCTGGGTCAGCCAGCTCAGTTGATGCATTTCTGAGCAGAGGGTATCGGGGCTGAGAGGACTCTCCTGGCTTCTCTCCCCAAGACCCTGAGCCTTCCCCGGGGGGTGGGAGACCTGCTGCCCGGCCGCCAGAGTTCACATCCATACTCCGGGCGTCCCAAGTCTCCCGAGATGGGAGAGAAGCCCTTTCTGTGTTGGTCAAAAGCTGCATTGCAGACAGGCAGGCCGTGCTCAGCTGGGTGGGATGGGGAGCGTCCTGGATGGATCCCTGGCAGGATGTCACTGGGGGGACTATGTGCCAAGGGACTTGAAACTGCTGTTCTCAAGATCACAACCCTCCGGGGTTTCTGCTTTATTGAAGTTAATTCATTTATTTCTCATGCGAATGGGAAAGAGAGAAAGCCAGCATGCCCACCAGGAGATCCCACGACTCCTCAGCCCCGCTCAGCCTTTGGGTCCTGGGTGTGCACAGGCCCAGCGAACTTGGGAGGTCTCCGCCGTGAGCCTAGAACCTTCCCGTGTGGTCGGCCTCCCAGGGTGCTGTGTTCTACTGCCACGCCAGCTCTGGCTCCTCCAGGCTCGATTTAAAAGCAAACCTCTGGGGGCCGGCAGGTGGTGTAGTGGTTAAGGGTGCTGGGGTCTCACGTGGCTGACTATGGTTCAAGTCCCGGACCTGGCAGCTTGCTCTCTCTCTTCTTGCTCTATCTGTCTCTGGTCAAAATGGAAAAATAACGATAAACAATTCTTTAAAAACAAAAACAAAAACAACAAAACAAAACCCCCAAACCTCTGGAAAGAGGGTCTCCCAGGAAGGGAAGTTTGTTTGTGCAAATAACCCCAGCTGCTCTCTCTGAGGTAAATTTCTCCTGCTTTTGGGGTTATGTGGTTCCTGCCCCTTGACACCAAACCCAGGGCTTAGGGACTGGCCACTGGCTTTCAAACCCTGCCCACGGAGGGGCATAACCCCCTCTTTTTTATCTTTTTAATTTCCCAGAGGGCGAGTGCACTCACTGGAGAGAGAAAGACACCCAGGGGCACGGTCACACTGTGCTCCCTTCTGCGTTTCTCCCTCCGTCCAGGATTTCGGGCATGCGTGCACACGTGCCTGGCATGTTTCCTCAGCTGCTGGTTCTGGGGCTCCACTGCAGGGTGGGCCACGTGGGACCCAGCTGCCTCGCCCACCCGGCTCCAGGCTGGTCTGACCCTCTCACTTCTCTTGAGTCCAACTTAGCCCAGCTACTCATAATGGAAAACTTTGTAAAAACACCAAGAAAATAAAGGGAGTGGGGCCAGCCGGTGTCATGGTGGTTAGGCCAGCTGGGTCCCACATGGTCGACCCGTGGTTCCATCCTGGAGTCTGTGGCTTGAAAGATATGCCAGGTGCATGTGTGTGCATGCCCAGAACCCTGAGAAGACAAATGAGAAGGGATCGTGTGTGGCGTGGCCATCCCCCGGGGAGGTTCTCTCACTTTCCCTGTTTCTGGTGAGCACGCACTGGCTCTAGCAGGAAAGGAATAAAAGATCGTAGGATATAGGCACAGCGTAAAGAGAGAACTGCTGGGGCCAGCAGACGGCGAAATGGGTTCGTTGCTGGACTCCCACGTAGTTGACCACAGTTTGAGTCCGAGACCTGGTGGCTTAAACCTCATGCAGGGCGCACACATGCGTGCGTGCCCAAGATCCTGAGAGGAGAATGGAGGCGAAGGGATTACAGCATGGCCATCCCCCTTGGCGGGTGATTTCTTGCTTTCTGTGTCTCCCTGGCAAGCACATGCACCCTATAGGAAAAATCCCTCTCTTCAAAAAAAGGGGGGCTGGCAGGTGGCATTGTGATTGAAGTGTTAGACTCCCACATGACCGACTGCGGTTCAAGTCCTAGATCTGGCAGCTTGCTTTCTCCCTTTCCCTCTCTCTTTCTCACTCTGCCCCTCTCTGGTCAAATTTAAAAATAAATAAAGTTAAATAAATAAAGTTAAATAAAGTAAGTATTTTAATGGCTTTTGAAAAACTGATAAACAACTCCAAAAAATCAAAATGATGGTATTTCCTGGCACATGAAAATGCCCTATACCAAAAATGTCTCTTAAAACAAAACAAAACTTCCTTTTTTTTTTTTTTTTTTTTCTTTGCCATAAGGTAAGTGTGCTCACCTGAGAGACACAAACAGAGAGGGAAAGTGAGAAATCACCTCTTGGAATTTTGAGCACACATGCACATGCACCTGGCATGATTTTCAGGCTGCCTGGTCTGAGACTCAAACCACAGTTGACACTGTAGTAGTCCAGTGCCTTAACCACCATGCAATCTTAACCACCCAAAATCTTTATTCTTTTTTAAAAAAATAATTATTTGTTTAATTTATTCATTATTATTTCAATTTGCTATAGGGCATGTGCACTCGCAAGAAAGAGTGAGAGAGAGAGAAAAAACGGAAGCTGCCAGGTCCAGGACTTGAACCATAGTCAGCCATGTGGGAGTTTAGCACCCTAGACCACCATGCCACCTGCTGGCCCCAAAATCTTTATTATTAATGAGTACAATTAGAATTTATTTTTTAGAGAGAGAGATTTTTGCTCTAGGGAGCATCCACTGTCGAAGAGACGGAATGTAAGAAATCACCCTCCAGGGAGATGGCCACATAGCAGTCCTATCTCCTCCATTATCTTCTTGGGACTTGGGGTACACACATATACACGTATGTGCGTGTGTGTCCAGCATGAATTTCAAGCTTCCAGGTCTGGGACTTGAACCTGGTCAGCTCTGTGGGAGTCTAGTGACATAACCATTACACTATCTTCTAGTCCCAAGGACACTTAGAATTAACTTATAGAAAAGTACATTTTCTTTTTCTTGACATTTATATTCAAGTGTGACATGCAACATACTTTAGTTTGTCCTGATAGAATAAAACACTGCGGCTAGGGAATTTATAAGGAACATAAAGTAATTTTCTCACGGTTCTGGTGACTGGGAAATCCAAGCTTAAGACGTCAACAGGTTAGTTGCCTGGTGAGGATTGCTTTCTTCTTCTAAAATGGAGCCTTGAAGGTTGCGTCTTCCCCTGGGAACAACACAAAAGGCAAAAGATAGAGGACAAAAGGGATGAAACTCCTTCTGTCAAGCCCTTTAACAACACATGAACCAACTTATGACGGAGGATTCATGACCTAAACACCTCCCGAAGGTCCTGTCTACCAACACTGTTGCATTGGAGATTAAGTTTCTATCCAATAAATTTTGGGAGACACACGCAGACCATACCACAGCATTTATAATTTGAAATGTTAGTTTCTTTCTTTTTATTTTAATAAGCCAAAGGGTACATGTGCTTGCCAGAAAGAAACGGGGGTGGGAAGACAGTGAGAAAGCACCCTCCCCCCACAGGGTGTGAGCACTCTGCAATCCTCCTCCGATTCTCCACCCTGTGTGGACTTGGGGCATGTGTGCACATGCGCACAGTACATTTTCAAGCTGCTGGGGCTGGGACTCAACCCGTAGTTAAGGGATTCAGCTCCTTAACCAAATGACCAGCTCCTGTATGGTTGATTTCTGTAATAGCATCACTAGAGGCAACATTTTACCCAAGCTCCTTTGATCTATACCATACAAGCTAGGAATCTGGGGAGCCAGAACCTTAAGAGCATCTCAACTTTTTAAAAAAACACTGGAGTCTGATGCCTTAGATAAGGGACTGCTAACCAGAATACACAAGGAACTCAAGCTGCTCACTAGAAAAGAAAAAAAAAATCAACCCATTAAAAGATGGGAAAATGAACTGAACAACTCTCTAAGGAAGGCATATGAACAGCCAAAAAGCATATGAAAAAATGCTCAACATCCCTCATCATAAGGGAGATGCAGATCAAAACCATAATGAGATATCAACTAACCCCAGTCAGAATGGCAAAGATTAAAAAAAAAAAAATGATAAGTGCTGGTGGGACGGTGGTGAAAGGGGACTCTTCTACACTGTTGATAGAATTGTAAATTGGTCCAGACACTGTGGAGAACAATATAGAGGTTCCTCAAAGATCTACAAACAGAACTATAGGATTCAGCAATTCCACTCCTGGGTGACTACCCAAAGGGCAGGAGAATGCTCAGTTGGAAAAGTGCTTGCACATCTATGTTTATTGCAGTATAATTCACAATTGCTAAGATATGGGACCAACTCAAATGTCCATGAACAGATGAATGGATCGAAAAAGTGAGGCACATATACTCTATGGAATAGTACTCTGCCATAAAATCCAAAACTCTGGCATTTGATAGAAAGCAGATAAATATAAAAGATTTACTGTTGAGTGAAGGAAGCCAGGTTAGGAAAGAGAGACATCGTATGTCTCCGCTTAATATATACCGACTATCCACACTGTGGCAGAGATGGAAAGAGTAGAGGATATATGCCCGGAAAATGGTTATGGATGCTGGAGACTGTGGGAGGAGGGTGGGAAAGGAGGGAGTGTGAGGAAAGGAATTAAGAAGGAAAATAGAGGCAAGACATTTAAAGGATACAGAAATGATTATCAGTTGATGATAACATTTCTCCTCAATTGGACTGGTGTGAAGTTTATTCATGTTGGAAAAATTCACTTTACAAGGTAAGTAATGTATAGTGATTGAATGTTTAAAATAAAATGAATGTTAAAAAAAAAGAAAACAACAAAAACATGCAAACAAACGAACAAAAAATCTGAATCTGTTCCATCCTCCAGTTTGCCAAAACCCTCCTTGTCTGGTCTTAACGCATTTGAGTTTGCAATCTGGGGTTTTGATTCAACTCCCTCATTTAACAGTTGAAAAAAACAGATGGCAAAAATAGGAAGCGACTTGCTAGGGAAGCAGCTCTGGAAGGTAGGTCACAATTTCCTGTCTCACTGCCCTCCCTTTCAGAGAGATACTTTCTTCTGTGGCCAAAATCAACATTTATTACCAAAGAGGTTGGATCTGTGATTCCCCTATCGGTTTAAAAAGGGGTGGGGGTTGCTCAGCGATGGTATCAGTTCCTCGCCTGCCCCATGTGTGCATGCCGGATAAGAGCTCACGTAAGTCCACACCCCGCGGGGCCCACCTCAACTACAATAACCGCAGAGGGCGGAGAGCGCGGGGACGCCGCTCAGCCTAGGAACCTCGTCTCCTGGCTCTCGTTTCCACACGAGTCCGCAGAGGAAGAGACCGGAAGCGGCGCGCGGCGCATGGGAGAGCTCACCAATCCCGCCGTCGCTCTGGCCGGAAGAGGAAGGTGCCGTTCTTAGAAGCGCCCCCCGCCAGTTCCGGCTGCCGCACGGGTGCTGTTACGGACTGCCGGCTGAGTGTCTGGAGACCCGGCTGCTCCGGGCTGCGTGTACGATGCCTGGCGGCGGCCGCTGCCCCGACTGCGGCTCCACCGAGCTCGTGGAGGACTCGCACTATTCGCAGAGCCAGCTGGTGTGCTCCGACTGCGGCTGCGTGGTCACCGAGGGCGTCCTCACCACCACCTTCAGCGACGAGGGCAACCTCCGAGGTACCGGTGCTGGCCTTCCCGGCCTCGGGACAGGCTGGGGCGGCAAGGGGATGAGCGTCGGAGTCCTCTTCTCTCCCCAGCCCCGCCGCCACGAGCACACTTAAATACGGGGAGAACGGCCTGTGACGAACAAGTGAGCCGAAGCCCGGCAGGGGCTGCTGCTCGTGTCTTCGCAGCCACTAGTACGGTATTTGGCGTACTGTACCCGTTTACAGTGGGTGCAGTGTATTGTGAATAGATGACACACAAAAGCAGAGTTCTGCTCAGTTTGGCCGGTTTGATCACGATGGAAGGATTGTGGGTCATTTTCTTTTAACTAGTAAAGACTTAGTGTTCGTGTATATATATATATATATATATATATATATATATTTTTTTTTTTTTTTTTTTTTTTTTTTTTTTGAGAGAGATTTTTGCTTTAAGGCATGTGTGCTTGCTGGAGAAATTACCCCCCAGGGGGAATGGTCACCCTGCAATCCCTTCTGCATTTTTGGGATTTGGGTCACGCACGCACCTGAGCTTTTTGTGAGTTTCAAGCCACCATGTCCTGGATTTGAACCTCAGTTGCCATGTCAGAGTCCAGCACCTCAACCACCATGCCACCTACTAGCCCCTTCCCCCCAGTTTTTTTTTTTAGCAGTGCTTGGCAGAAACATCTTGGTTGGGAGGATTGGTTGTTTTTTTCTCGAGGAGCATGCTTTCTAGGTCCCTGACCTGCACTCAGCCTGCAGCCAGGAAAATGACCTGGGTTGGATGTACAGGAGGGGTGACTGCCATTTCAGTGTTGTCTTAACTTTGCTCATCGTCTGTCTGCGATGCTGCTGTGGGTGTAGACACCCAGATGGGCCTTGAGCTGAGTATAGATGCGCCTTCTGTGAGGCAGCAGTGCTCTGTGATTTGAATTGTGCTCCCTAGCCTGGGGTGGTGGGAGGGGTTTGGTGAGTAAAGATTAAGGGCCCTGTTTCTTGTTTGCTATCTTACAGAAGTAAACTATTCCCGAAGCACAGGAGAAAACGAACAAGTTAGTCGCAGCCAACAGCGAGGTGAGAATGTCTGTGACAGTGGCATTAAAAAAAAAATGGTCCTGATGACTTAGACAATCTGCTTGCTTTTCGTGTTTTCGGCATTACTGGTGTAAGGTAGAGAAGAGGAGGACAGAAATAGAGGATGGGGATTGTTCTGAGAGAGGGAGGAATTCGATGTAAGGGTAGGGTTTGCTCAGGGGTACGTTTGAGAAACCTTTCAGAACCCCGATAGAACTTTGTCTCGACCCTGAATTGAACCGGCCTCCGAAAGATGATGGGCTACACTGACCTGTCCTGTAATATTGTGCCTTTGAGGTGACCACACCAGGCCCAGCTGCTGTGGGTCAGCAGTAACAGGCCTGGAAGCCCGGAAGCCTTAGGGCGAGCATGGATTGGGATCCCCGTGTCAGCGTGAAAACATGCTGGGTGTGCAGGATGCTGGAGAGGTGGAGGGCTGGGGAGGGGGAATCACAGTGTGACAAGACCCTGTCGAGGGAGTTTGTCTTCTCCTATTAAATAAAAAAGTATGACCAGACCAAGCATCATTCCTGCCAAGGAGGTAGTCTGTAGTTGGCGCGTCGGTCTGAGGTGAGCTTAGATGGGAACTGAGTCTTAGCAGACCTTGCGAGTTGCCACACAGTGGTCCTCTGACCCCTCTAACACTTGCTGTGGGTTTTCCTAGGTCTCCGCCGAGTGAGGGACCTCTGTCGCGTCCTGCAGCTGCCTTCAACCTTTGAGGACACAGCAGTCGCGTATTACCAACAGGCATACCGGCACTCCGGCATCCGCGCGGCCAGACTGCAGAAGAAGGAGGTGCTGGTCGGGTGCTGTGTCCTCATCACCTGCCGGCAGCACAACTGGCCCCTGACCATGGGCACCATCTGCACCCTGTTGTATGCAGACCTGGAAGTGTTTTCTGGCACCTACATGCAGATGGTGAAGCTCCTGGGGCTGGATGTGCCGTCACTGTGCTTGGCAGACCTGGTGAAGACCTACTGTGGCAGGTATGTGCCTGGGGGAGGCACTGGGACGGGGTGGGCCTGTACGCCTGAGTCCTTTTACCTTCGGCTGTCTCTTTTCAACCAAAGCCGATTCGGAAGGAAAACCTACTGCCCCTGCAGTTGGGCCTTGTGTGGCCACGGGCATGGTCCTGCTTTGGCAGGATCTGCAAGTGGAGCTGAAGTACACTAGTGACAGCAATGGGGTTAAGACTTGGGCCAGCAGGTGGCGTGAAGGTTAAAGTGCTGGATCCCACGTGGCCAACTACACAGTTTGAGTCCTGGACCTGGCAGCTTGAAATATCAGGTACATGTGCGTGTGTGCCCAGAATCCTGAGAGGAGAGTGGAGGACAGGGAGTTGCAGTGTGGCCATCCTCCGGGGGAGATTCCTCACCTTCCCTCCCTATCACTCTCCATTTCTAACAGGTGCACACACCGTAGAGCAAAAAAAAAAACCAAAAAGAAAAAAGCTAAGTGTGTGTTTGTGTGTGTGTGTGTGTGTGTGTGTGTGCATGTAGCTGTGTTCTTTTCTTTTTTTCTGAAAAATAGAGGTTTTGGTGTCAAATAGCCTTGGCTTGCAGCTTGGCAACTTGCCAGCTTGGCTTGGCCTTTCACCCGCAGACACGCATAACAGCGAGCATTTCCACCTGGGTGAACCGAGCGGTGTCGGCACTCGGAACGGTGCTGCTGTTCCCCCTCCTTCTGCCTTTCCCTCACAGGCAGAGGGCTTGCCCGTCTGCTCTTGGTACCTCTGCACTTGCTGTCCGGGGACCATGAGTGTTCCCCAGAGGGGACAGCCTCCCGCTCCCGAGTGGCTGTCCTTGCTCACTGGAGGAGCTTGCCCTCGTAACCATTGACGCTTGGCCCTCGTTTCGGTTTTTCCAGCTTCAGACTGTTCCAGGCTTCTCCGTCTGTGCCCGCCAAGTACGTGGAAGATAAGGAGAAGATGGTGTCGCGAACACTGCAGCTGGTGGAGCTGGCGAGCGAGACGTGGCTGGTGACCGGGCGGCACCCCTTACCTGTCATCACCGCTGCTGCCTTCCTGGCTTGGCAGTCGCTGCGGCCTTCAGATCGCCTGCCGTGTTCCCTGGCCCGATTCTGCAAGTTGGCCAATGTGGACCTGCCCTGCCCCGCTGCCTCCCGCCTGCAGGAGCTGCTGGCCGTGCTGCTGCGGATGGCCGCCCAGCTGGCCTGGCTGCAGGTGCTGCAGCTCGACCGGCGGTCGGTGGTGAAGCACGTCGGCGACCTCCTGCAGCACCGCCAGCTGCTGCTCCGCAAGGCCTTTCGGGAGGCAACTGCGGAAGCGGAGGCCCAGGAGAAGGAGCTGCCAGGGTGGGGGCAGGAGGCTGAGCAGGGGGACCAGGAGGTGGGGAATGGCTCCTCAGATCTGCCCGAGGGCAAGCGACCACCCAGCCCTGCCCTCCTCCTCCCCCCCTGCATGCTGAAGCCTCCGAAGCGGGTCTGTCCCACACCCCCCATGTCCATAGTCACCGGTGACGAGAACATTTCTGACAGTGAGATAGAGCAGTATTTGCGTAGCCCTGAGGAGATTAGGGACTTCCAGAGGGCCCAGGCTGCCACATGCTCCTAACCCTGCCGGCACACTCTGTTGGGGTACTTCATGTCTGATGGCGGCATGAGAATCGCCTGCCACAGCTGGGGGATTCGTGTATTCAAGTCCTTAGGCTTCACCTTTCTGGTGTGAAGGAATCGAGTGGGGCTCTGGAATTGGCTGGACCCTGGGCCCTGTAGAAGGAGTCAGGAGTGTGGGGGTGGCCGTGGGCAGGAGGGGTCCCGGGAAGCCAGTTGCATGTGCCCACGATCTGTGGGATGGCTGTCCGTAGACTGGCATGAAGACGCTGGGGCGCTCCGCTGGGCCTTCTGCAGGCTGGTGGGCGTCTGGCAGCCTGTGGGGCTCTCGCCACTCCAGGGCTTCCTCCCTAGGAGCAGAGCTGGGGATCCCTGGCACTGTGTGTGTTCACAGGTTGGGGTGGTTTGCACATGGTGTGAGACCCTCTACCTCGTAACGAAAGGACCACGGGTGGACCGAGGCCAGAGCTCGAGGGCTTTGTGATATTTTAATATATTAAAACAAGAGGCATCTGCTAGAAAACATTCTATTGTATAAAACCCGAGCTTTAAAAACACGTTTTCTTTGGCACTTGTCCCCTCCCGCCCCTCTCCCCAGCGTATCGCAAGCTCTCCAGTGCTAAGGCGTTGGCAGGATGTGTAGACAGCAGCCGCATACGTGAAGAGTAATACAAAGCTTTCTTTTTCTGCTAATGTGTGTGCAGCAAGCATCAATAACGGCCATCCCGAGGAGTGCGGGTGTCCCCCCTCCCGGGTCCTCTGTTGCCTTGGTGGCAGGGTGGGGTGACAGGCCAGGAGGGAGCCTGGGGCAGACCTGGGTTTCCTGTTGCTCTTTGCAAGGCCCAGCCTCTGCTGTCATCTGGCCCTGCAGGAAAGGCTGGTGGTGCTGGTGTTTAAAGCCAGTGACAGCACGGCCCCCTGACGGCTCTGCCTCGCAGCTTGGGCTTGGGTCAGGAAGCTGGGGTGGCCTGTGGAGGGCTTCCAGAGATCACAGTGTTGGATGGGAGGTGAGGAAGGAATCGGAGGAGGGGCCTGGGCCTCCTGCTCAAACCCGCAGTTTCCCCAAACCTGCAGCCTGGGGTGGAGCCACTCCTTGTCAGTGGTGGACACGGGGCACTATCAGATCCTGTCCAGAGCCCATCACAGCTCCCTGGGCTTCCCTCAGATCACCGCGGGCTCCTGACAGGGTCAGCCTCTTGGGCTTCAGCGGCTGTGATGGCCACTGCTCCCGTGGGAATGGCCTCAGCCCTCCTGTGCCCCTCGCAGGACTGGCTGCACCCTCTCCCAGTCCCTTCCCCTCTTGCATAGTTTGAAAAGCAGCACCTGTTACTGTCCCTGGGCCTGGGCCCTTGGCTCATCTGCTAGGCTGCCTCATGCTGGCCAGACCTGGGACAGGCGCGAGTGAGGCTCTGGCACGGGGCTGGGACTGGGGTGCCAGTGGGGGGCAGTGAGGGAGAGCTCCCCGATGTGGACAGGTGTGGCTGGCCTGGTGTATTCTGCCCTTGGTAACATCCTGGGTCACCCAGCAGACTACAGGTGGTCCCTTCCCTGGGAGGCCCCCCCTAACGATTGTCGGAACTACCGAGAGGGTCCTGGATGATTCCGGAGTGGCTGCCGCAGAGGGTCGCCCTCCAGGCCGCTGGCAGCACCTGCCCAGCTCCTCCTCCCCCACCTCCAGGTCAGCCACGGGCACCGCCACCGCAGGCCTGCCGACTCGCCAGTGGCCACCGCCGAGGCCCGCGTGGCCAACCTGTCCTGGCCGCCCGTCCCTCCCTAGACGGTGGTCTCGCTCTTCCAGAGACCGGTCTTCATGCAGCCGCCCCCGGCCGCCTCGTTGCCCGTCAAGCCCATGTCGTCGTACTTGGCGCCGCCCTTGGGGACGCCGTTGAGACTGGCGCTGTTGAGCGGGTACGAGCGGCGCTTGCTCTCCTCCGGCGCCGTGCCGCCGCCCTTGAGCGTGTCGCGGCTGGCGCTGCGGCGCTGGGCGGGCCGGTCGGGGGGCGGCGCGGCGCTCGTGTCGCTGCCCTCGGAGGGCGTGAGCGTGGGCTCGCCCTCGGGTGGCAGGCCGGCGGCCGGGCTGTTGCGGCTGCTGCCGGGGTAGCTGTCGCACGGGCTGTGCTGCAGACTGCCGCTCTCGCTGGACGGCAGCTCGGCCGCGCCCGCCGCCGCGCCCCCGCGCAGGGCCTTGAGCCGGCTCTTGCCGCCCACCTCCCCCGCGCGGTGCCCCTTGGCCCGGCTCTTGTGCACCCTGCGCCCGTGGTGCAAATTGTTGGGGTGGCGGGGAGCGGGCGCCCCCCGGGAGCCCGCCGGCTCCGGCTCCCCTTCCCCGCGGGCCGTCACCCCCGCCTCGCAGCCCTGACTCTGAGCCAGCTGCAGGTTGGTGAGCTTGCAGGGGCCCGGCGGCGGCGCGCGGCCGCTGCTGCCGCTCGGGGAGGACTTGAAGGAGGGCGGCCCGTCCCCGAACACCAGGGAACCGTCCTCGGGGGCGGCGGGCAGGGCCCGGGCCGGGGCGTGGGCGGCAGGGGGGCAGCAGGCGCGCCAGGAGGCTCTAACGTCCCTGCGCCTGGCACAGTGGTGGGTGAAGACGAAGAGGCCCAGGGCGGAGGCCGCAGCCCCGTATAGGCAGCCGCACACCACCCGGGGCAGCCAGCGCTGGGACACCGCCAGGGCCCCGCAGGCCCACATGGCCAGGTACAAGAAGTGCGTGGTCACCAGCGCCCCCAGCTGGGCCCCGGGAGAATAGAGGCCGTCACCATCCTCCGGGGGCACGGGTGTCACCGCGCCGGCGCTCCCAGCAGCCAGGAGGGAACCTGAGTCACTCAGGAGGGGGCCGCTGCTCCTGAGCCTGGGGGAGCCCCTCGGCTCCTCCCCCGGCTCCAGAGAGCCCCTGCTGTTGCCCCCCTTTGGGCTCCGTGTCAGAGGCCCCCGCAAGCGCAGCCCTGCGCACAGGAAGTAGATCCAGGTGACCAGCAGAATCAAAGCCACCGGGATGTAGAAGGCTCCGAGGCTCGGGCGCCACACCAGCCAGCAGCTGAGGGGAGACAGGCGGGTGAGAACGGGGTCTGCAGTGCTGGGAGGGGGCAGGCGGAGCGGCGGGGCCACATGCAAGGGCGGCTGGGTGTGTGTGGGTGGTGGGCGGGGGGGGGGGGCCTCACTAAGGGCTGTGGTCCCGGTAGTTGTGGATGTTCACAGCCGCGGTGATGCCGCAGATGATGAGTGGGATCCCGCCGGCGATCAGGTAGAACCTAGGGGGGTCAGGTGCTCAGCCCTTCCCCGGGCCTGTCCCAACCTTGTCCTGCTGGGTTCTGAGACTGCCTGGATGCAAGACCCCTACAGGGCAGGCAGAATCTGTACCGGGAGCAGGAGCCGTACGCCAGACGCGTGCTCTCCCCGTGCATCGCAGAGGTCAGGGTGCCCTCAGATGCCTGGGGTCCCTGCCGCTGTCCCTGGAGCACCTCCTACCCGGCCCTCTCGCTGAAGAGCCCCCGACCCACCTCCCCCTGGTTTTGTGTAACCGGGCTCCCCCAGGGTCTTGCCATTCTGCTTCCACCTCCCTGCCTCCACCCTCCGAGGCCCTCCCCAGGACGAGGCTGATAGTGCAGGGATGTACCGGAGCATGGGACGAGGTGCGGGTGGGGCAGGGTCGCCTTCCTGTGGAGGGGGCGCCCTCCAGGTGAGCTCCTTGTGGAGGACCCGGGCCTTCACGCCCATCCAGAGCAGCGTGGACAGTGAAGAGTAGTGCAGGGTGATGCCCACCTGCAGGGCAGGGCGCCAGCGTGTCCTCCCCTCCGCCCCGCGGCCCAGCCCGACCCGGACCGCCGCAGGCTCCCTCCCTTCCCTGCTGCCTGTCCACACCCACTGCAGGGGCGCCTCACAGCCCTGTCCTCGCTCCCGGGTTCCCACTCTCCTCTGAAGCCCCACTCCTACTGTGGACCTGGCTCTGCACAGGGCCCCGTTCTCACTCCCCAGCCCCACCCTCGTCTCCGGGCTCTGAGAACTGGGCACTTTTCCGCCCTGGGCAGCTCCTCCTGTGGACCAGGAGCACCCCGGCTCCTCTTACCGCCTGGCAGACCACCTGGTAGTCGGTGAGCGTGATGCCCCCTGCAAAGACGGCGGAGGTCATGGCCACGTGGAAGCACAGGTTGAGCAGCATGTGCCAGCCCTTCCGGGACACGTGGATGGAGCTGAGGAACAGCCTCGGTGAGCAGGTAGCCACTCAGCCCAGGCCCAGCCACTCAGCCCAGGCCCGGGGTCTTGAGGCCACCCACGGAGCCAAAGGGGGGCCTGCGATGTCTGTGCGTGGGGGGGGGGGATGGGCGGGAGCCTGGGAAAGGCCTCGGGGGAGCCCCTGCAGCCCGCCACGCCCTCTCCCAGCAGGGCTCCCACCTGTGGTGCAGGATGTAGGTGATGATGGTGGAGAAGAGGCACAGCAGCAGCAGGGCGGTGCAGGGGTACACTACCGGGTGCAGCCCTGCCCCGGGGCTCCCCGCCTCCCTGGGGAACGCGCTCAGCTCCTGGGGACAGAGAGCAAGTGCTCATCGAGGCCTGGCCGCGCTCTCTTCCCAAGCCCGCTGGCCTTGGCCCTGAGCTGGGGGCTTCCTGGCGGGCAAGGACGCAGGCACCCGCGCTCCAGACCGGCCCGTCTCCTGCCTGCCCCCACTAGCCTGCCTTCGGGGACTGCGGGGACTGCGGGGATCCCCAGCCTGAGAAAGCAGGGGTGAGGACGGAGGGAGCAGGCGCTGTCTGCAGCCCAGCTTGTGCCTGCTCCACGTTTGGGGGTGCAGGCTATGAAAACCAGGGCAGGGACCAGGACTGACCAGAAAGGGTGGACTGGTCCTGGATTCTTTTGCCACTTTAAGAATCGGGGTCTCAGGGCCAGCAGGTGTTGTGGTGGCTAAGGCGCTGGACTGCCACATGACCAACCATGGTTTGAGTCCTGGACCTGGAGGCTTGTTTTCCTACTTTCTCTGTCTCTCTCTAGTCAAGTTAAACAAACAATAATGATGATAATAAATGAAATAAAATAATTCTTTCAAAAAATAACCTGGGTTTCTGAGAGACCGGCAGAGGGTGTAATGGTTATATGACTGGATTCCCACGTAGTTGACCGTGGTTCGAGCCTGGGCCTGGCAGCTTAAAACTCATGCCAGGCATGTTTGTGTGCATGCCCAAAATCCCAAGAGGAGAATGGAGAAGAGACTGCGGCATGGCCACCCCCTCACCTGGGGAGGTGTGATTTCTCACTTTCTGTCTTTCCAGCACACACCCTATAGCAAAATTCTCTCTAAAAAAAAAAAAAAAAAAAAAAAATCTGGGTTTCCAAAAGTGTGGGATGTGCAGGCAGGGCCGGGTCTCCCAGACCCATCTCTCGATAGGGGAGTGAAGGTGGACCCCCGTTTCCTGCAGGATGAAGGTGTGGGAGACACCAGAGGGCCATTTCCCCCAAGTCCAGACAGGGGCAGGGCCCACTCAGCCGCCGGCCTTCCCGCACTGAGGTAGGTGGTCAGCGAGGCCCCTGCCCCCCCCCCACTGTCCCCCACGTGTCCTCCCCACACCCACCATGAGCACTGCCACATTGCCCAGGTGCAGGCAGTGCAGGGAACTGGCGTCGGGCTGGCTGGAGTGCAGCTGGCAGCCCTCGGAGCTCCAGCCCCCAGGCCCCCCAGGGCCTTCCTGGCTCCACCAAGCTGCCATGGGTTCGGTGCCCTCAGCCCAGTGCCGCAGCGACACGGCCACCGGCTCCGTCAGGTTCCCCACGCCACAGCCACCTGCAGGGGGAGAGGGGGCACAAACACATGGGGCTGCAGGGGATGGGGCGGGGCTGGCTCCAGCTGCCAGAGCAAGCAGGACGCTGTGGGGCAGGGACGGCTGGCTGAGGACCGCCTGGTGCAGCTGGGGAGGCGCGGGGGCACGTGGGGAGGGTGAACCAGACGGGTCCAGGAGAGAGGCTCTGGGCCGGGGCTGAGAGAGCTTGAGAGGACCAGTGCCCAGGGCTGGGACAGAGGACGAGGGGGCCCAGCAAAGGACGGAAGTCAGAGCAGAGCTGTGGGGCCCCCCAGACACAGGGTGCACGTGCCCACAGCCCCGCCGTGCTGCCAGACCTCCGCCCTTCCTCGGGCAGCTCTCACGGCCTCAGGTCTGGGCTTCTGGGAAAGGCCTCCCTGCCCTGGGTAGGCATTCCTCGAAAACGACGGCTCTGGAACAGCCGCCCAGCTGCCCTGACGCCCAGCTGCACGCACGAGCGCCACGGGCCCGTCTTCTCTGCTGACCTGTAGTCCCCGGGACGAGGCACAACTGTGTCCAGCCCAGCACAGAGTCGGCCCGTGCCAGGTGCTCAGCGAGCGACCCTGGTCAGAGCGAACGATACGGTGGGGGCAGCTGTAAAGCCACCTCGGGCTCGGGGAAGGGGTGGAGTGCACGGGGACCCACAGCTGACTGGAGCCATGAAGCCTTGCAGGGGCTCCGACTGCAGGGTGCCACTTCCTGCAGGTGCGGCACTGTGGGGTGGAGGGGGTGCAGGCGCCTGGCAAACAAAGCTCAGGGAGTCCAGTGTGACGGCTGTGGCGGCAGACGGGCGACTGTCAGCCTGGATGGCAGAAGCAATGGCGGGGCCCAGGCAGAAACAGGACAGGCGGGGTGGCTGGTGGGGAAGAAGCTGCTCCTGATGGGGCCGTGAGGCTGGGCAGCAGAGGGGCCTGAAGGTGCATCCACCTGGTTTCTGGGTAGCAGACGGCAGTCCCGCCCACCGCCCCTCTGCTCTCATTACTCTACCTGCTCTGGCACCCACCTTCCCTGTGTCTCTGGAAATCTGCATGCTCCCCAAGGCCCGTCTGTGTCAGTCCCACCTCCAGGCCAGTGGCCAGAACCTTCCTTAGAAGGGCTCTCACCTTGACCTCCTGGGGCGGCTCCCTGGGGCTGCCCTTGGAGGTTTTGAACCCTTGTATTGTGCAGGGACAGGAGCCCTGGGGGCAGGGCCATGCCCAGATGATTTTATTCCATATTAATAGCACCAGGGGCCAGCAGGTGGCATGGTGGTTGAAGCACTAGACTCCTATGTGTTCAGCCGTGGTTTGAGTCCTAGACCTGGTGGCTGGAAACTCACACCGGGCGCGTGTGTGTGCATGCCCAAAATCCTGAGAGGAGAACGGAGGAGAAGGGATTGTGGTGTGGTTAACCCCTCTGGGGGGTGATTTGTCACTTTCTCTCTGTCTCTCTCTGTCTCTTTCTCTGGTGAGTGCACGTACTCTATAGCAAAAGTCTCTCTCAAAATAAATATGTAAGAAAGACAGGGCCCAGCTGCCAGCAGGTGGCCAGTCAGTGTCACTCGCCTGCCCTGGGCAGTGTGTGGCAGCACAGAAAGTGTGCTGTGAGAGTGCGTGTGCGTGTGCGTGTGCGTGTGTTGGAGGGAGTGGGTGGACAGTTGTGCCTACAGCATTGTTGAAATCTGGGATAAAAGGGAGCCAGAAGATGGAGGGTGGTTACATTGCTGGACTCCCACATGGCTGACAACAGTTCAAGTCTCAGACCCTGCAGCTTAAAACTCACGCCGGGCACGTGTGTGTGTGCATGCTCGAGACCCTGGGAGAAGGGAGGAGAAGGGATTGCAGAGTGACCATCCCCCTTGGAGGATGATTTCTCACTTTTGTCTCTCTGGTGAGTGCACAAGCCCTACAGCAAAAATCTCTCTTAAAAAAAAAAAAAAGAAAAAAAAAAAAAAAGAAAGAAAAAAGAAAAAAAGAAAGAAAAGAGATATCCAGGATAGAAAACCCAGCCTCTTCCTGAGCCTTGTCCCCACCCGTCCCTTCCTCTCTGAGTCCCGTCTGCCCCACTCTCCTCAGGGAATGGCAGGGACCCCCCCCCCCATCCTCTGCCACCTCCAGGGCACTGGGGGCTGTGGGTGAGGGGTGGGGGTGAGTGGTGCAGGGCAGACCGTGAGGTCAGGGAGGCGGGGGCCCAGTCCCTTACTGGTGCCGGCAAAGATGACCGGGGTGGCCACGCCACGCCTCTTGCCGGGCCCAGCAGCTCCAGGGCGGGAGGCGTTGCCGTGGCTGCGGAAGAGGCGGCCGTTCCGGAACACGAGCAGCTGCAGGGTGCAGTCCGGGGGGCCCGAGGGAGCCAGGGCAGCCGGCAGGGACGAGAACAGGCTGGGGGGCAGCTGGATAGAGGCCAGGGCCACGCTGTTCTGGGGGGACACGGGGCTCCTCAGGGACGCCCGTGTCTGCAGCCCCTGCTCCAGGTGCCTCGCCGCCCCCAGCAGCCCCCCAGCTCCCTCAGCACCCACCTTGATGTGGAAGGAGGACAGGGAGACGTTGGGCCTCCCGGTGGTGCAGCGGAAGCGCAGCTGCTGGTCGGCGGAGGGCTCGGGCTCGTGCGGGGCGTTCTGGCCAGGGCTGCCCGGCCGCGTGCCTGGCACCCCGACCTCCCTCCTCTGGAAGGCTGTGCAGGTCAGGCCCACGTAGCTGTGCGGCTTGATGAGGTAGGCCTCCAGGGCCACGTTCCTCGAGTTCTAGGGACAGGGACTTGTCACCCCATCGCCTGAGACGTGGCACGCCGGCTACGGACCTGCTCAGGCTTTTTCCTCGCTGTCCTTCAACATGGGGCCCAGCCACGGGCTCCTTCTATGGCAGCAGCGCCCGCTCACTCACCTTCTCTCTTTCTAAGTTACTTTATTATTTCATGAGCGAGAAGGGAGAGAGGACAGAAAGGACACAGGGACCTTGACAGGGCCCCGCCATGTCGTCATGCTCCCTGTAGCTCACAGGCCCAGGGTTGCTCACCTCGAGTGGATCTGAACCGGGTGCCCTGAAGACCCGCCTCCGTGGCTGGGGCCCCTCGCCCGCACTAGCTCTGTGGTCCCCACTCCCTAGAGCAGGCGCCCACCTGCCCTGCGGTCTCCTGGAGCCCAGCACTGTCCCCATGGAGAGGGTGCGCCTATGGCCGGCTGCCGGCTAGGCCCCTGCCTTGTGAACGCCTCCCCTCCTCCCAGGGAGCTCCCGCCCAAGCGCTGTCTGCCCTGCTCCCTTCCTGCCGCCCCCTGCCCTCCCACCCCCACTGCAGGGCCAGCCCCTCAGCTCGGCTCCCCCGTAGGGCCTGGCCAACTGCCCGTCCCCTGCACACTGCCCTGATGACAGAACGGACCCCCAAACGCTGTCCCGTCCTCGACTCTTGCCAGCTGGGCTGGGCAGGTGACCGAGATGCGTGCGTTCCCTTCCCGGGCCCTGGCCAGCCGAGTCCCTCCCAGTGCAAAGGCCCCCGTTACCACGGAGATGTGCTGGGCATGGGGGCTGAGGGCAGCGCCCCCGATGCGCTCCAGGGCGCCCACGATGCCGCTGCAGGCCTTGTCCTCGCGCTGGGCCAGCCACAGCAGGTGCTCGTCCACCAGCATCAGGTTGCTGGCCATGTCCACCATCACCTCCACCAGCTGCAGGGGGGCGGCGTGAGAGCCGGGCCGGCTGGGGCATGCGCGGCGTCCAGGCCCCGGAGTGCCAGTCGGGTCTCACCTCTTTGATCTGGTCAATGTAACCCAAGAACTTCTGGATCATCTGAGCCACGTAGACCACGTCCATGGTGTCAGAGAAGCTGGCGGCCTCGGCGGTGTACACGCGCAGCTGGTGTGCCAGGGTCAGCGCGTTGGAGGCGTTGATGGGCATCTGGGTGCGTTGGGGGAGAAAGGGTGTCACTGTGCCGTCTGCCCCAGAACTGCCCTGGCCCTCCTCTGGGCTGTGCTCAGGCGTCTACACCACTGGCGGGTCTAGTCAAGGTAGGAGGGTTGCGACTGGCTGCCACTCCCAGCACCCCTGGCCTCAGGACAAGGGACTTGGCTTTCCATGTGCTGGTGAAGAGGGGTTTGGGTGGCCGGGGACGGGCTGGAGGCCTGGCCCTCGCCCTGAGAGTGGCCTGGGGGTCTGAATCCCCCAGAAGAGGGACGCTAGAGGACACCAAGGGACGAGGCCCCAGGGGCAGAGGTGTCGGTCGTGCAGGCCGGGCGCCGAGGGGCTCCCTGCAGCCAGGCCCTCCCGCCCCAGCGCGCAGGCCCCGCTCACCAGCACGAAGGTGTAGAGCACGCGTGTGATGTCGTTGGTGTACAGGCAGTGGGAGTAGTCCCCCGGCTCCCAGCGGCCCGCGCGGTCGCACCGGCGGGAGGCTCTGGTGCCTGGGGCGCCCCCACTCAGGGGCACGGAGGTGAAGGGGTACTGCAGGCAGGACTGGTAGGCCGTGACGCCTGCCAGGGTCCGAGGCCACCTGTGGCAGAGACGGTGGGAAGGTGCTGACGATCCAGGCTCTTTGGGCAAGGGCCCCGTCCCTGCCCTTAGGACCATGACAGCACACTTTGGGGGCTCGGGGAAGGGTCCAGGAGTGGGGCTGGAACCGGCCTTCGAGGCCCCCACACCCTGCGTCTGGTCTGCAGTGCTGTCCCAGGGGACACGCGGGCCTCCTGTCATGTGCTAGCTAAGGCCTTCGGAAGGTCACTTGTCCTTCCTGGGCCTCGGCAGTCTCCGCTGGACAGTGAGGGGACTGACACCTGCCTGCCCGACACAGA
Organism: Tupaia tana; assembly: GCA_026018925.1. Taxonomy (NCBI): domain Eukaryota; kingdom Metazoa; phylum Chordata; class Mammalia; order Scandentia; family Tupaiidae; genus Tupaia; species Tupaia tana. The sequence continues at coordinate 193,627,469 of JAKSZU010000002.1, forward strand.
GCTCTGCCCACCCCTGTCACAAGGGAGGACACCAAGGCCTCGGGGCTCCGCGTCCCCACGTGCGGTGAGACGGGCCGGCCAGGAGCGCTGCCGTGGCTGGGACCTGGCTGAGAGAGCAGCGGGGAGGGCTGCCCGGGCTCCCGGTGTGCCCTCTCAGGGCAGTGCCACACCTGAAGTCCCCGCGGTTGTTGGCCACCCGCTCGGCAGGGCAGTAGGAGGCGGAGGTCTCCAGCACCACGATCTCCACCTTCTTGCTGGCGTTGCCCTGGACGGTGGACACGGAGCACTCCCATTCGCCCGAGGCCCACAGGCCGATGTGCGACAGGGTCAACTCGCTGCGGGTGGGTGGGGTGGGCGCTGGCTCGGTGACGCACTCAGGCCAGGCCACCCCCCAGCGCCCTGGCCAGGCCACCTGCCACGCCCCGTCCTAGGGCACTATCTTCAGTGCTGCTTAATTTTTTTCGGGAAAAAAATGTTTGACAGAGGACACTTGTACTGGCGGGAAGAGAGAAAGAGAGAGAGAGAGAGAGAGAGAGAGCGCACCACCCAGGGGCGTGGTCATGCCACAATCCCTTCTCCTCTACCCCCCTCCTGTCAGGGTTTTGGGCACACACACACACTCCTGTCTCCTCAAACGCCGGGTCTAGGACTTGAACCTCGTGGTTGGCCAGCCACCTTAACCACCAGGCCATCGGCTGGCCCTTCCACAGACTTTCTGAAGCCCCCATGGTATCATTTCTTCCCATCCCACGTCTAATTTCTGTCTTGATGTCCATAAACGTGTGCGCACGCACACCCCTGGGAACATGTGGGCAGCACAGCTCAGAGGGGAGGGCCTGGCCCGCGGGTCGCAGGGCCCGTACCTGGTGATGAAGGTGCAGTCGTGCACGAGGCTCTCGGCCAGAAGGACGCCCGTCTGCTCGTCGCCCTCCACGGGGGCCCGGTTGTGGTACCAGCGGATGTGGGTGTCGTTGCCCAGGTAGCTGGCGGAGCACTGGAAGGGCAGCCGGTCACCCTGGAACACCACTTGGCGCAGGGAAGGGATGAGGTGGTGGGTGTGCAGCTCCAGGGCCCCCTCTGTGGGGGAGACAGGGCGGTGAGGTGGCAGAGAGGGTGGGAGGAAGCCTGCCGGGCAGCGCGAAGGAGGTGCTGGCGGGTGGTGAAGACACGGGCTCCTTCCTCAGCTCGGCCGTGGCCACCAGGTGGGCTGGGTGAACACAGGAACCAGCGTGCACCCAGGACAGAGTGGAGAGCTGCCGAGGACAGCCCGGGGACACCTGGGGCACTGGGTGGGGAGAGGGACTGGCGACGGCCCACTCACCGCAGCGGAGCTGGGCCTCCTGGAGGCCGCCCAGGGCCTGTGCGTGCAGGGCGCTGGGGTAGGCGCAGAGTGTGCGCTCTGACAGCTGCACGGAGTGGTTCCGGGCCCAGGGCAGCACCCACTGCAGGCGGCAGTCACAGGTCAGGAACTCGGTGCCAAAGTCCCTGCGGGAGGAGCAGAGGGAGTGTGGGCCGTGGGCGGGCATGGCCCGGGAAGGGACTGAGGCTGCCAGGGCCGTGAGGGCGAGCTGGCCATGTGTGCACCACCCCAGCCCCGCTGGGCACCCGCGGGAGGGGCATCTGTGGCCTTCGGGCATCGTCTATTCTGCCTCCTCCTGAGGCTGGCCACGTCCTCAGGTGCTGGGCCTGGGACCTCGGGGTTCGAAGACACTCACACAGCCTTCAGGGCCGGCAGCTCGTCAAAGAGCCCAGGCTGCAGACCGGAGAAGATGTTCCCGGACATGTTTCTGCAGGGGCAGGGACAGCGAGGTGGGTCAGGGCCACCGGGGCCGGAGGGAGGAGGGAGAACAAAGGGCCGGGGGGGGGGCTTGCAGGGTGGGGGCCTTGCCACTGCCTTCCCCCCAAGCCCCCTCCTGGCTCCTGGCCATCACTCACAGTCGGAGAAGCCTGGGGAGGCCTTGGAAGGTCTCGGAGGAGAGACAGCCTATCCGGTTGTTGGAGAGATCTCTAGAGACACACACATAGATCCGCTCGTGAGGGAGGGTGGGGGCTCGTGTGGTGAGCGTGGTGAAAGAGGGGGCCATGCCCAACCGGCTCTACGTGCCCACGCGCCCATGCACTAGACCCCGCCACGCCAGGCAGGGAGGGGGGGATGTGGCGGGAGGAGGGCCGCTGCACAGGGGCGGGGTGGGCGGGCAGGCCGTGCCACTCACAAGCGCTTCAGCTCCCCCAGGCCCAGGAAGGCGCCAGGCTGCACGGTGCTGATGACATTGCTCCTCAGGTCCCTGTGGAGGGAAGAGCAGAGGCCTCGCACCCCTCCCCTCTGCAGGAGTGTCCCCACTGCTGCCACCAGTGCTGGGATTCCTAGGGCGAGGTCTCCTAACCCTCTGCTCCCCCTGACATCGGCTGCGAGGCTGGGTCTAGACCACGGGCAACCATCCAGGGCTCTGGTCAGAGAACGTCAGAGGATGCAGAAGCCACAGGTGGGATGGGAAGGGCACAGGCCCAGAGGCCCGTGGTGGAGACAGGAGTGGAGACTGCACTGACGGGGGGTCAGGAGGCCTGTTTCCACGCTGCCCCAGGACCCCGGAGCGTTTGGAAGTAGGCGGCAGGGCCTTTCCAAAGTTGCTGCTCGAGTCTGACCACTGGGGAGGTGGGCATGCGTGTCTGCGAGACAGAGCAGGACAGCGAGACCTCCCTGCGTGGGGCCTGGCCGTCTGCAGTTCCTGCTCTGCCGTCCCTCTCTGGTGATGCTGGGCATGCACGCACATGTGCCCAGTGTGTTTTTCAAGCCACCAGGTCCGGGACTCAGATGGCTCAAGCACTCACGTGGGACCCCAGCACCCTAACCTCCAGGCCGCCCGCTGACCTCAGCTTTCCTTGTTAAAGTTTATTCATTTTATGTCTCTGAGAGTGGCATCCCCAGCAGGGCTCTCACCCCTGCCCCCGGCCTGAGCCAGCAGGATCCTGGGCTCACACGCCTGGCGTGTGCAGGGAGACCTCGGGATCATACCGGGACCTTCCCTGTGGGCCTGGAGCCTCGCGGCTCGGCGCTCCCAGAGCCCAGCTGCCGGCCCGTGTCTTATGGCTGTTACATGCCTGCCTAGGGGTTCATTTGACAGGGAGGAAGCAGGTCGGTGGCTGGCTGGTGACCAGATGAACTGTCCCCAGGTCTCTGGCTATAGGGCAGGGTTGTGACCCCCTCATTCTTCAGATGGGATGCCTGAGGTCACAGTCCCCTCCTCCGCTGGTCCTCGCGGTGCCCGTAGTGCTCAGAGAAGTGGCCAGGGAAGCAGGTCACAGATGGGATGGCGGTGGCTGTGGCCTCCGGGCTCCATGGAAGCCCCCTGCCTGGGAACCCAGCTGCAGTGACACCCACAGCAGCTGCTGACTTTGGGTCTGGTGGCTCCGACTCAGCCTTGTCCACCCCCTTCCTTACCTCCACCAGGGGCCACGGGGCAGTGCTGAAGGGACAGTTCCTGCTGCTTGGGGACTTGCGGGTACTGACCTGGCCCCAGCCCGACCCCTGACACGGCAGGCCTCGGGGCTCTCGGGCAGGAGGGACCATGGGGGGACCCAGTGGCTGCTGGGTAGAGCCAGGAGAGAGGCCTAGAGGGCCAGGGTCACTTGCACCTTGTACATGGGACACAGCCCTGGGCCTGAGGGCCCCGAGGACCTCCCAGGGCTGCCTGCGCACTCCCTGTGTCCCAGCATGCTCTCTGCTCCCACCCACGTGCCTAGGAGGTTACGAGGCAGGGCCAGGGTGGGCCCACTCCGGGAATGGCCAACATGGCCGAAGGACTGGCGGCAGGAGGAGGCGGCTGAGGCGGTAGCCGGGGTAGGCTGCTTCCCAGTGCTGCCCAGGCCTCAGGGGCACCCCAGGATTAGAGGCAGGAGGGGGTTAATGGAGCTGCCTCCTGCAGGGGGAGAGGAAGGAGGTGTCCACCCCACCAGGGGGCCTGTTAGTGCACAGGCCCAGCTGGGGACGGAAGCAGCCGGGTGGTGGTGGGGGAGAACAAAACCTCCTGCTCAGCCCTTCCCACCGTCAGGGGTCTGCTTCCTCAGCTCCCTCTGTAACCCTGGGTCCCTGCGTCCCCTCCAGAAGGGGAAGCCACCACAAGGGGCTGGCTCCCTGGAGGAGGATGGCCTCCCAGAGCCCTGACCGATGGAGGGCAGGCGGCCACAGGGCCAAGACTACCACCCGCCAGCGGCTGCCCCTTCCCGACACCCCCCACCCCATCGCCGCTGCCGCCCCGCCCCCCTGGTGTCCTTCCAGCATGTGCTCTCTGGCCCCTGTTGGGGTCTGGCCGTTCTCAGGACTCTGCCTCCCACCCGGGGCGGGGGCCGGGCAGAGGGAAAACCTCCTCATTGTGTCACTTCCCTTCATGGGCTGCCAAGGGGCCAGCGCAGCCCTGCGCCCTGCCCTTCCCTTCCCTCCCTCGCTTGTGTTTATTCTCACTTCCGCCCGCCCCCTGGAGAGCCCCACGCCTGCCCACTGCTGCTCTGCAGATGGAGCAAGGCGCAGGCCCGGCCCCTCTTCCTGCCCTGGATTTCCTGCGGTCTGGCCAGGCCGGGGCCTCCCCGAGAGGGGAGCTTCCACTGGGGAGAGGCTTCGGGGTGCCTGGGGCAGCGCCGTGAAGTGCCCTGGGAGCTGGTCCGGCCTGGGTCCTCCCCTGCGGCCTGGCCAAGGTGCTCCATGGCGCTGACACTGCGGCCCCTCCTGGTGAGGGAAGGCTGGGGCCGAGCAAGTGCTACCACAGAACGGGGTATGCGGCCGCCTGGACACGGGTTGTTCCGAACCCTTCTTTTAATTTGTCCAAGGACACAGGCACTCACAGGAGGGAGAGAGACACCGGGGCATGGTCACGGTCACGTGGCAATCCCTTCTCCATCTCACCTCCCTTTCGAGGTTTTGGGCACACACACACACACACACACACACACACACACACAAATTGCCTGGCATGTTTTTCAAGCCACCAGGTCTGGGAATCGAACCGTGTGGTTAGCTATGTGGGATCCAGCGGCCTTAACCTCCAGGCTACAGGTTGGCTCCTGAACCTTTCTTGCTGAGCACATCCTTTTGGCAATCTGATGACGGCCCCAGGGTCCCGCCCCAGAAAGAGGCACTGCACGTGGCACCGCGCGGATTTCAGGGGCACGCAGAAGCAGGTTAAGAAGCCCAGCCCTGGACCGTACCCCACACCCTCCTGTCTCAGAAGTCACGAGGCTAAAGCAGCTTGCCCCGCGACGCACAGGTGCTCCTACTGTGTGGACGCGCCCGCCCCCACCCACATTCACGGAGCCCTGCTCTTGGGACCCGGGAGAGGCGCGGTGCGTGGGTGGAGCACCCCCTCTGCACTCCCCGGGGCCCACTGCCCGAGTCTTAGCTTGCGTCCTTCCTTGTGTCTGTGGCCACATGAGAAGGACCCCTAAGGCAGCGTGGAGGGTGGACCCTGATGCAAATCATGCTTTTCCCAGAAAGACAGAAGCTCGAGAAGCCCAGCATGTAAGAGAGCTCAGGCAATAAAAGAGAAGGTCGATGTTTTAGACTTCATAATAATGCAGAACTTGGGGCCCGCAGATGACACCCTGGTTACATCGCTGGACTCCCACATGGCTGATCTGGACCTGGCGGCTTGAAATTCACTCCAGACACATGTGCAATGCATGCTCAAGATCCCGGGAGGAGAATGGGTAGGGCGTGGCCATGGGGGGGAGCTGTGTGATTTCTCACTTTCCCTCTCACTGTCTCTGCCTCTCTCTCAGCGAGTGCATGTGCCCTAAGACAAAATTTCCTACAAAAAAAAAAAAAAAAAAAAAAAAAAGTAGAACTTTTGTGCTTTAAAAGCCCATCAAAAAAGTGAAAGACAACTGCAGAAAATACTCGCAGAAAATACAACTGCAGAAAATACTTGCAAGCCACCTGCCTGATAAGGTCGTCTCTTCAGAATAGACAAAGCACCCTCAGAAGTCAGTAATAAAGAGCCCAGCTGAAACGTGAGGCAAAGAACAGGGTGGACATCTCACCAGCGACGCCAAGAGCCAATCAGTGCGTGAAAAGACGCGCGGCTTCCTCGGCCCTAAGGAACTTGCAAGTGGAACCCGCAGCGAGGACCTGGCTCCCAGGCCTGGCAGCAGTGTGGAGCGCAGGGGAGGCCAACTCTCACGGGGGCCGCGGCTCGAATCCCTGAGCGGGTCAGTTTGAAGCTGACCAGGCACGTGCACGAGTGCCCACGACCTAACAGCACACGTGGGCGTGCCAGAGCACTGGAAGGGGCTGCAGCGTGGTCGGCCGAGGAGGGGCGCATGGCTCTCTCTCTGTGTCCCGAGTACACACACTCTATCGTGAATAAAGGAGACGAAACAAAACACCCCAATGAGCGACCATTGCATACCTACCGAGACAGCTGTCATAAAAAAGATGACAGAAAGGCCAGCAGGTGGTGTGGTGGTTAAAGATGCTGGACTCCCCCATGGCCAACCGTGGTTTGCGTCCTGGACCTGGTGGCTTGCTTTCCCACTTTCCCTCTCTCTTGCCCTGTCTGTTTCTGGTGAGCACACAGGCCCTATAACAACATTTAATAATAAAATAAAATTGAGCAAGATGATACACGTGTTGGCGAGGGGGTGGGGAACTGGAACCCTTCTTTATCCATCACTGGCGGGAAGGAAAAGTAGCGCAGCCCCTGGGCAGTCCTGCTCAGCCGTGGCCCGGCAGCCTCCCTCCTTGGTACATATCCAGGAGTGAGGGTGGGTCCACACGGAATGGGCGGGCGTGTCCACACGGCACTAGCCAGGACTAGAAACCAGCCCGTGTCTGCCAGCTGAGGAATGTGGTGAATTCACACAAGAACATATCATCTGGCCTTATAAAAAGGAAAGAGGGCCAGCAGGTGGTGTGGAAGTTAAGGCAATGGATCCTCACCCACCGACTGCACAGTTCAAGTCCTAGACCTGGCAGACACATGTGCGTGCACGCCCAAGATCCCAAGAAGAGAATGAAAGAGAAGGGACTGCGGCGTGGTCATCCCTTTGGGAGAAGATTTCTCATTCCCCTCTTCCCCCGCTCTCTCTCTAGAGAGTATATGTGCCCTACAGCAAAACTTAAAAAAAAAAAAAAAAAAAAGGAGTGAAGCACTGATACAGGTTAAAACGTGGAGAACCTTGCAAACACTGCACTACGGGAAAGCTCACTTAGAAAGGGCAGACATGGGGCCAGCAGATGGCGGAGTGGCTATGTCGTTGCAGTCCCACATAGTCTACCTGGCGGCTCACACTCGTGCAAGGTGCGTGTGCGTGCATGCCCAAAATTCTGTGAGGAGAATGGAGAAGGGATTGTGGCGTGGCCATCCCCCCGGGGGGATGATTTCTCGCTCACTGTCTCTGTCTCTTTGGCGAGTGCCCACGCCCTATTGCAAAAATCTCTCTTTCTCGGGGAACCAGCAGTTAGCGTAATGGCTATGTCGCTGGACTCCCACGTAGTCGACCGCGGTTTGCGTCTCGGACCCGGTGGCTTACAACTCACGCCGGGCGCGTGTGCGTGCGTGCCCAAGATCCCGAGAGGAGAATGGAGGAGAAGGGATTGCGGCGTGACCATCCCCCCTGGGGGGTGATTTCTCGCTTTCTGTCTCTATGTCTCTCTCTGTCTGGCGAGCGCACGCGCCCTATAGCGAAAAACCTCTCCAAAAAAAAAAAAAAAAACTCTCTTTCTCAAAAAAAAAAAAAAAAAAAAAAAAAAAAAAAAAAAAAAAAGAAAAAACAAGGAAAGAAAAGAAAAGAAAAGAAAAAAGAAAGAAGAGTGCATATTGTGAGTCCAGAACGGGCACATCTAGGCAGGGAGCGCCTGGTGGAGGCCGAGTGCTAGGGGACAGGGAGTGACTGCAAACATCCGAGGTTTCCCTGGCGGATGATGACATGCTCCAGGATTAGACGATGGTGGTGACGACTCTGTAAAGCATACTGCGATCACTGGACTGTGCGCGCTGGACGAGCGGGCTTGATGGTGTGTAAACTGGTACGTAGATACATCCCACCAGAGCTGTTACAGCCGTGTTTGTGTGACGGCACGTGACCGTGCGTGCGTGTGTGCGTGTGCGTGTGTGTGCACATCCTCGTTCGGGCAGGGTGGCGTGGCAGACCGTGCTCCTGCTGGCTGGCTCCACAGACCTCCCAGCTTGTGGGTTTGAAAACCAAATTACAGGTTGGAAGGCCGCAGAGCGGCTTCTCCGGGCCCTCCACGTCCAGGGTTCACTAGAAAGTGGGACCGGCTGGGCGGCGGCCAGAGCAAGAGCAGTCCTGCAGGCCTGCAGGGAGCCGGCAGCAGCAGGGGGAGCCCTGAGGGCTGCAGGCCCAGCTCCCTGACCTCTGCCCCTGGTATCATCCAACAGGTACCCGCGGAGTACCACTCCAGACATCGGGCTTCCACGGCAACCCTGCGGCTGCCCCTGGGGCTGCGACCTCTCTCCCTGGACTGTCCCCTCCGCCCCCACCTCACTCCTCCCCGCCTTGGTGGGGTTGGTGGGACGGAGTGAGCAGTGAGCGAGGCAGAGCCCAGCCAAGGCCCTGGGCCCGCCCACAGATTAATGGAAACCACCTGGTGCGCTGCGCCCCTCCAGCCCCCCCTGGCTGTCACTCCCGCCAGCGTCTGCTTCTAATGAGCGCTCGGCACCGCTGCATACCAGCCGGGCTCATTAATCTCATTAGGCAATGACAAATCATCCCGGGGCCAGCCAGGCTCCCTCCCCAGGCCCTTTCCTTCAGCCCCATCGGCCTCTGGGGGCCGCATCCGCACAGACCCTGCCCTGCTTGGCGCAGCTCGGGCCCCTCTAGCTCCTTTGGCTTCACCTGGCTAGCTGCCCCATCGCCAGCTCGGCCCCTGGTCTAGACCAGCTCTTACTGGAACTGGGCACCGTGGGAGCCCCAGCCATGGTCACTGCAGGGGGCAGGGCGGGAGGGAGAGGAGGAGCCATCTCTCCTGAGTGGAGCAAGCACTTCCATTCCCATCCCCAAGGCTGGGGGCCTCAGAAATGTGCGCAGATGCCTGGAGGGCCGGTGAGCCTGGTGAGTAACCCCAGGCTTGGAGAGGCACCCAGCAGGTCCCTGACAGAGGCCGTCCTACCGACTCCTCTCTGCCCAGCCTCTCCCAACCTGTCCTGTCCAATGGGCGACACCCAGGCTTGGCCATGCTAAGGGGTGTGGGTGCTGGGCATAGGGGCTCTGAGGCAGGCCTCGCACTGGCGGGCCCTCCCGCACCCTCCCAGGGGGCCAGGTACTACCTCTGCTGAGCCTGGTTCAGGTCTCCCACCCACCTGACCTGACTACAGAGGGGGTCCCCTACCTTTCCCACCCCCAGCTGCTAGGTCCTCCACCCAACCCTGCTGCCCCTGCCCAGGGCGCTCACCCAGACTGAGGTCTGCTCCTGCTGCCCACTCCCTCCCAGCTCAGGGCTCTGCCTGGCAGGGTACACCCAGGTCCGCTTCCTGCTCAGTAGGCAAGGGGACCCAGCCCCTACGCGCTCGAAGGCAGCCCCGAGGCCGGCACAGGGTGGCCGGGTGGGCACTTCCTGGAGCAGGCAGGACCCGCTGTCCAGTCAGTGGACTAAGTCAGCCTCGCGGGACTCGCTGCGCTCAGACCTGCAGAGCGGCCATGGGACGGGAAGCTGCCCTGGCCTCCCCGGCCGCCCAGGCTGGACCGCCGAGCCGGGAGCACAGAGAGAGCAGTGTTCCCTGAGCGCCGAGTCCACGCAGGCTGGGCGCCACCCTCGGATGAATAGGCCCACAGTCCAGGGGTCATCTGGTGACCAGCCCCCAACCCGGCAGGGCGGGGGGCATGAGAATCGCCTGCACACGGGGCATTCCCAGGCCCCTCGTCTGCTGGCTCAGAAACCCCAGGAGCGGGGCCCAGGAGCGGTGACTTGGGGCCCCCTCTCCACTGAGCCGGCGCCTGAGGGCGGGGCGATAGTATCCGTGCTTTCGTCAAATGCCAACCCAGCCACTGCCATGAGGGTGTTCTATAGAGCTGTCAGCGTCCACAGCGAGCTGACCCTAAGTACAGACTAGTCCTGACGAGGCGGGTGGGCCTCACCCAATTGGCTGAAGGCCTTCAGAGCAGAACTGGGGCCAGCCCTGGTGTGAACGCACAGGAGGGGCCCGGCCCTGTCTCGCGGTTTCCTTGTGTGCACTGGGTGCATGCCCAAGATCCGGGCTGGCTGGGGCTGGGGTGGATCACGCTGTGAGAACCCCATTGGGGATACTTATCTCTCTTGTCTCTCTCATGGAAGAGATAGATAAACTTTAATTTTTAAAAACGTTGCGGGGTGGGGACCAGCACGTGGCATGGTGGTTAAGTCAGTGCTGGACACTCCCACAGGGCTGACCATGTGGGCACAGGTGCGTGCATGCCCAAGATTCCGGGAGGAGACTGGAGAAGGGACTGTGGTGTGGCCATTTCCCCTGGGGGTGATTTCTCACTTTCCCTCTCACCTTCTCAGTCTCTCTCTAGGCAAGTGCAAACGCCCTAAGGCAAGAACCTCTAAAGAAAAGAGAGAGAAAGAAAAAGAGCACAGCAGGTGTCCTGGGGAGAAATCCTGCCAGGACTCCCTCCTGGCTCTGCAGCCCTCTGGCCTGCCCGATGGGTTCTGGACGTGGGAGTCATCACAGCCGTGGAGCCGACTCCTTCCCGTAAATGTCCTTAGGTTGCTACGATCAGCCGGGTAGGAGAGCCTGCGCTCGCCCTCCCAGCTGTGCATAGCACCCCTGCCCGGGGCCCTCGCTGAGTGTCCATGTGGCACCGTGGGACTCACGCACGTCCAAGGAGCAGAGCGTTGTAAGCCCACAGTGCTCCCTGCAACTCGCCGTCAGCCCCGCGCCCCTCTACGGAGGAAGCTGGGGCCCCACGCTGCTCACTCCCGTCCTGTCCTCCCTGTCCTCCTCCTCCTGTTCCTCACTCCACCCAAGCGGCCTCCTGCCTGCAGGCCTCAGGCTCGGCCCCCTCCCGGGGCAGCCTCCTCGTCCTCTCTGCAGGGGAGTCCTCTTCCGGCCTCTCTCAGGCCTGGTGCTCCACCATGGCCACAGTGAAGCCCAGGCCGGCTCCTCTAGCCTCCCATGGGTCCCCTATTTCTCCGCCCGCTTTCTCCACGTGGAGGGCGCCCTCTGAGCCTGATTCTGCGTTTGGGGGTGGACAGGAGAGCCAAGTTTCCGTCCTTGTCAGAAGCCGTGCCCTCGTGACGGAAGGACGAGGAGAAGGGCGGGCTGAAGCGAGAGGACGGGGTGGAAGACGTCAGTGAGGCCACCGGAGGCCAAGAGGACAAGGAGGAGCAGCTGAGGCAGGCTGTCGCCTAGTGGGGGCGCCGAGGGCTGTAGAGGCGGCGTCGCGCCTGCTTGCAAAGGAGCACCCTTCCCGCAGCCCCCCCACACCTGGCCCAGGGCTGAGCGGGCTAAACCGCTGTGGGAGGAACGCGCCCCCTGCTGGCTGGGCCGGGAGACCAGGGCGGGTGCAGCCCCGTGTCGCGGTCGGTACTCTGCAGGGAGCCACAGGGCAGAGGGTCTGAAGGACCTGTCGGGGGCTGCGTGCATATGCTGCCGAGACCCCTGGCTGCCCCGCAAGCCGGTGAGGACGACCTGCCCTGCCCGCCTCCCACTAGCCAGCCAGCCAGGCTCACTCTCCTCCCCGCCTCGCCTCGGAGGGTCTGGGCCAGAGCCCGTGGTGGAGGCCTCCTCGAGGAGCTGTGGTCCACGCACAGGTCACGCAGACGCCGCCCCTGGGCTGACGCCCCCCCCCCCACTCATGCCCTGGGCACGGCAGCGTCTGTGGCCTCGGCGGGGCTGCAGCCTGCCTCGGCCCGTGGGATCCCGTCCCTCCCAGTGCGCTGATCCAAGCTTTGGGGCAAAATGGTCCTGGAGGGGCCCTGGGCAGGTGGGGAACCAGAAGCCTAGCAGCAGCGGGAGGTGGGGGGGGGGCGGGCAGAAGCAGTCCCCAGGAGGGATGGGAGGCCAGGTCTCCCCTGGGAGGGACCCAAAGCCACGGTGCAGGCTGTGGTCCCTGAGTTTAGAGGGGTCACAGGGCCCCTGAGTGGCTCACGCCACGCGGGGTGGGCCTGGGACCCAGGGCTCAGCAGGGCTCACCTGGCCTCCCCGGGAACCCTCTGGCCGCTCGGGGGTAGGGGGGTCTGAGGACAGGGCGTCTACATTCCTACTGCCCGAACTCTGACCAGCCTCTAGCACCCCCACCAGCCCTTTTCCGGGGCCCCACAGCCTCTGGGCGCCCTGTCTTAGGGCAGGGCCCGTCCTGGCCGACCGAGGATGCTGCTGAGCAGGGCAGTGACAGGAAAATGCCAGCTCTCCCCCTGGGTCCGTCCTGGCCAACCCGAGGATGTGACGGGAAAATGCCCGCTCTCCCCCTGGGTCCCCACTCTGCCCCTTGTGCTTTGCTTTGTTTGTTGATTTGTTTTTCGGAAGGAGGACAGAGCCTGAGCGACCTCAGGCCGCAGTCACATTAAGCCGCCCGGGCCCTTTCATGCTGGGCCCCCAGCTGGGAGGAGGGGCCTTGGGCTCAGCCCTCGGGGCTAATTGCTCATTAAAGAGCGTTAATGAGCCTCTTTGCGCATCCCTGGGCGGCCTCTCCACTGCGGTGGCTGGCGCAGCCGGCGGAGGAGTGGGTCCCTGGCCCAGCCCAGCCTCCTGCCCTTCGCCTGGTGGCCAGCTCTCGGGCAGGGTCCCAACGGCTCTGACTAGGCCAGTGTTGCCTGAGGTCGCAGCCTGAGGTCGCAGCCTCCACCCACCCCGCCCGGCACTTACAGCTTCTCCAGCAGGTGCAGGCCCAGGAACGACCCGCTGCGGAGCACGGTGATCTTGTTGTTGCTCAGGATCCTGCGGGACGGGGACAGACAGAGGTGCCGTTACACGCAGGGGAACACAGACAGGGGCACCCCCAGCCCACCGCTGGCTGTGTGGACGGTGCCCCTGGGGCGTGCTCTGAGTTGGGGCTGCAGGGAGAGGCCGGCGGCCGCTCAAGGCTCCCACTGGCCGCCCACCGCGCCGGCTCACTTGTCCCCCTTCCTGGAGTTCCCCACAGGCTGGATGCACAGGGGTGGCATCGGGGTGCCCCTTCCTGCCCTCCTCAGCTCTGTCCACACCAAGCCTGGGACCCGGTGTCCATGTGCTGCCTTTCCTGGGTCTGCACGCGCCGATGTGACCTGAGTCCTCGCTGACGGCGGCCACTCCCAGCCCTCCACGGCCGGCCCAGAGCCCACGGTGTCCCGGGACCCTGCCCTTGCCTGCCGGATGCCACAGCAAACCGCAGTGAGCCCTGGTTGTGGGCGAAGCCAGGCCCCAGAGCCCTGTCGATGTATCTGCCTGGATTTTGGTGAGGACAGAGGCCCCAAGCTGTCTGGTCCGCTCCCTCCCACTCGGCCCTCTCCGCCAGACCCCTGCTGGAAGGAGGGCGGCCCTCAAGCTCTGCGCCTGGGGCTCTGCTAGGGGCAGGGGCTGACCTGGAAGGCCAGAGGCGCAGGCCCTGGGTCGGGGTGGCCGCGGGGGCAGCAGGCCCTTGTGTGAACTACTGCTTTTACATCAAAGCTGCCCCACACACCTCCAGCCCAGTCCCTTCACACCCCCAGGTGCACCAGCTCTGGGCAGCAGAGGCCTGGTCTCCTCGGGCAGTCAGGGAGGGTCCTGAGCATGGGGGAGAAAGGACATCCCTTCCGGCCTCCCCAGCTGGGCCTTCTCTCAGGCTGGCTCCTCCCCGCGTGGGTTGAGGGAAAGGACTCAGGCTGTGGTGGGTTGGGGGCGAGGGGGAGCGGGAGAGAGGGAGGTGGCAGCCAGGAAAGCCATGAACATTATTTCCCTAGCTCCAGTAGCATTTCTGTTTCCTGGGACTATGTCTGAGGATTTCAGCTTGAGAAATACTGACTTTAAAAATCTTATACCCCCGCCAGGTGGTGTGATGCCTGGGGTGTTGGACTCCCACATGATCGACCGCAGTTCAGGTCCCGGAACTGGTGGTTTGCTCTCTCATTTTCTCTCTCTCACTCTCTCTCTCTCTGTCTTGCTCTGGTGAGTGTGCGTGCCCTATAGTAAAATTTAAAAATAATAATAAGTAAAATGAAATAAATCTTTAAAAAGCCTTATACTGTGGTCAGCAGGTGGCATAGTAGTTAAGGCACTGGACTCCCACATGACCAACCACAATTCAAGTCCCAGACTGGGTGGCTTGCTTTCTCACTTTCCCTCTCTCTCTCTGGTGAGCACACGTGCCCTATAGCAAATTAAAAAAAATAATAATAATAGGGGCCAGCAGGTGGTGTGGTGGTTAAGGCGCTGGAATTCCCAAATGGCCAACCGCAGTTCGAGTCCTGGACCTGGCGGTTTTCTCTCTATCTATCTCTATCTCTCTTTCTTTGGCAACACTCATATAAAAAAATAATAATAAATTTTAAAAAGAAAAAAATAATAAAATTAAATAACTCATTTTTCAAAAAGAATCTCATACTCTAGGGCTAGCAGGTGGATTGGAGGTTAAGGTAGCTGGGTCGAGTCCCAGACCCAGTGGCTGACACACATTGAGTGCATCTCCACTCTGCTGTCTGCCCCCCACCCAGTCTCCCCAGTCCTGGAGCACGGACACACACGTCCAGTATGTCCAGGAAGCTGTCTGGACACAAACCTGGAAGCTTCACATGTGGGTCAGCCCTCATGGAGCATCGTGTTCTACCACTGAGCCACCAGCTGGCCCCCACATTAAACGAAGGTTAAAATTAATTTTAGGGGCCAGCAGGTGCCATGGTGGTTAAAGCGCTAGACATACCCACATGGTTGACCACGGTTTGAGTCCTGAACCTGGTGACTTGCTTTCTCATTCTCTCTTTCTCTGTCTCTCTCTGGTCAAATTGAAATAAATGAATGAATAAATCAAAATTAAATAAATTTTTTTTAAAAAAGAGATTAACGTGTTTTTAAAAGACCACTCATTAAAATAAATTAATTTTTTTGGAGAGGTTTTTGCTATAGGACACATGCACTTGCCAGAAAGACAGAGAGACAGAGAGACAGAAAGTGAGAACTCATCCCCCAGTGGGGGATGACCACCCCACAATCCCTTCTCCATTCTCCTCTTGGGATTTGGGCATGCACGCACACATGCTTGGCATGAGTTTAAGCACCAGGTCTGTCTGGGACTCGAACCATGGTTGACTACATGGGAGTCCAGCGACGTAGCCATTATGCCAACTGCTGGTCCCCCCAAAATGAATTTTAATAATACATTTTATGTAACCCAATGTAGCCAAACATTATCATTTCTACACTATCAAGTACAAAATGATTAATTCGGTTTTCCTGTGGAGGCTCTGAGATGCGGTGTGTGTCTTGTTACTCCTCCCTCACATCTCACTTCAGACCAGCCGCACTGCAAGTGCCCCGTATCCGCGTCAGGCAGGAGCAGAGAGAAGGGCTGGACCGGCCCTGAGGCAGGCAGGGTGCACCTTGGGCCGGGCGAGGTAGCTCTCGGCCTCCCTGCAGGGCCAGCTCCACACAGCCCCCTCCCTCGGCAGCCCAGACCTTGTGCAGCCTGGCCTCTGGGCCGTTCTCCCCTCTTCCCTGGCCAGTTGGGCACAGGCCCTGGCCCTGCAAGTCTCGGGAGAGACCTAATCTCCGCATAGAACAAGGCCCAGGCCCCGCTCGCTCACGTATGGGCCCTCTTCCTGCCTGCAGCGCTCAGATTTCAGGCAGAGCTGTGACTCCGGATCTCTGTGGACCCCAGAACTGGATCTTTGGCCTTAACCACCTGGAGGGGTCTGAGGAACTGACATTAGACCTGGACTGTCTGGAAAGCAGCTCGGTCATGCCCATCGTTCTGTTCTCAGAACCTTCACCCAAGGCCCCTCGTAGTCTGTCGTGGAGGGGAGGGGAGGGTGGGAACTTTGGACAGAATGTTCATGGGGCTGGTGGTGGTTGTTTTTCTGGGGGTTGTTGTGTGTATGTGCGTGTGTGTGTGTGTGTGTGTGTGTGTGTGTCTGCTACAGGGTGCATGGACTCCCTAGAGAGAGACAAAGGGAAAGTGAGAAATCACCCCGCCAGCAGGGAGAGCCATGCTGTGATGTCCTCTCCTCCCAGGATTTTGGGCGTGCACTCACGCACCCGTGGCGGCCACTTGGGATCCAGCTCCTTTACCTCTGTGCCACCTGCTGGCCCCAAGAGGCTGGAGGTTTTAAGGCAGGTAGGAAGCTGGCTGTGACAGGGCTGCCAAGGGGGTAGACGAAAACAGATGCACACCACACAGCACAGCTTTGTCCATGGGAAAGAGAAATGCCCTCACCACTCCAGGCTGCCCCGTGGGAGCAAAACGGGCAGGCGGCCACAAGAATTGGCAGGAAGGAGAGGCCCGGGCCTGTCAGCCGGCCAGCACAGACAGTGCCCGCCATGGCCCTCTGTAAGCCCTCGCAGACACCTCAGCCTGCACCGTCCTCTGGCCTACAGCCCAGGGGACTCCTCCCAGGCCTGGCCTGCCTGCCTGCCCCGCCCCGCCAGCACCTTCTTCTTCTCCGGCCACCCCAGGCCAGGCTACCCACAGCCCATGGAATCCCTGTTCTCTACCCGAGTCTGAAGTCAGGCCACAGAGAGGGGCATGCCAAGTCCATCCCAGAGCTTTGTCCCGGCTGGGGTCCTGTTTTAGGGACGGCGAGCGAGCAGTTACCACGAACGAGGCTGAAGGCCAAGGCGGCGAGTGGCTGGCGTCTATGGGGGGCCTGCGGCCTCTGGGCAGCCACAGGAACTCACTGGGCACTACCCCAACATCAGAGACGGCCCTGTGGGAGTCACGTGGGCACTGTGCCACGTGGCACGGAGCCAGCACACGCCTGAACCCAATGTCCTCCACGTGCAGGAGGCCGACACCTCAGCATACCGGTCTGGCAGATGTGATGGCCACATTTCTGGACACTGCAGACCTCTCTCTCCAGGGGGCGTCCTGGAGTTCCAGGGTGTTCGGAGATCACCAAGCTCCTAGGGTCTAAGAAGGCCCTGCCTCTGGCACTTGCTACTGGCAGCTCTGTAGGGTCTTATTATTATTTTTATTTTTTAAAAGAATTATTTTATCGGGACCAGCAGTTGGTGTAATGGCCATGTCGCTGGACTCCCATGTAGTTGACAGTGGTTCGAGTCCCGGACCTGGTGGCTTAAAACTCACGCCAGGGGGGCCAGCAGGTGGCGTGGTGGTTAAGACGCTGTACACTCCCACATGGCTGACCATGGTTTGAGTCCCGGACCTGGTGGCTTGCTTTCTCACTTTCCCTTTCTCTCTTTCTCTCTCTCTCTCTCTGGTCAAATGAAAAATAAATGAATGAATAAATGAAATTAAATAAATAACAACAACATAAAAAGAAACTCACGCCGGGCGCGTGTGCGTGCGTGTCCAAGATCCCGAGAGGAGAATGGAGGAGAAGGGATTGCGGCGTGGCCATCCCCCCTGGGGGTGATTTCTCGCTTTCTGTCTCTCTCTGTCTTTTTGGCGGGCACATGTGCCCTATAGTAAAAAACTCTAAAAAAAAAGGAAAAAAAAATAATTATTTCATCTAACTTTATTTATTTATTTTTTTGACCGGGGGGAGGGGGGTTGGGAGAGAGAAAGAGAGAGAAATAGAGAAAGAGGAGGGTAGAGGGGAAGTGAGAAACAAGCTACCAGGTCTGAGACTCAAACCACAGTCAGCCATGTGGGAGCCCAGCACCCTTAACCACCACACCACCTGCTGGCCCCTTGGCAGGGTCTTAGGGAGACATCAGTGAGTCATCTGCCAATGGATCCCCAAAAGAGCTGAGGCCCAGGACCGCAGGACCTGGGTGCTGAAAAGGCCATGCCCCCCTGCCCTCCATGCAGTCCCTGCCCTTGGCCGGAGTGTAGCCTGAACACCTGCAGGAAACTGGAGACCTGGAAGAGCCTCCTCCCCAGACCGTGGAGGGGCCTGTCGGAGCCTGCCCCGGACTCGGCCTGAAAGCTGGGCTTTCTCCCGCCTGCCTCCTTTCCTGTCACCTGCTTCTGCACAACGCCCCCTCTTGGCGTGAGCAGGCAGACCAGGCCCCTGGCCCTGTTGGGAAGGACGGACCTCGCTGGGCTCTGTGGCTCTGGCCCTGGGCCTGTAGGCAGAAGCCCGAGAGGAAGTGCTTCAGGTGTCTGGGGGACTGGTGTGCCTGGGTGGGGGTTTGGGGGCCACGGCGCCCTAACTTGAGCACGTGGAATAAGGCCCACTGTAATGGTCCACACATGGGCATTCGTTCGGGCCTCAGCGCTCCCTCAGTTCCCGTGTGCTCGGCCTTGGGTCGCATACCAGTCCTTCCCAGGTGCTGAGTCTCCAGGCTCGGCTTAGAAGGTGGGGGGCCGTGGCCGAGGATGAGACTGGGTGTGGGAGTGTACCTGATTTGTGGAAGCAAGGAAGTTACCTAAAACACTTCCTCTGGGGAGCTGAGGGTTGGGGTGAAGAAAGCAGGCGTCCTGTACAATATAGGGGCCGGCAGGTGGCATGGTGGCTTGGCACCGAACTCCCACATGGCTGACCTGTACCTGACGGCTTGCTCTCTCACTTTCCCTTTCTCTCTTTCTGGTTAAATTAAAATAATAGTAATAATTGGGACCAGCAGGTGATGTGGTGGCTAAGGTGCTGGACACTCCCACATGGCTCACAATGGTTCAAGTCCCGGACCTGATAGCTTGCTTTCTCACTTCCCATCTCTCTCTCATCAAATTAAAATAAATGAATTAGTAAATAAAATTAAGTAAACAATTATTTAAAAAGTACTAGTAATAATCAATTAATTAATCAATATATTTAAATTATATAATATACGTGTGTGTGTGTGTGTATATATATATATATATACACATATATATACATATATATATGAGAGAGCGAGAGAGAGAGAGAGAGAGAGAGAGAGAGAGAGATCTGGGCAGCCGCTGGAGTACTGGTTGGGCAGCCAGATCTCACATGGTCAACGGCGTGGTTTGAGTCATGGCCTGGGGCTTGAAAATCATGCGGGGTGCATAAGTGTGTGTCCCAAGTCTTATAAGGAGAAATAGAGGGACCAGCAGTTAGTGTGACGGTTAAGGCACTGGACTTTCATCTGGCCAACTGTGGCTCGAGTCCCAGACCTGGTGGCTTTCTTTTTCATCCCCCTGTCATCCCTTTCTCTCTCCTTGTGTTCCCCACCCTCCTCTCTGGTCAAAATAAAATATGATGATAACAAGTTAAATTAAACATGGGGCCAGCAGATGGCGTGGTGGTTAAGAACACTGGACTCCCACGTGGCTGACCACAGTTTGAGTCCCAGACCTGGCGGCTTGCTTTCTCTCTCTCTCTCTCTCATGAGCGCACGGGCCCTGTGGCAAAATTTAAAATCTATAGACAGAGAGTGCAGAAAGCCGCCATCTGCTGGCAATCCTTTATACCTAAGTATACAGTGGTCCTCTGACCTCTCCTCCCTACAAGTTCAGTCTGGAGTCCAAATCCCGGGAGTTTGGGAGTTTGTATCTGGGCCACCATTAGCTGTAGGCCCAGGGGCAGAGACCGAGTCTCCACCTCCTGGCCGGGGCTAGCCTGCCCAGGAGGTGTGGACCAGCAAATGGAGGGGCTCCCAGGAAGGGCTGCAGACCTGCAGGTGGAGGGCTGGCTGCCAAGACCCTGGTCTCCCCAGGCGGGAGGCAGCATCCTCTGACTTCCAGCTGCCCCATCTGTGCCCCTCTTCCCACACGGACACCCTAGGGGGTACCCGGCCCTCTAACCTCTGCTAACCTGGCTTCAGAACATGCTTCCGAGGCAGCCCCCTGGGGGTTACCCTGGAGCTACCTGTACTCTGTCACTGCAGGGAGCAGGAGGGAAAAGGAAACCCTGGGAACGGCTTCGGAGACGGCTCGCACCCTGGCCCAGCCGGACGTGACCGGGAGGGGTCCCCTCAGTACCACGGCGGGGGGGGGGGGGGGTTCCTGGCTCAGGCCCATGGGGAGGAGGGCGGGTGGTGGGTCCCCCGCTCTGTCTCCAGCAGTGACTCCTCAGGCCGCTCCGTGCGGAGGAGGCAGGGACTGTCTGGAGAGCTGTTCCCCCCAGGGCGGCGCGTGGGGAGGGGCACGCCAGACCGAGTCCACCGCTGCTGGGCCTCCAGTGGGTCTCCCAGCGTAGCTTTTATCAGTAATAAAACACGTTTTGATCTCCTTCCATGGCTTTTCCTACGTCTCAGCAACCCAGCTCAAGAGAGGAAAGGGGCGTGCATCTCGGGCTCCTTCAACCTTCAGAACCTGGTGCCTGCATTTTGACAGAAAACCCAAGGCCCGGCCCTGCTGCCTGGGGTGGTGGTACTACAGACACAGGGCAGGACAGCCTCCACGGGCCCGAGGGACTTTAGATTGCACTTCCCTGCCCCACTCTATGGGGGGGGGGGTGAGAAAGCACCCCTGGGGGGCACTGCAGTTTCTTCTCCTCCATCTCCTTTCGGGATTTTAGGCAGCGGACACACGCACCCAGCATGTTTTATACGCCAGCCCCAGCACCGAATCTGCGGTGGGCACATGGGGTCCAGCCACCTCAACCACCATGACGCCACGGGGCCTCTTCTCCCTAAGACGCGGCTTCCCTGGCTGCTGTTGCCTCCTGTCCCCACCTGGAAAGAGCCCCAGGTGTCAGGAGCCCTGCGGTCTGGTGTGGCTGTCAGGCTGGGGGCTCTGTGATCCAGGCAAGGTAAACCCTCCTGGGGGTTCCTTCTCGGTGAAGGGGACTGGACAGAACGTTGCCTTTGGTGGCCTTTGTCATCCTGGACCCTGTGTCCCCTGAAGCCTGGAGTCCTAGGCCTGTCTCACCACGGACTCCCAGCAAGGCGGGCAGCCGGGCAGGGGAGGGGGCTCTCGGCCCTCCCCTCCAGCTGGGAGACGTCTGGTTCTGCTCGCTCCGCCCACCCGCCTGGCCCTGACAGACGGTTCCCCTGCCCTCACCTGGCCCCATCCATCTTGCTCCCCTGCCCTGCCCCTCCACGGCTCCCAGAGGAAACACAAGGCCAGGCCTGGGGGAGCCAGTCCTGGGAGGCTGCCCACACCCCCACCGTTCCTCTACCCCGACCCCGGCCAGCCCTGGAAGCAAAGGAATGTTCTGGAGTTTGGGATGGATGGGGGCCCCAGGAGGGAGGAAGGGGAGGAGGCAGCCTCGTCCTGTCTGTGAATAGAACAGGCCGCTGGGCTGCGGGAATGAAAACAAACAGCTCCTCTGAGCGGCCTTCCCAGTGGGTCCCGGCTTCCTGTGGCCCCTCAGCCCAGAGCTGTTTCCCTCCTCTCTCCCGGGAGGCTGGGGTGGCCCGTACCTCAGGGGTGCTGGGAGAGGCTGGCCCAGAGGGGCTGTGTGCACCGGGAACAAGCCTTCCCTCTCTGGGCCTGCGGGCACAGCACCAGCAGTCAGCCCAGTGCAGCCTGAACTCTTGCGCCCTCAGGAAAGGGTTCTTATCCCTAAGGCTCCCCTGTGGGGTACACTTCGGATGCCCTCTCCCTTTCCAAACTTGACCCTACATTTAAGGGTCAATTTATGGTGAGGTTCAAATTACACTGGTTTGCTGGGGCCTTTGGGGAAATTTCAGTCCTCCCCAATCCCGGAGGGCGGTGTGCAGAGCAAGAAGGGACAGGACAAGGGGGACGCCTGGGTTCGCAGGCGGCAGTTCTGGCCAGGAAGCCCCTCTGGGCCCTGGGCCCGGGCTAAGGCCCGAGGGCCGACTTTGCAGACTTTGCAGCTGGGCGTGGCCGTGGCCGTGGCTGTGGCCTTGCTGGGCCTCCGCTCAGTGAGGACTGGGCCTGCAGGCCGGAGGCTGCTCCCTGCCCAGGGCTCTGAGACACCCGTGGGCCCAAGCAGGGTGCCCACCCCGGAGCTGGCCTGACGGGCCTGCAGGCAGGTAGGGGAGAGCCTGGGAGGGCCTGGCTGAGGGGCTGGGAGAGGAGGGAGGGAGGTGAGAGGGCTGAGTGGCGCCTCCTCCCCCTCCGGGCCCCTCCCCCTCTCACAAAAGCGCTCTGTGCTGCAGCCACTTCCTCTGGCGGCTGTCTCCCAGCCCAGGCTTATGAGAACCATATGGGGAAAGGGTGGAAGGGAAGGGGGCGGGGAGCTGTTGCCCCTGCAGCCCTGGCTGTCCCTGCCCCTCCAGCCCCGACTGTCCCCTCCCCTGGGCTCTGATTGTCCCCTGTCTCTCTAGCCCCAGATATCCCCTGCCCCTGGGCTCTGGTTGTCCCCTGCCCCTCCAGCCCTGGCTGTCCTCTGCCCTGGGCTCCTGGGCTCTGGCTATCTTCTGTCTCTCCAGCCCTGCCTGTCCCCTTCCCCTCAGCCCTGCCTGTCCCCTGCCCCTCCAGTCCTGGCTGTCCCCTGCTCTTGACTCTGGCCTAGCACATGGGTACCTGGCAGACTCTGCCACCAGACCCCTAACTGGATCCTGGTGGCTGCAGGATAGGTCCGTGTCCCCACCCGAAGCTGGGGGCCCAGCGGGAGGTCTACGCCTGTGCACCTTCCCTGAGGGCCTAGTGTGACTGTGGAGGACCCACACCCCACCCCACCCCAGGCCACCACACCTCCAGCCACAGGGCCCATGTGGTGGGCAGCTCCTGGCCAGGGTTTGTTTGCCTGTCCTGCAGGAGTTTGGAGTGACTTTCTAGGCCTGTCCCAGGTCTCAGGGGCTTGGGTCCTGCTGGGAAGGGATGGGGTTTCTAGAGCTGCATGCCTGACGGGACCCAGTCCAGCCATGTGAACGGGAAGGCTCTCCCTGGACCCTGATGCTAAGAGAACCCAACCAGCAGTCCTGGCCAGGCCCAGCCTGAAGCATGGCCATTAGCAAAGCCCACCCTTCTCTGGGCCTCAGTTTCCTTGGCTGGAAGATGCAGGGGGCGGGGCCGGGGGGGGACCGATAGACTTGCTGATCTCTGAGTCTCTAAGGCCTTTCCAGTGCGAGGCCTGGAATTTATGACACTGCTGGTGTCCTTCGAGGGGCTGCTCAGCTGTCCGGAGAGCTCCCTCCTGCAGCCGTCCATTATCAGTCTGGCCTGGAATTCCTCCTCTCGGCCCCTTCCCCCTCACTGCAGCTCCCAGGACTGGCTGGGAAGCACAGGGCAGGCCCGTGGGCCGCTGCCCAGGAGCTGGGGGTGGGGAGAAGGCTCCTGGTGGTCTGCGGCTCCCTCCCACGCCCTGCAATGAGCCACCCACCATGGGACCTTTCCCCTCTGGGAGGCCATAACGGCTGGCTCTGGGCTGGGGCTGCTCTGGGCTGGAGCTCATGCCCACAGCTGCCCTGCAGACTGGGCCTGGGCGGGGGTGGGGTGGACAGATGGAGCAGGAAGGGAGCCAAGAGCTCCGCGTTCCTGGAAAACCAAGAAGGAGCGTCCACTAGAGGGGAAAAGCCAAGGTGGGGGGGTCTGCACCACAGAGAGCTGGGGGGCGCTCTCCGCCGAGGTGAACGGGACTGCTCACTGGAGGCTCCTTGCAGGCAGGGACCTTATCCTCCAGCAGTTTCTCTGCCTGAACTGTGCCCAGCACTCCGTGTCTGTCCCCTGAGGTCTCCTCTAACTAGGAGCTGGGGCCCATTCTGCAGAAAAGGAGCCCTCACTGGGAGTGGAGGGGCAGAGGTGGGGACGGAGGACAGGCGGGCAGAGGGGCTTTGCTCAGGTACTGCTTGCCCTAGGCGAAGAGCTAAAAGGTGGAAGGGAAATTGCTGAGGAGCAAGGATGAGGTGGGAGGGACTGTGGGCCGGCAAGTGGCCCGTGCATGTGGACAGCCTGCGCTTGGCTGTCATAGCAACAGCCCTGCTGCCCCCCCCCTTCCCTGAGAACCCCCCTGGGTGCTGCGGTGGGAGGGATAGCCGTAGGGACTCAGTTGGGGGAAAGGGACCCTTGCCAGTTCTGCTGAAGAACTGGGCTCTGCTCTTCAGAAGCCCACTGCGGGGAGCCTCAGGTCTGTGCAGAGCTGAAGGGAGAGCTAACAAGTGCGGCCATGGCTGAGGGTCCGCCACCCTGCAGGGCCCGGGGCGGTGGGGTCTCAGTGGCTCTCCTGCTGCCCTGCCCGGTTTCCCTGTTGGGACATCCAGCCAGGCCCGGGCTGTTCTTGGAAGGTATCTTAAGCTAGTGGGGTCAGTGGCCCGTCCTCTGGGGAGGCCTGGGAGAGGAAGGGGAACTGGGAGTCACACTGCTGCCACTCTGTCACAACATATTCCCACCAAGACTTGGCCCCCTCTCCCCTGGGAGTGGCGTCCATGGGAATCAGCCGTGGCTGGGAAGCATTAGTTCTAAATCATTCTAAGACGCACTGCAACGCCACGGTCCTACTTTCCCTTCCTTCTGCCTTCAGTGTGTTAGGATAACCTAATCCTGACAATCAGATGCACAGAGACACGTCCCGCATGAATGTGAGCAGGGCCACAGGAGCACGCATGCATGCACGTGCGCACGTGCACACACATCCCACTCAGGACTGGATTATCACTGTGTAGCTGGGACCCACCCAAACACCAGCCCGACTCGTCTACACAGCAAGCCTTTTCTCCCCCGGACCTGAGTGTTTGGGGAATGCCCAGGCTGGCCTGGACCCTTACACACCAGCGGACCCTCAGAGCGACTTGGCCTGAGTGTTCACAGGTGGCTTCACTGCCACTGGCCAGCCAGGACTGCAGGGAGGCAGAGAGCAGGCCCAGGCCCCACCCCTAGCAGGCCGGCAGCCGGGCAGGGAAAGTGAAGGCTGGAGGCTCAGAGCTGACCAGCCCGTCCTGTCAGGAAGTGGACAGCTCTGAGCTCACAGGACCAGAGGCCTTACTGTATTGTTCTGGGCACAATCGTCTACTGGGCCAGCCCCAGCTCCGGGGAGGGGCGTGGAAAAACTGCGGGTCAGGAGCGCAGGGAGGTGGAAGGACCAGAGGGGCTGCACCCAACACAGGAAAGGAAGGGGCCTCCGCGCCCGGGAGCGGGCTCCGAGCACATGGCCAGCGCAGGAAATCTCGGCGGTGGGGAGGGGTCGCCGGTGCCCCCGCAGTTTCTCCCACCGGAGAACCCCACGGAGGAGGCTGGGGGCCAGTGGGGCGAGCAGCGCTGGTTGTCAGTAAGCAGGGGCTCCACGAGGCCCTGGTTGAAGTGGAAATCACGGAAGGCGGCCAGGAGGCACTGCCTCCCTTCAGCCGGGTTTCTTCCTTCGCAATCCTTGCGCTAAGAAGTCCATGGGGCCACAGGCATCTCCGAGTTATGTCCAGGGAAGGAAAGAAGAGGCAGGGACCCAGGCCCCCGCACGGAGCTCACACGCAAACGCGCAGTGGAAGGCGGGGATCGGCGTCTGGTTCAGACCAGAAGCACTCGGGTTCCAGGACAGCCTTTCGGAGCCCACCCTCCCTCCTGCTCTGTGCAGGTTGGCTGGAAGCGGGTTTGAAGGCCGGGGGGACGACGGAGGGGGTGACCCGATCGGGAAATCTGGGACCACCGCCACCTACTGGGTCGCGGGCGTCGACCTTTCCCGAGCCTTCCCGCTCCCACCACCTCAAGTCCCCAAAGTCTGGGACTTCAGCCCAGGCTGCAAACCCACGGGGCTGGGTGGCCCGCCAGCGCGCACTGCACTTCACCTGTGCAGGTGAGCGGGCGCCCGCGGTGCCTCTCCCCGGGCGCACCGCCCTCGGGAGCCCCTTCCTCCCTCCTCGCTCCCGGACCCCAGCGTACCCCGTATTCCCCCGAACCGCTCGTCCCGACTCCCCCACCAGGCCTGTCCTGGAGTCTCTGAAGTGGCGGGATAGCCCCTTCGCCGCCTCCCGCACCTCCCTTCGTGCCCGCGCCCGGGCCGGCCGGTAGGGTACTCACAGGGTCACGGTGCGGTTCGGCAGGAGGCCCGGCTCGGGCGGCTCCGGGAGGTCCCCGCCGCCGCACACCACTCTCCTGCGCGCGGGGTTGGGGGCGCCGCCGCTCAGTCCTTTGGGCCGCTCCCCCGAGCACTTGCAGCTGCGGATGGGGACCGGGCAGCCGGGCGCGCCGCGGGTCCCGGGCGCCAGGAGCAGCAGCCAGGGCAGCAGCGGCCACAGCAGGCGCGCGGGCGCCCCCCGCATCCTGCGTCCCCCGGCGCCCATCAACCCATAGCCCCGCGGGGACCCACAGAGCGGGGCCCGGCTGCGCGCCGGCCGGAGGACCCGGGCGAGCGGGAGGCGTGCTCAGCGGGGGCCCGGGGCGCCCGAGGGCGGGGCGGGGGGCCCTGGGCGGAGGCAAGCCCTGGGGTCCCCGCCGCGGCGCCCCGGGGGCATGTCCCGCGAGCGCCCCGGCGGGGAGGACGCGGGCACGGCTGTCAGCGCAGGGCGGGCGGCCCCCGGCGGCGCGGGCCGAGGCTGGGCGCAGCGCTCCCCGGCCGGTGGACGCCCGGCCCCTGCGCGCCGCCTGCTCGCTCAGCGCCGGGCTGGGATCTAGCGGATCGCGCCCGGCTCCTGCCGCCGCCGCCGCCGCGCCGTGCCATGGATGGAGGCAGCTCGGCGCCGCGCCGCTCCCGCCGCCGGCCCCCGCCCGCCCTCGCCGCCTGGCCCGTCCGCGAGGCCCTAGCGCCTCCCGATACGCAGCCAGGCCCTACCCTCCTTGCAGAGGGCGCGGGCGACCCGGCCCGAGGCCCGCTATGTCCCCGGCACCCGCCACAACCAAACCCCTCCCTCCCGCCGGGCTGCCGGGGCCAGGACCCTTCCTCTGCACTCCGTCTCAGAGCTCGGAGCCGGCCTTCACCTGCTTCTAAGCCGCTCTCCGCATGCTGGGCCAGCCCGCGTCCCCACGCCTCGGAGGCTTTCCTGGGCCCGCGGGCGTGGCCAGACACGGCGGGTGCTGCATGTTTTGGGTTGAACTTGGGTCAGCCTGGAAGTCGGCTCTCAGTGTCCCAGCTGTCCCCTGCCCTCGACTGGGGCCACCGCAGGAGGTACAAGTTGAGACGAAGAGGGCAGCAGACCCTCGGTGCTGGTGACCTCGCCTGGCGGGGCGTGCATGTCACCCGGCCAAGGAGAGGGCAAAGGCCAAGGCAGGCAGGCGGCATCCGGCCTCCTACCTTGTCCGCCGCCCAGCCTGTGTGCACGCGCACGCGAGCGCCCATGTGTGAGTGGGGAACAGTGAGACCCGGAGGGCGAGGGTCTGTGCAGGTTGTGAGAGCCGACCAGGCCTGGGGGGGTTCTGCAGCCCCTCGCTCTCCCTCTAAGGAGCTGCCTTGAGGCTCAGCCGCTGGTCTTTGGGTATTTAATCTCGGTCCAGCCAGCGGGCCCCCAGTTATAAATGTAAATTTGGGTATGAGAATGCAGCCTTGGATTTTCACCGCACAGGTGGCTTTGGGCAGGGTCTGACCTCGGGATGTGGGGAGGCGGTGGAGGTCCCCGTGGGTGTGAGACTGCTGAGCGCAGTGTAAGCTGGAACCTGGCTGGAGACAGGGAAAGAAGGGCGCCCAAGGGCGGGTCTCCTCCCGGTCTCTGCTTAACAGCAGGCAGCTGGGAGACCCCGCAGCACTGCAGGCCTCAGCCCTCACTGGACTCTGCAAGGGTTCCTAGGGGGGGCCACTGCCTTGTTTTGGGAGCTGGGTCCTCCGGGGCGTGTGGTCTCTTTTCTAGGACGTTGGCGGCCTGTCCTGTGGGTTCACTCTGCTGCAGCCCTTTGCAGGGAAGCGGCTGCTCTGTCCGGCCCTGGGCTCAGACGCTGGGCCTGAACACTGGCCTCTGCTTTCCCGCCCGGCTCCACCAGTCTCTCCCGGGTGCAGGCTCTGGTTCCGTGAACTTCCAAAGATAAATAAATAGAAATTGCAAATGGAAGCAGGGAGAAGGGGCCTGGACGCCCAGCAGGAGCCTTGCAGGCTGGGCTGAGACAGCATTCCTCCTTGGAAGGAAAACTCTTGGAATTTCCTGATAGGCGTGTTTTCTGTTATTCCTAGTGAGTCCTTTCCTATCTCACCTGAGTTTATGCTAATGAAGCGACATAAGGGAGGACCCCAGATAGCCTCAGAGTGGGCTGGCCATCCGGAGGGTCAAGTGATTAGAGGCTGGCGCCCTTCCAGCCCTGCACACTGACCTCTGGGAGAAGGGCAGATGAGGCCGGTGATTGAGCTCTATAAAAACACTTGGAAGAGCCAGTAGGTGGTGTGGTGGTTAGGGTGCTGGACTCCCACATGGCGGGCCCTGGTTCAAGTCCTAGACCTGACAGCTTGCTTTTCCTCTTCTCCTCTTCCTTTTTTCCTCTCCAATCAAATTAAAATAGTAATAATAATAACAATAAATAAAATAAAATAATTCTTAAACAAACACTTGGGCAGGACCAGCAGGTGACGTAGTGGTCAAGGTGCTGAATGCCACACGGCCAACTCAGCCTTTTGAGTCCCAGATCTAGCAGCCTGAGAAGCCCGGGTGCATGTGCATGCGTACCCAAAATCCTGAGAGGAGAGCTGAGGAAAAGGGATTGTGGTGTGGCCACCCCCCCAGGGGATGATTTGTCACTTTCCCTTTTTCTCTGGTCCCCACCCCAGCCTCCAGAAGTGCACAATCCCCATGGCAAAAAAATCTACATAAACAACTTTGGAGGGGGTGATCTGGAGACCTACTGGCCGGGTGACAGCCCAGACAGGGCATGGGAACTCTCCACCCATCCAGGACCCTGATGGCACAGACATTCACTTCTTCCTGATTCCACGCTTTAGAACGAGCTTACAACCTAAGTGATGTGTTCGCCTAGTTCTGTGACACTCCAGTGAGTGACCGCCCCGTTGCAGAACCCCAGGTTTATAGCCAGGTGGTCAGAAAGACAGTGGCCAGGGCCTGCCTCTCAGATGGGGGCGGTCTTGCGGGATTGAGCGCCTTAACTCGGAGTCTGCACTAAATTCGCGCAGTTAAGCTCAGAATGGCTTCAGTAGGGTGCCTGGAAAATCAGAGGGCTGGCGCCAGGACCCCCAGGCTGGCACATGTACTTACAGGGGCGTTCGCTGACCTGCCCCCTCACCTGTGTCCACTTCCTGCTGTCTAACGGTAGAGTTTACCGCCTGCGTATTCGGCTCTTCTCACTAGAATGTAAGGCCCAGAAGATGGAAATTCTTTTACATATTTCCATGTCTCTCTCTCACCCTATGAAAGAAAAAAAATCTAAAACAAAAAAAAAAAAAAAAAAAGAAAAGAAAAGAAGTGATGTCTGTGAGGCAATCTCACGTGGAAAGGTCCCTGGTTCACGTGCAGACACCAGGCACGTGCTCGGCCAGGATCTGGGGTGGTCAGAGCTGGGGCTGGGCTGCAATGTTAAGACCCTGTGGAGGGCACTCTTGCTGTCTCTCCCTTGTGAGTGTAAGTACCCTCTGGCAAAAAAAAAAAAAAAAAAAAGAAAAAAAGAAAAACCTATGCATACATTTAAAAAATAATTGACAGCAAAACAAATTTGCACTTTAATTCTATTTTTCCACAAACTTGTTGAGGCCCCCTGGAAGAGAAGGGAAGCAGAGGGAGGACTGAGGCAGGAGGGCCGGTGTGCTCGGCAGGCTGTTCCATCTCCCCCTCACCCCTACGCATGTGCGGCTGCTGCTCCCTCCCACAGATGGGGAATTGGATGCAGTAGTGTGTGTGTGTGTGTGTGTGTGTGTGTGCACATGTATGTGTGCACATGTGTGTTCATGCACACACATGTCAAGGGTGCTGAGGGCTCCTTTAGCCCGGCTCTCTCCACGGAAGAGCTGAGGGCCTGGCCACCCTGAGGGCCCGGCCACCCTGAGGACCCCTCCCCTTGCACTGTGGAGGGCGCGTGTGCACGGGTGTGCAGTCCAGTCTCCCTGGCCTGGGGGAGGCTCATGTGTCCGGGCTCCTCTCAGCATGTGAGAGACCGGATCACCTCTGGAGAGCTGACGAGGAGGTGCTGGGGCGGAGTTATTCAGGCCGGAGAGAGGGCTGGAGCGAGCAGGTGTGCTGACTGCGTGGGTCAGGTGTGCTGACCGCGCTGGGCCAGGTGGGGCTGGCGGGAGTGAGAAGTGGGCTCCCCCAAGGCACGTGGCAGGGAGCCTGAGGTTGAGGCCAACCTCAAAGCTTTGTCTAGAGCTAAGGCTGCTTCCACCTCTCAGTGCTATTTAGAAAAGCTGCTTTATCCGAGTAATGCACATGTATTTAAAAAAACGGCAGAGTGGGCTGCTTACGGTGAAGAGCAGCAGTCCCCTCAGCTCTCCCACGCCCCTCCCAGTCCCCAGGGGCTGTTCTCGTTGTTCCTGGGTTAAACTGAGTGTGTCTGCTCTTCCTTGAGGCAGAGCCCTGAGAGGTCTGCCCTGTCTGATGGTGGTTTTTCTTTTTTCTTTTCTTTTGTAGAGGTTTTGATATAGGGTGTGTGTGCTCACTGGAGAGACAGAGAGACAGAGAAACAGAAACCGAGACATCGCCCCCCCCCCCCCCCCCCCCCCCCCCCCGGGGTTATGGCCGTGCTGCAATCTCTTTTCCTCCAGTCTTCTCTCGGAATTTTGGGCACACATATACCCATGCCCGGCGTGAGTTTTAAGCCTCTGGATCCGGGCCTTGAACCACAGTCGTCTACGTGGGAGTCCAGCAACGTCAGTCTTACGCCATCTACTGATCCCTGGTGGTTTTTCAAGCCCAGCTCTCAGTGGCTCCCTGCCCAGGTCCCTAGTCCAGGGCTTTTGGACCTGGGGCTCTCTGAGGGGTCCCAGCCAGTGTCTCTGGGCACCGTGGCCTTCTAAGGCCTAGCCCCTTCCCATGCTGCTGTGCTCCTGCTGGCCTGGTGGGAGCCTAGAGAGAGGCTCTCGAGGACACCCGCAGGGGCCAGCAGGTGGTGTGGTGCTGAAGGCACTGAATTCCCAACCGGTTAGCCGTGGGTCGAGTCCCAGACCTGGCGGTTTGCTTTCTCACTCCCCCACCCCCCTCTCTGGTGAGCACGCATACCCTATAGCAAATTAAAAAGTAATAATAAATAAAACTAAATAAATAATTCTTAAAGAAAACAAAGCGAAACAAAACACCCGGCTCAGGCTGATGTAGCACCCAGCGGCTCAGTCCGTGACCTGGCTGGAAACGGCCGGAACCGAGGCCCTGTGGCAGCTGTCTCTGGGGGCCCCACAGGCCCAGGGCGCTAGGGCCTGGCCTGGGGCGTGGAGACTGGCCCTTTTGCATTCGTCATCTCCTCTGCTCTTCCCTTTCTCCTCTACCTCCCTCTGTTCCTTTCTCCTGCACATCCGCCCATGGGCTCTGGCTTTGGGCCGCAGGGGTCTGGTTCCCCCGCAAGGAAAAGGCTGGGCTGTGGGCAGGAGGCGGCACCTGTCTCTTAACTCTGCCGTCTGCCTTGGGCCCTGCAGGCCAGATGTCCAGTGGAGCCCTCGTCGGCCTGTGACTGCAGGGCTGGCCGGGAGGGAGTCGGGGTGGCTGCTGTGGTCTGGACTCCCAGGTGTCTGGTCTGGATTTCACTCTGGGCTGATTTTGCTGAGTTTATGCTCGTCTTTGGTTAGGTCTTTTTTTTTTTTTTTTAATTTTAATTGAACTTTATCTTATTTATTTATGTATTTATTTTAATTTGACCAGAGAGGGATAGAGAGAGAAAGAGGGAAGGCAAGAAAGCAAGCCACCAGGTCCGAGGCTTGAACTGCAGTTGGCCATGTGGGAGTCCGGCACCCTTAACCTCCACACCACCTGCCAGCCCCTTTGGTGAGGTCCTGAGTTTAAAGCTGGAGGCCCACGCTGGGAGCAAGGCCTTCTTGCTGCATGCGTGTGCACTGGGGTTCGAGAGGGAGCAGGTGTGGCCTTCCTGCCATCTGGCTTTGGCGGGCAAAGCTCCACCGCATTTCAGCAGGAGGTCGGGGCAGGCCGATGCCCAGCGCGGCCCAGCCTGCCGGTGGTCTGCGCCTGCATTTCACATGTGCGGAGTCTGCGCGGTCACTGACCTGCACAGTCACTTTTATCCTCACGACTGCTCTCTGGGTCATCCCCAATGTATAGACGAGGAAACGGGCACCCAGAGGGTTAATGTGGTCTGATGTGATGTGGATGGGAGGGAACAATTTCAGGGTTCAAACTCAGGTTGGTGCCAGAGTCTTGTAGCAACTGTCATGGCTGTGTGTGTGTGTATGTATGTGTGTGTGCATGCGTGTGAGCACTCATGTGGCTGTATGTGCACATATGTGAGGTGCATGTACATGGGAGCATGTGTGCACATGTATACACTACACATATGTCTATGTGTGTGTCTGTGCACCTTGTGTTTGTGCATGTACATGTATGCATGGCTCTCCAGGCATGTGTATGCATGACACTCGCACGTGCGCATATTTCTGTGTTTATTCATATACGTATGTGCACTGTATGCACGTGTGTTGCTGTTCATGTGTGTTTTAGTATGTATTCATGTCTATGTGTGTGCCTGTCCGAGTGTGTATGTGTATGTGTGAGTATGTATGTGTGCATGTGTGTGCGTGTGTGTATATGCATGTGTGTGTGTGTGTGTAGCAGCTTGTACCCCCACGTGGGCCGTCCACGTTCACCCCTGCAAATGCCCCCAGGCCCCTGCGTGGAGTCCTTTCAATGGCTGGGCTCCTGGCCGTGGACACTCGTGAAAGCCTGTCCCCTCTCCCTGGGCCTCAGCTCAGGGTCCATGGTGCAAGCTGGCTGCCCAAGAGGGCCAGGCTGCCTGGTGAGCAGAGCCACGCCAGGGGACAGTGACCCCTCAGGGCCACTCGTCTCGGAGCCAGGCCTGTGGTGGCCACAGGAGGCGCGCACTGAGGTGCCAGCGAGGTCGCTGCCTGGGGGGAAGAGGGCGCTGGCAGAGCCTGCAGCCTCCCATCACAATCCGGCCCCTCCCAGAGGTTCGCCCAAGAGCTGCCCTCCCTGTCCACGCAGCCTGGAGCCCCAGCCCCGCCCTGGCGTCCGGCCTCCTGCCCCAGGGGGCTGTCAGCGGGGCGGCAAAGCCTGGGTGTGGGGTGTCAGTTTTGGGGTTCTCCCATCATTGCAGTTAGTGCGAGAAGGAAGGCAAGGAGGGGCTCCCGGGGAGGCAGATGAGAGGAGCTTTGGGAAAGGAGGGGGCGGCAGGTCATCTGCCCATCACTCCCAGGACCCTGGACGGGGCTGGAAGCTGTCCCTCTTTAGAAGCCAGCAAGGGCCTGAGCCAGGGTGCGGTGGGAACCCAGTGGTCAGCCAGCGTCCCCCCCCAGAGCTGGCTGGCCCTGCCCAGTGGTGCTGGGGTGGAGGCGGTGGACGAGACGAGGCAGCAGGCGAGACGAGGCGGCGGAGGTGGCCTCCGGGACCACGGCTGATCTTTCCCACGTTGAACCCCGGGAAGCTGGCGGTCCTGCAGGCCGAGCCTGCCCCACCCCAGCCCCAGCCGGCCGGCCAGCCCCAGGGCAGGAAGGGCAGGGCCCTCCTTGCTCCCACTCGGAACTTTTCCACGACGGTCCTCTGTTTTGATCTCCCCTCTGAAATGTCTCCGAGGCGGTGTCCTTCTACTGTGGCCCCCTGCCCCACTCGCGTCCTCCGAAGGCGGTTTTAGTGCGGCAGAGATGGGGGCTTTGTCCCCCAAGTCCCAAGCTGCTCCGCCCCCACCCCCACCCATGCCTCGTGTTCTGGGGGAGCCAAATCAAAGGCAAACCCTGAATTCCTTTTGCTCAGGGCCAATAAAAACCTTGCTCCATGCCGGCTTCCTTTGCTGAAATCAGATATCCTCTAATAAACAAGTCGGAGGGGCAGGGCGCCGCTGGCCTCTTTCTGCTGATTAGCTGTTCCTCCTTTAAAAGCAGCGCTCTCCTCTGACAGAGGCCTGTCCCAGAAACTGGAGGACTGCCTGCCTCCTGCCCTGCACCCCCACTCCTCCAGAACCTTCCCCTGGGCTGCTGCGGGGGTGGGGGGACGGGCCTGGCCTCCCCTGCTTTGCTGGAGGCAGGCAAAGGGGCCTGGAGAGAGGCCGGGGGAGGCCGGCTGCCCCTAGCAGAGAGCCCAGCTCACAGCAGCTGCAGAAAAGGCCGTGCCTCCGAATTCCTCGGTGGGCCACGGGCTGGAGAAGGCCCCGCGGTGGCTTCAGTCCACAGCAGGCCCTGTGGCGTTGGAGGGGCCGTGGGGCAGAGGCCTCGGGGTTTGCCTCCAGGGATGGCTTTGCCCCTGCACGCCCACCTCTCCTGGGTCCCTCCTGTCCTTGTCCCGTCCCCACCAGCGTGTCTCCACGTGGCCTACTGATGTCCTCTCCCACCCCCGATAGCGTGCAAGTGGCCTGCTGTCAGGAGACGTGGCTGTTTGCCTCTCCTCTGGCACTGTCTCCCGGGAGGGCTCTGGTCGCCGCAGACTGCAGGCGCTCTGGGCCTAATGGGGAACAGACGGACAAGATATCTTTCATGTCCAGCCAAGCCCCCCTCCGGCTCCCCCACTTCTCATCTCCCGTCGGCCTCAGAGCGGGCTCTCGTCGGGCTCGTCCATGCTACATCTCATCTGGAGAATCAGGTCACACGCTGCTTTTCTTTCTGGGGTGGGCGGCCGGGCCAGGCTCAGCCCCAAGCTGGAGCTGGCTCCTTGAGGGGGCGGCACCGCCTGAGAAGTTCCGCCAGCCCTGGGGGGTGGCTCACCCCCTCGGGGTCAAGCCCCTGCTGGAGCTGGTCAAATCTGTTTTTAAATACGGGAAAGGTGCCAGCAGTGCCCCCTGTGTCCCTGTCACGTGTCATGTCAGCTGGTGTGTGCAGGACTTTACCCGAAAAGAAAGGCTAGCCCAGGTCCCTTGGGAGCTTGACGCCATTATATTAAGGAGAGGAACTTAGGGACCAGCAGATGGAGTAATGGTTATGTTGCTGGACTCCCATAGAGTCAACCACGGTTCAAGTCCTGGACCCGGCAGCTTAAAACACACCAGGCGCGTGTGTGCTCAAAATCCCAAGAGGAGAATGGAGGAGAGGGGATTTCAGCATGATTATCCCCCCTGGGGGGTGATTTGTCACGTTCTGTCTCTCTGTCTCTCTGGTGAGCACACATGCCCCATAGCAAAAAAATCTCTTAAAAAAAAAAAAGAAAAGAAGAGGGCCCTCTACCCTGTAAATAAGTAACTCAACCACGGCATTCAGGTCTACACACCACGCCCGCTGTTGGGGACGCCCTTTCTTTACCTACGTGCCTGGGGGAGGGAGGGCAGAGTGGTCTGACCTCCGACGTCCGACCTCCGTGTGGACGGTGTGGATTCTTCTGCCCATAGTCATGAGGCTGATGGCATAGCACGCAGTAGGTCTCACGGTTCCCAGAGCAAACCATCCCAATCGCGCCCCTGTCCACACCCGCCCCCAGCGGCCCTTCAGGGGTTAGTGGGCTCATCCCTCCTCTTCTGCTCTTTGGGGGGAACCACAGGGCCCACGTTCTGGAGGACAAAGGCAGCTGGGATTAGGAGTGTCCCACTGGACTTCGTTCCCTCCTGCCCGGCCCGGGGACAGCACCCACTGCCCGCGCTCAGTGCCGTGGGGGTGGTGGAGAGGCCCGAGCTCGGCGACCGTGGGAGCGTGTGTGAGGGAGGTGGTGGGGCGGAGAGAGGGCTAACCCCGCCCGCAGCAGGGTCTCCTTCTGGCCTTCCTTGTCACCCGCTGCTTGTGGCCTCCAAGTGGGTTCTGCATTGAGATGCGTCGATCTCAGCTCTCCCGACGGACTGCGGACAGACGTTTCTTTTCCGGCCACAGGGCTGTCTTAAAGCTGCAGTTCTAAGACTTTGCTGCTCATCGATGACTATCGCAGGGACAGATGGCACCACTGGGTAGCGACCAGGCTGTGGGCCAGGGGCCGAGAGTCCGGAGTTCGTTTCTTGCCCTGCCGTCAGCTCACTCTGACCTAGACGAGGAGGCGCTGAACCTCACCTGGGCGTCAGGGCCGCTGCCCTCTGTCCTGCCGGTGAAGTCAGAGAAGACAGGACAGGCCCTGTATGCCGTGGCCGGTAAGACACGGCGTGGGGGTTTCGGGGTGCTCCGCCCAGCTGCTGCGCCGTGGCGACCGTGGGCACCCTCACTTTTCATCAAGGACCAGGGTGGCAGGTCTCATCTCACGGCCTTGAGGCCCTCAGGTCTCATGTGACGGCAGCACGGCTGGAGCAGACACCGCGAGAGATCACGGGGACCAGCTGGGCCTGACCAGACGGTGGGAGGAAGGGTGGCGACGTGACCGTGACTCCTGACGGCGCCACCCCGCTAAGCATCATGGGCGTCGTCACCGGATGGCCAAGCTGATGGTCGAAGCACCCAGATCACAGGATGACGAAGTCGAGACGGCCCCGCAGGGTGGCGGTCCTGGCTGGCGCCTCGGTGGAAGGGGCAGAGCGATTGCTGGACCGAGGGATTCGCCCCATCGGATCGCGGTGGCTACGAGCGGGCCGCCCTGCATCGCCGAGCACCCAGACCAGAGAGCGACAGTGTCCTCGTCGACCCCAACGACATCGAGCCCCTGACCCAGACTGCGAAGACCGCTCCGGGCTCCACAGCGGTGCACAGCTGTCCCCGGTGGACGACCGAGGCCACCGTGAATGCTGTCCTCAGCGGGACATGGAGCCGAGAGACGTGGGCTTCGAGCTCATCGAAGGGGAAGGCCAAGCGGTCGGGACGCTGAGGACGCGGATCGTGGGCAAGGACTTCAGCCACCCGCAGATGCCAAGAGAAGTGGAAGACGCTGAGAATGTGATTCTCACGTGTCCGTCTGAGCCGCCTAAACCAAAGACGAAGCACAAGCTGGACGTGACCTCCGCAGATGAGAAAGGCCTTCAGAAACAGGAGCAGGAGTTGAAGAGACGGCCCAACAAGGGAAAGACGCGGCGCTAGCAGGGCTATTGCCAGTGCGGCTTTGACGATGAAGCGAATCGCTTACTTCTGAGAATGAGCGGCCTGCGGCCCGCTGGGTGGGGGACCCCGAGCTGACTGCCGCTGCGACAGGAGGGCGGCTCGTCCCGCAGTTCTCCGCTCACGGCTGAGAAGCTGGCCTTGGCTGGGCTCCTACGGATCTCATTAGGGACAACTGAGGACAAAATGCTGGTCACCGAGAAGTGTAAGAACGCCAGAGCCGTCACCGTTTTCATCAGAGGAGGAAATAAGATGATTACTGAAGAAGCACAACGATCCCTTCACGACGCCCTGCGTGTCACCCGGAACCTCGTCCGGGCGACTGCGCGGAGTATGGAGGGGGAGCTGCCGAGGGAGCGTGTGCCTTGGAGGCAGGTAGTGCCTGGCCTTGGGCCTTCTGCAGTCATGCTGGAGGTCCTCCCCACGGCCCCGGAAACAGCGTCGTGAATCCCACCCAGACTGTGACCGAAGTCCGAGCCAGACAAGTGAGGGGGTGAGCCCTGCTCTTGGGAGCGCCTGCACAAGGGCGGAAACGGTATGAAGCCACGACGCCTTGCAACACGAATGGCTGGAATGATTTTGGGTCTGATGCTATCCGTACACCTGGAGAATCTGAAGAATACAAACTGAGAGTGAAATGTAGTAAGATCCACTGCCGTGATGAAATAAAGGGCATGTTATAAAAAAGAACAGAAAGAAGTGGGTGAGGTGGTTTACACTTTGAGCGTTAAGAGGTTGCTGTAGGGGCCAGCAGGTGGTGTGGTGGTTAGGGGCACCGGACTCCCAAATGGCCAACCACAGTTTGAGTTTCGGACCTGGAAGTTTGCTTTCTCATTTTCCTTCTCTCACTCTGTCCCTCTGGTCAAATTAAACTAAATAAGTAAATAATTTTTTAAAAAAAAAAAAAAGATGTTGCTTTAAGAAATGTGATATGGGGGTGGCAGGATGTGGTGGGGTGGTTAAGGGTGCTGGACTCCCATATGGCCGACCATGGTTCAAGTCCCAGACCTGGTGGCTTACTTTCTCACTTTCCCTCTCCCTCTCTCTCTCACTGTCTCTCTCAGGTCAAATTAAAATAAATAAATAAATAAACAAACAAGTAAAGTTAAAACAATTTTTTACCAAAGGAGGAGGAGGAGGAGGAGGAGGAGGAGGAGGAGGAGGAGGAGGAAAGGAGAAGGAGAAGGAGAAGGAAGAGAAGAGAAGGAGAAGGAGAAGGAGAAGGAGAAGAGAAGAGAAGAAGAAGGAGAAGAAGAAGAAGAAGAAGAAGAAGAAATGTGATGTAGGGGACCAGCAGATGGCATAGTGGTTACGTTGCTGGAATTCCACACGACTGACCATGGTTTGAGTCTTGGACCTGGTGGCTTGAAACTCACGCTGGGTGCTTGTATGTGAATGCCCAAAATCCCAGAGGAGAATGGAGGAGAAGGGATTGTGGCATGGCTATCTGCCCTGGGGGTGATTTCTCACTGTCGCTCTGTCTCTGTCTCTCTGGTGAGCACATACACTCTATAGCAAAAATACCTCTTAAAAAAAGAAAAAGTGATCCAGGGCCAGCAAGTGGTGTAGTGGTCGAGGTGCTGCACTCCCACATGGACAACCACAGTTTGAGTCCCAGACTCAGAGGCTTGAAACTCATGCTGGGCACGTGTGTGCACCCGGGATCCCAGGAGGAGAGTGGAGAGGGGGTTGTGGCATGGCCATCCCCCCTGGGGTAATTTTTCACTTTCCCTCTCACTATCTCTGTCTCTAGGTGAGCACACGAGCCCTAAGGCAAAAATCTCTAAAAAACAAAGCACAACAATCACGCTGGGCATTTGTGTGTGTTTGTGTGTGTGCCTAAGATCCGGGAAGAGAATCGAGAAGGGGCTGAGGCGTGGCCATGCCCCAGGGGGTGATTTCTCACTTCTTTCCACTGTCTCTGTCTCAAACCTAGACAAAAAGAAAAGAACTGATACGGGGCCAGGTGGTGTGGTGGTTAGGGTGGCTGGATCCCACATAGATGACCGTGCAGTTCGAGTCCTGGACCTGGCCTGAAACACACTGTGCATGTGTGCGTGTGTCCAAGGTCCCCGCAGGAGGGGAGATGGAGAGGCTGCAGCGGGGCCGTGCCCTGCCGTGGGGGTGCTCTCCCACTTTCCCGTGTCTCCACACAGGGCGCACGCACCCTCTGACAAAGGTAGAGACAGAGCGCTAGAACCCACGAGGAGCTCTCGAGACCGCTGCGCGTGGGTGCTGGGACACCTGAGGCAGGCTTTGGACCAGGCGAGCGGCCAGCCGGCAGCATGTGAGACCGCCAGGCCGAACTGTGGACTGGATCCGGATCCTGATCCAGGGTGCACTCCGTGGTAACTCAGC
This sequence comes from Tupaia tana, assembly GCA_026018925.1. Lineage (NCBI taxonomy): Eukaryota > Metazoa > Chordata > Mammalia > Scandentia > Tupaiidae > Tupaia > Tupaia tana. The sequence goes on from JAKSZU010000002.1 coordinate 193,666,599, forward strand.
ACTCCGGAGAAACCCAGCCTGCCCTCCCACGTATAAGAAGAGGTCACACGTGCCTGGATTCTCTCCCTGTCCCGGCCCCAGGCACTGGACCGCAGGCCAGACTGGTTTGCTCCCCTCCGTGCTGGACGCCACCCTGCCTCCCTGGCCCACCTGCTCAAACCTTCAGTTCCACGGCGGGCCCGGCAGCCGCCCTCAGGGCCCTGAGCATGTTAGTAAGTGACCCTGCCCTCTGCCAGCTGGCAGCCCGGTGGGGGTGGGAACCCCCTCCTCCCTGGCCTCCCTCTCTGGTGTGGAAATGCGGCGGAATGGCTGGAGCCCTCGGAGGAGCGGAGCCGGCCCCTCAGGTTAGTCGATGCTGCCATCTAGAGGCGTTTCAGGTTCCCGCAGCCAGAGCGGACTTCAGCTTCTAATCGGCCACCCGCGCACAGTCCTGCAGCTGACAGGGGAGCCCTGCTCTGCAGCCTGGCCAAGGACCAGGCACCCGTGCTCCCAGCGCCCCCTCCTGTGACAGTCACTCACTGCACCAGATCATAAAAAATAAATCTTTTAATTGTTCTGTAATTGGCACAGATGGTATAATTAAAATGCACATTTTTATTAATAGACTCTTCTTACATGTCAGACTATAGCTTTGATTCAAACAGTACAGGAATCTTAATGGTTTCAGTTTTACAAAATTACATTCAGCAGCAGCTTCCTGTTTTGAAGTTATTTCATAAGGTTAAAAACCAGGGCTTACATAAATAAGAGAAAAAGCCACCTTGAAAAGAACCACACCAAGCCATCTGCCACGGCCATGACCACAGGAGAAATCTGCCAGGGCCACGACCACAGGAGAAGTCTGCCACGGCCACGACCACAGGAGAAGTCTGCCAGGGCCACGACCACAGGAGAAGTCTGCCACGGCCATGACCACAGGAGAAGTCTGCCACGGCCACGACCACAGGAGAAGTCTGCCACGGCCACGACCACAGGAGAAGTCTGCCACGGCCACGACCACAGGAGAAGTCTGCCACGGCCACGACCACAGGAGAAATCTGCCACGGCCACGACCACAGGAGAAGTCTGCCACGGCCACGACCACAGGAGAAATCTGCCACGGCCACGACCACAGGAGAAGTCTGCCACGGCCATGACCACAGGAGAAGTCTGCCACGGCCACGACCACAGGAGAAGTCTGCCACGGCCACGACCACAGGAGAAGTCTGCCACGGCCACGACCACAGGAGAAGTCTGCCACGGCCACGACCACAGGAGAAGTCTGCCACGGCCACGACCACAGGACTGTGCTTTCCTGGGCTTGAAGACACCTTGTTCGGTTATTAGCCACCAAGAGTTGCACAGTTTTCTTCTTAAAGAATTTACTTATTTAACTTCATTTATTTAATGACGGTGGTTGGCCGCGTGGGAGTCCAGCGCCCTCGACCACCGCACCACCCATGGAATCAGTGCTCACATATGGCGGGGAAGCTGCGGAGCCCGCAGTGCACTCCTCGGGGAGGAAGGGCAAGGCAAGGCCTGGCTGGGCCACAGGGCAGAACTGGCTCGGAGGGGACCTCGTTTCCGAGGTGTGGTGAGAGCCACTGGATTTTTGGCTTTAAAAATCATGGCAGAGGGGACCAGCAGTTAGCGTAATGGCTATGTCGCTGGACTCCCACGTAGTTGACCGCGGTTCGAGTCCCGGACCCGGCGGCTTAAACTCACGCCGGGCGCGTGTGCGTGCGTGCCCAAGATCCCGAGAGGAGAATGGAGAAGAAGGGATTGCGGCGTGGCCATCCCCCCTGGGGGGTGATTTCCTGCTTTCTATCTCTCTGTCTCTCTCTGTCTGTCTGGCGAGCGCACGCGCCCTATAGCTAAAAAAAACCTCTCCAAAAAAAGAAAAAAAAAAAAAAAAAAATCACGGCAGAGGGGACTACGGTGGAGAAACCCTGCCACTACATTTTCATCGCTAGAAGAAAAAGCTTGAAGTCCTTCAGGATTCCAGGATGGCTCCAGACCACGCCCATCGCCCTGCCACGGACAGGGTGGCCACGACACAGGCTGTCATCAGAGCGAGCCTGGAGCCTTAGCTGGGCCACTTGCACAGCCCCGCAGGGCACAGGGTGGAGACAGGGCGGAAGGTGCCTTCTTCCAGAGTGGCACGGGTGACGGACGGCGTTGTGGGAGCTGATGTCACAGGGGCTTTCCTACTCTGTGGGTGACAACTGGGAACCCCGATTCCACGATCATGGGCATCGGTGACCAGATCTTACCGGGAGAAGGCATTCAGGGACTGGCTGGTGTGCCGAGCAGAGCTCAGCACGGGCACCACTCCTTGCTGCTGCCTTACCGGCTCGGCAGAAACGCGTGGCGTTCTCGGGTTCAACCCAGAGCCGCTGCCCGAGGGAGCTGTGTCAGAGACAAGCGGGACGGCTCCCTCCGCACGGCGGCCTGTGCGGGGGCGCGGGCTCAGGGGTCCTGCGTCACCCCCACGGGGGCCTGCAGGTCCGCTGCGGGCTTGTCCAGGGCAGGCTTCTTTGAGTAATCCCGCTCTCCAAAAATGGTGCTTCCTATGCGGACATTCGTAGAGCCCACCTCGATCTGTGGGAGGAAGAGAGAGTGCTGAGGACTGAATTTACGATGCTGCTTCTCGCCCGCCTCCACGACCCCGTGTAATGCAGCTGCCGTGGCCAGGGGCAGGGACCTCGGGGAAGTGCCACCTCCAAGGGGGCACAGGAGCCTACAGGTATCCTTTGGTTTGTGCAGTGGCTGGAGAGCACGAGTGGCATTTGGTGGAGAGGGGGCAAGGATGCTGGTGGCCCGCAGGGTGTGGGGCAGAGGGCACAGTGTGGGGTGTCTGGCGCCTGCACACCTTCCCGGTGTTGCTGGGTCAGGGAGGTGAAGAGCCTCCTTCCCACCTGCGCACAGGACCCGACTCCATGCTACCACCAGCAGCAGGGAGTCCACACTGTTTGACATGCCCAGTCTTCCAGGGACCCCAGTCCATGCTTGGACTGTTGGAACTTGGTCAAGTTACGGAGAAGCACTTGCTTCAGCTGCTGACGTGGCACACATGGCTTACACTTACAGACGTGCACCCACGCACATCTACACTGAGCGGCAAGCCCACTCCTTTGTCATGGCTCACTGGAAAAATGGGGCAGAACTGGCTTGGGAGGAATTTCATTTTGTATCCTGCCTGAACATTTACATGACAGAATGCCTTTAAGAAATTATGGGGCCTAGGGAACCAGCAGTTAGTGTAATGGCTATGTCGCTGGACTCCCACGTAGTCGACCGCGGTTCGCGTCCCGGACCCGGTGGCTTACAACTCACGCCGGGCGCGTGTGCGTACGTGCCCAAGATCCCAAGAGGAGAATGGAGGAGAAGGGATTGTGGCGTGACCATCCCCCCTGGGGGGTGATTTCTCGCTTTCTGTCTCTATGTCTCTCTCTGTCTGTCTGGCGAGCGCACGCGCCCTATAGCGAAAACCTCTCAAAAAAAAAAAAAAAAAAAAAAAAAAAAAAAAAAAAAAAAAAAAAAAGAAATTATGGGGCCTCGGGACCAGCAGATGGCGTGGTGGTTAAGGTGCCGAACTCCCACCTGGCCAACTGTGGTTCAAGTCCCAGACCTGGTGGCTTGCTCTCTCACTTCCCCTTCCCCTCTGTCTCTCTCTAGTGAGTGCATGTGCCCTACAGGAAATTAAATAATAATGATAAATAAAATTAAATAAATAATTAAAAAAAATTACGGGGCCGGCAGGTGGCGTGGTGGTTAAGGGACTCCCACGTGTCCAACTGTGGTTCAAGTCCTGAACCTGGTGGCTTTCTCTCTCTCTCTCTTTCTCACTCTATCCATCTCTGGTCAAACTGAAATAAAAGAATGAATAAATAAAGAAATTACAGTTTACTTTTAAAATTTTTAAAATTTCCTGTATGTCTAATTTTCCTTTAGATTAATTTAGAAAATTACTATGAATTTAAAAAAAATTAGGAATGGGGCCAGCAGGTGGCATGGTGGTTATGGCACTGGACTCCCACATGGCTGACTAAAGTCTGAGTCCCAGACCTGGTAGCTTGCTTCCCCTCTCCCCGGCTGGTGAGTGCATGTGTCCTATAGCAAATTAAATAATAATTAATAAAATAAAAAAATAACCAAGAAAAATTTGGTATCAAGGTATAATTTTTATACATTTCATTAAAAAACGGGCCATGGCGTGCAGCAGGTGGCATGTTGGTTTAGGTGCTGGGTTCCACGTGGCCAACCACGGTTTGTATCCCAGATCTGGTGGCTTGAAAATCTCACTGGGCACGTGTGTGTGCATGTCCCAAATCCTGAGGAGCATGGAGAAGGGACTGTGTTGTGGCCATCCTCCCCAGAGAGATTCCTCTTTCCCTCTCTCTGTCTCTCTCCAGCGAGTGCATGTGCTCTATGGCAAAAACCTTAAAAAACAAAAAGAAAGGGGGCGTGGGGTGAAGCTAGAACAGTGGGAGCCACGGGGACTGGAGCTCTACTCCGACGACGCGTCCCACAGCTCCCTAGCGAGGGCGTGGGCGCTGGGCCACAGGGCACTCACCGCGTGCTGGAAGTCCACCGACATGCCCATGCTCAGCTCCACCTGGCCGGGGGCCAAGCTCAGCTTCCTGCACAGCTCCTCCCGGAGGGACAGCAACACCTGTCAGAGGACCAGTGTGACGGCCACCTTACTGCTGCCTCGGGTGCCCAGAGGTGGCCAAGCTGGCACGTCCCCAATGAGCGTACTCAGTCCACCTGCCTGCCACACCCACATCCAAGGGGGGTCACCAGAGAGGGAGAAATCTCGTGTTCTCTAAAGGTTGTGTCTCAGTCGGATTCAAACTGGGTCGAGCCAAGCCTGGGGGCTTCTGGGGACCCTCTTCCCCAGGAGATGAGTTTGGCGGGGGGTCATTGTATTGCCAGGCATTGCCTGGGCCGTGCACCACGGCAGCCCGCCCAGCAGGGTGCGTCCCCACGGCACAGCCCTGCCCACCTGGGACACCCCTACCTGGAGGCCTGGGTCACCCCTTCCTGAGGCCTGGGTCACCCCTACCGGGAGATCTGGGACATCCCTACCTGGAGGTCTGAGACACCCCTAACCTGGAGGCCTGGGACACCCCTACCTGGTGACCTGGTCACCCCTTCCTGAGGCCTGGGACACCCCTACCTGGAAGTCTGGGTTTGGTCCTTGACTGAGATCGTGGCCGAAGCTACCGATGGTCATCAGCCCCACGAACTCCAGGTTGGGGCACCTGGCGTTTATGTGCTCCACCACGGCTGCCGTCTCCGAAGGGTGAAGGCCGTGCTTACCTGCACAAAGGAGAACGAAGACACGGGCAGGGACGGCGCAGAGCCAGAGGACTTCATGGAATGACTTATTCTCAAGTCCTAAAGATGGCCTTGGGACCAGCAGATGGCACAGCAGTTATGTCGCTGGACTCCCATGTACGTGGCTGACTGCGGTCCGAGTCCTGGACCTGGTGGCTTGAAAATCACACCAGGCATGTGTGTGTGCATGCCCGAAATCTCAAGAAGAGCATTGAGAAGGAGGAGAAGGGAGGATTGTGGCAGGGCCATCTCTGAGGAGTGATTTTCTCCCTTCATTCGCCCTCTCTCTAGGAAGGGCATTCACCCTTTAGCAAAAAAAGAGAAAGATACAACAAGCCATGGCGTGTTAAAGACACGGCACGTGGACTGGCTTGTACACCGTAACACGAACAGGATCACACATGCAACAGCGTATGTAAGAAAGGCCCTGGCTCGCTCCTACCGCCTTATCTGCCATTGTTCTGGAGGAACACCAGCCTCGAGGAAGAGGAACCTGCAATTCCGGACTGGTCACTTACTCTCCTCTGCACTGGTGTTGATCTGGACCATCACCTTTAGCCTCTCAGGAGAACCTTTCTTCTGCCAGGAGCTGTTCACTTTGTCTGCCAACTTCACGGAATCCACCGTTTCCAGCATGGAGAGGTTGGGGACCGCTGCAACGAGAAAGCAGCATTGTTCGTGCCCCGTGTGCGGACGGCGGTGCGCATGGACAGCGGTGGCCAACAGGTCTCTGCCCTGGCGGAGGGGAAGGACCCGGGCCAGCCCTGCAGTGCGGCTGTCAGGTGCTGCGCATGGCGAGCACACAGTCCAGCGCAGCTCGGGTCCCCCCCCCCCCCCCCGGGGGGCTGGAGAAGGTGCTACACGCGTGGATGTGCTTGCCCCAAATCCCGAAGTGAGGAGGGAGGGACGCAGGCCCATCCCCCTTCCTTCTGGTGACTGCACGCGCACGGTACTGAACAGAAACAGAAGAGAAATCGGGGCCGCTGTACTTCTGTTTCTCCCTCCCTAGTCTTGCTGTTACTGCTTCATGTGATTTAGTCTTACATATAAACCCCACACACATATTATCTGTCTGCATATATGACAATATGTTACAATAGTAAAAAAAAAAGCTATTAATTACCGATCTCCGGAATGGGAGAGCTGACATCAGTCAGCTTAAACAGATTAACCAGATATTAAAATAATAATAAAGGGACTTCGCTTATGCCCACAAATTCATCAACTTTGATGAAATGGACTAAAACTCCGTGATTGACACAAAGTGGCCAGGTTCACCCAAGAAGAAACAGACCATGTTTTAAACTATAGTTAGAACTTAAACTAGAGTTAAAAACTTCCCCACAAAGAAAACTGCTTCACTCGTGGATTCCCCAGGTAAGGAAGAGGAAGAGGTAACAGTGATTCCAAACAAACTCCTCCAAACGACTGAAGAGGAGAGATACTTCCTGACTCATTTTATGAGGTCTGATATCATAACCCTGGTGAGTACATGCGCCTTATAGCAAAAACCTCTCCAAAAAAAAAACCAAAAAGGAAAGAAAAGAAAAGAAAATGACCAGATAAAGGAAAAAGCCAAAGAGAAAGGGACCTGGGTTCCACCGAAGCACCAGCCTGCTCCACCCAGAGAAGCCACAGTGTGAGATCCAGTGGAAAGGAGCCTGAGCTTCTGGAACCTGTTCCCTAGGAATTCACGGCATAATAACTGTTACAAATAAACAAACTCTGGACTATAAAAATGTTCTTCTTAATCGAGTAGAATTATGCCCTTCCCCCAAAGCAGATTTTAATTAGGTTCTAATTCATTTTGTCATACCTGTATTTAAATTTAGTGTGTTTCTAGTTGAAAGATGTAAGATGGCTTATTATGCAACAAACAAAGCTCAGCTGGTTAGAGAAAAAATAAATAAATAATACTGGTACAGCCATAAATTTTTTAAACTATAAAGAGTCCTTTTTCCCCCTATTTCCTTTAAATAGATAAAAGACCACAGCAAGTAAAATGCAATAATATACAATAAATAAAATATCATAAAGTAGAATTAAGAATTAGCTACAGTGAGTCACCAGTAGCCTGATGGTTAAGGCGGCTAGACCCCCACACAACCAGGTACACAGTTTGAGTCCCAGACCCGGTGACTTGAAAGACACGCTGGGAGTTAAGGCACATGGCTGACCGTGGTTTGAATCCTGGACCTGGTAGCTTGAAAATCGCACTGTGCACATGCGTGCCCCAAATCCCAGGAGACGGGGGAGAAGGGATTGTGGTGTGGCCAATGCCCCTCGGTGGGGGGTGGGGTGATTTCTCACTGTGTGTGTCTGTCTCTGGCAAGCCCACGTGCCCTATGGCAAAAAAAAAAACAAAAAAAAACATGCCAGGCACATGCGTGTGCATGCCCAAAATCTCAGCGTGGCCATCCCCTGGGGCGTGCTTTCTTACTACCCCACTCTCTTGGGCAAGCACGTGTGCCCTATAGAAAATGAAGAAATAGAAAGAAATCACCCCTCCCGGGAAGAGGGCCACATCACAATCCCTTTCTCCTCCACTCTCTCAGGATTTTAGGCATGTGTGCAAACACAGCTGGCATGTTTTTCAATCCACCAGGTCTAGGACTCAAACCCATTCAGCCATGTGGGATCCAGCCACCTTAACCTCCACTCTGTGTTTGCATTTTCTTTTCTTTTTTTTAAGAGATTTTTCACTATAGGGTATGCATGCTCACTGAAGAGACAGATAAAAACAGAAAGCGAGAAATCACTCCCCAGGGGGTGGCCACACCACAATCCCTTCTCTATTCTCTCAGGATTTGGGGCATACACACACAAACACACACATGCCCAGCATGAGTTTTAAGCCACTGGATCTGGGACTGGAACCATGTTCAACCACATGGGAGTTCAGCAATGTACTTATCATGCTATCTGCTGGTCCATCTACATTTGCATTTTCTAGAGTTTTCTATAAATGGAACTATAAACTATGTACTCTTTTTGTCTGACTTCTTTCTCTGAGCTTGTTTGAGATTTGTTACATATGAATGAACATATCAACAGTTCATTCTTTTTTTTTTGAGAGGTTTTTGCTACAGGGCTCCTGCACTCACCAGAAAGACAGAGACAGAGAGACAGAAAGCGAGAAATCACCCCCTGGGGGGATGGCCACACCGCAATCCCTTCTCCTCCATTCTCCTATCGGGATCTTGGGCATGCACGCACACGCGCCCGGTGTGAGCTTAAGTCATCAGGTCCGGGACTCTAACCACAGTTGACTACATGGGAGTCCAGTGACATAGCCATTATGCCAACTGCTGGTCCCTATCTGGTCATTATCTTTCACATGTTTTAGGGAGCTATATCTTCTCTCAGAATGCTTCATATGCTCAATATTCACATTAATTCTCTTGGCAAGCATTTTGCCCTTGTTTGTCTATGCCAATGCCAATGCATGCTGGGGACACTGTGGACTCTCCCAGCGTTGTCACGGTAACATTTGCGGGGTCCTTTGTGAACTGTACCCATTCCCTTGAAGTCTATGGTATCACCTTTCTTGTAGGTTCACATGTCTGCTGCCAAACGAACCACGCCATGTTTTCTAAATGGCCCGGAGAACACGCATCGGCTGCCTCTCCTCTTTCCCTGTGTTTGCCATTTTGGTGAAGTACTGGAAGACGGTCGGCCATAGGGCAGCCTACACTTCTTTATAACTTATCTGAAATGCCTCCACATACTTCGAAAAATCACCAACTAATAATGAACACAAGGCAGGGTAGGTCTCCAAGTACACATGACCCGGTCAAGCGTGAATCTGCTCTGTTGTTTTCTCCTATATGAAGAACTGAGACTTCCCCAAAACTACAAAACCCAAATGGTGAGTAATCTAGAAGTGGCTCTCCCGCAGAAGGCAGTCTAAGCAACACAGTGACAGAGAATGTGTCTTCGTATTAGAATTGTCTTACCCATCAGCTTGTTGACATTCTGCTTCTGCAGGTGGCCAATGAAATGCCATTTGATCTCAGGACAGGAAGACAGAAGCTGAAGAGAAAAGCGCCCTTGTTGGACTTGGATTTTCCGGAGGCCTGGCTGCGCACACCCTGCCCACCCCATGGCCTTTCATGTCTTGGCTACGTTCCTTAAATAGGTAAGTGGCTAGGCGATTGCCTCCTAGCCAGAGGGAAATCGCCAGCCCTGCTGTTCCTCTTCCTGTTCCCATCAATGACCGCGGTTTCTCTTATTTCACCCACTAAGGATGAACTGGTTCAAGCGCTCAAATCTCAAAAGAACCAACCTGACAGTGAGCTCTAAAAAACTCACCATTCCAAACAGCCACAGAAGAGAAAATAAAAGGTCAATAAAGAAAGAAAACTGAGCCGAGAACTGGGTGAAAATAGACATTCCGCCCCACACCCACCCGCCTGCTCTAAAACCCAACCAGCACGGGTCTAGTTCTGAACAGAATTGCCAAGGTTTAGATGCAAATTAAGGAATTCAGACATCCACTTACTTTAGGGTTTGAAGCTTTTTCTAGCAGCTCCTGAACCTAAAGGGCACAAACAGAACACTCAGAAGCCTGTGAGCCGGCCCTCCCCGAGGCCTCTGAAAAGGGCTCTTACATAGTTCTCCCCGAAGGTGCGCTGGCCGTGGCCATAGGCTTCGATCACCATGTCCACAGGTTTGGTTTTGCTGACTGCAACCACCCGGGGCTGGACGGCCGGGAGATCCTGCCGAGAGGAAAAGGGGCATCTGAGTGACATTGGGGACACTAGCCTAGTACACTGTCCCTGCAGGAGAGGTTCTGCAGATCAGCAGAGACTTTACCTCGGCATCTGATGGGACCCCTTTTCTGACATTACAGAGAGACCAATGTCAAATAATGGCAAACTACTACTTTTTATTCCTTAATTTATTACAAGGCTGCCGTTTATTTACTGTCACAGGCACGTGTGCTCGCTGGACAGAGACAGAGAGAGGGAAAGTGAGAAATCACCCCCGGTGATGGCCACGTTGCAATCCCTTGTCCTCTATTCTCCTCTCGGGATTTTGGGCATGCATGCACATGTGCCCAGTGTGGTTTTCAAGGTGCTGTGTTCAGGACTTGAACTGCGGCTGGCCATGTGGGAGTTCAGAGCCTTCACCACCATGCCGCCTGCTGGCTCCAGCCCAACATCTTAAGTTCAAGTTTACGCATGTCCTTCTTCCATGAGAGAGGAAGACAGAGGCACACTCCCAACAGGGTCTTCGTGTCACTCTCCATTCCAGCTTCCGCCAGCCGGGACCCTCCTACAGGGCCCCAGCCTGTGGGAGACTGCCTGAGGCCGTGCCACCACAGCTGGCCACAAGTCTTTATATCCCTGGCATCTCGACCTGACGCGACAACTACCTTAGTGTCGGGCAGAAGACACACTCTCAGGAGGGCGGCTGAGAGAGACCAGCGGCACAGCAGCGCCTGGGCCGGTTCCAGACCTGCTGAACCCAAACCTTGGGGCAGAGTCTAAGACTCTCCTTTTCAATGAGCCCTTCAGGGAATCCTCTGCTTGAAGCTAGAGGGTTAAGAATCACCTCATGGGGGCTAGCAGATGGCGTAATGGTTACATTGCTGGACTACCGTGTAGCCACCACGGTTCAAGTCCTGGGCCTGGCAGTTTAAAACTCATGTGGGATGTGTGTGTGTGTGTACCCAAAATCCTGAGAGGTGAATGAAGAAGGGACTGCAGTGTGGCCTGTGGGGGACTTCTCACTTTCTGTGAGAAGGCCACTTCTGCCTCTGAAGCCCCAAGGTTATTAAGTTTCGGAGACTCCGTCTAGTCGGGGTGTAATTAGGAATGTTGGCTCCTCAGGATAACTATGTAATTTATTGTTCAACTACCCTGGCTCAGGGTGAGCCCTGCTTCTCTGCAGCCCTTACAGAGAGTAGGGTCTCCCGCACCTGCTCCAACCCAACCCGCAGAAGCAGTTAGGGACTGTCCTCCTCCCCTGGCCCATCGCCCCCTGTAATTACCAGGTGCAATTTCCAGCAAAGGCCTGAAGGAGTTCGGTCAATCAGCAAGGAGTCCCCACTCCCTTCCTGCTGAGAAGCTGTCACCAGTTGCTTTTATTTATTAGTTAGTAAGTCTTTCTTTTTCTTTTAAGAATTATTTTATTTAACTTTACTTATTATTATTTTCCAGTTTGATCAGAGAGAAAGTGAGAAAGTAAGCTACCGAGTCCAGGATTTGAACCATGACGGGACATGTGGGAGTCCAGTGCCTTTAACCACCAAACCACCAGCGGGTCCCTTGTTTTTATTTTTTTTAGAGACAAGGTCCAGCTCTCCCTATGTTGCCCAGGCTAGTCTTGAACCAGAGCTCCTCCTGCCACAGGCTCCCCAGCCGCTAGGATTACAGGTGTGCACTAGGTCTATGAGACCACGACCTAACTCCAGGAGCGTGTGCACGAGTTCGCTTCCGGAGACAAACGCTGACTAGGCTGCCCAGCCCCGGCTGGAATCCCCAGAGGTTATTAGGCTATCCTTAGGTTTCTCCTGGAGGATAATCGACCATCAACGCTTGCAAGGAGCTCCCAGCTTCCAGAGCTTTCCTGCCTGCAGACAGGAAACAGGGCCAGAGTAAAGCGGTGGCTTGATCGAGGTAACAGCATTGCACTTAGCAGCCAAGGCAAGACAACGCGGGTCTGTCTCGGGCCAGCACGTTCTGACACCACAAAAGCTTGTGTCATTCCACGCCCTTCAGCCTAGGGCTGCACGGAGGAGGGCAGATAACGACTCCTATCACACCCACGGGGAGACGACATATACAGGGAAAGGGGATCATCCCCGCGACGCTCGGGACTGGATGCCAGCCAACCCGAACGCGCAGGTGAGCTCGGGGCCTGCGAGTGCGGCCGCGGCGCGCAGGGGGCCTCGGGTGGGGCTGACCTTCGCTGGCACCCCTGCGGCCGCCCACGGGCCCTCGGCGCCGGGACACCAGGCGTCCCCGAGCCGGCGGCCCCCCTGCTCCCGGTTTTTCTTTCTGCGAGAAACGTCGGGGCCTCGGACGAGGTCGCCTCCGCGGGACCGCACCGCCGCCCCCGCCCCTCCCGAGCTCCTCTGCGCCCCCGTGACGACCCGTCCCCACGCAGGTGTCCCCCTCCTCACCCGCGGCCGCCGCGCCACCGCCTGCTGCACGCGCTCGTTCACAGCCCGCAGCGCGACTCCGACGCCCAGCTCCGCAGACATGCCGCCAGCTCTCCACATCCCCCGGCCACCGAGCGCCCCGGGCGGGCACCTGGGCGGAGACCGCCTCCTGGGCCCGCCCCACTCGCCCCTGCGGCCCAATCAGCGCGCGCCGCCGAGTCGTCCCACCCAATCGGCACCCGGCAGCGAGGGGCGGGCACGCAGGCGGGCGGCTCCGCCCATCGGCGGCGGCCATCTTGGGGAGGTCGGGGTCCAGCCTGGCCCAGGGGTGCCGGTTGCCGCGGACCTGCGGTCCCGTCCTTCCTTGTTCCCGAGCTGCGGCGCCCTCCCCAGGCCCTTCAAGGGCTCCCGAGGCCGGAATCGCAGGTGGCTCCCGGGGTCCCAGCTGCTGTGAAATGCTTTAGGTTTGTCTGTGCCTTCCGGAAGAGCCGGGTTAGAGCCCCCGGAGCCGGCGGCGTCGGCGTCGAGGACTGCCCGGGAGAGAGAAGGCGCGTTCTGCGACACTGAGGTCTGGTGGATGGGCCAGTCACCGAAGATGGCTAGGGTTGCCAGAGGGGAAGTGTCGTACCAGTCGTATTTGATTGTTTGCAGTGATATACCCATTTGTAAACCGTTTGCACTGTATACCCATTTGAAATACAATCCTGTTTGAAGTGTTACTTATTTAAAATACTATTAAGCTATGAACCAAAGTGATGCCATCTTGGCTAAGGATATAAGCCAAGTCTCTTGGCCATGGACCAATGTAACTTGGCCACAGACCAATAACTGCTTTTGAGGACAAGGTGTCCCACCTGGGACAACTGTCTATCGCCGCATGACGTCAATGACCAAATAGCCACAATAGTGACATCTGGCGACGACAGATGGTCACATTGCTTGTTCACGATGAGACCGCAGAAACTGCCCGTGAAAGCCCTGGCCTCTTGGCGGCTCTCTGGGCTCTGACGTCCGCATAGACTAGACCTCATCTCACTTGCTGCGGCAGGCTCTTCGGGTCCACACGCCGACTCCTCTCCCAGACGGCCCTCCGATCCGCCGTCTTTGATGCTCCACTGTCGGCCACTAGTCCCGACCTCCGTACTCTAGGATCACCAGGTGGACCGTTGACCCATCATCTTTGCCCTCAGCCACCGGACGCTCACCTTAACCACCACATCACCTGCTGACCCATAGCAAAAAATCTCCTTAAAAAAATGTGGGGCCAGCAGATGGTGTAGTGGTTATGTCACTGGACTCCCACATGGCTGACCAAGGTTTGAGTACTGGACCCCGTGACTTGAAAATCATGCTGGGTACATGTGCATGCATACCCAAGGTCCCAGGAGGAGAATGGAGAAGACTGCTGTCTGGCCACCATGATTTCTAACTTTCCCACTCACTGTCTTTGTCTCTCTCTGGTGAGTGCACACACCCCATGGCAAAACCTCTTAAAAGAAATGACTAGTGAAATGATTATTTTTAAAAAGATCCTGTCTTCGAGAAAAAAAAATGGATAAACTTAAAAGAAACTTTTTTTCTTTTACTGCCAATAGGTTCTTAGACATTGATTCAACATAATGAAGTGGGGTGCAGCTAGGCTGGAAAAAGGGGAAGTTCGTTCTCCAGGTGACCTACCTGGAGGTACTTGGAGCCTCCGGAAAGAAAAGGCAGCACTCTCACTCTCTTATTTGGCATCTTTCCCGGATCCCAGGAATGAGGTGGAACCCCACGTTCTGCCCTGGGGATTCCCTTGGGCCAGAACCTTGGTCCTGGCGATGTGGGACTTCCTTTTGGCAAGTCTGGCCATCTGGCACCATAGCTGGGGTATCTGTAAGCCAGGATTGCAACGACATGAGGCTTGCTTGTGTTCAAAGGAAATGCTCCTTGATCTGGTAGGCGTCCACTCCAACCAGAGTGACAAGTTTAGAGTGGCCAGAATCACCCTCCATGGTGTGGCAGGAGAGACAGGTTCTGTAGAGACACAAAGCTGGAAGGCACCAGCGGGCAGTGACGGTGGGTGGGACGAGGGGAGCCATGGGGTGAAGGGCTGTGGAGACGAGAGGCAGAGTGAGGATGAAGTACTTGGAAAACTGCGAAATCACAAATGCCCCACGCGTCCAGGGGATGTGTAGTCCAGGCAAGTGGTCACGTGACGACAGGCCTGAGAGCTGCATCTTCTTGGAATAGATGGTCTCCCTTCTCGGGATCACAAGGTGAGGGCACCCAGGCCCTTCCCCTCCTGGGGAACAGGAATTCATCGCTCTGGACAGGAGCTGTGGCGGCCAGGACGGGCATGGCAGGCTCTAGCGGGCACTGACTTTGAAGATGCTGCTCATCTCTCGCACCGGGACCCTGTGAAAATGGACGTGGGATAAGGTCATGCTGACCCAATCCCATGACCGGTTCCTGTTCCAATGTCCTTACTTCTTGTACTTTAGAATCCATTTTCCTCTTTTCTCATTTTCTTTTTTAGTTTCTTCTTTTCCTCTTCCTGGGACAGCAACCATCCAGTATAACCTTTCCTCCTCCCAACTCCCCGATCCTTGAAAGCCGCAAGTCCAAAATCTCTTCACCATCTATAATTATCTTTAAATTGCTCCAATCATTTGCAAGGACAAAGGGGGAAAGAAAAAGATTAAAAAGCCGAATACTCAAGGGAACAGATGTGATGAACCATCTAAACCCCAGGGTACTTACCATCGATGCATCTTAAAAAAAAAAAAAAAAAAATTAGTTAGTTGTTGTGACTTTCAGGCTACTGGGTCAAGGACTTGAACCACGCTCAGCCATGTGGGAGTCTAGAATCTCAGTCACCATGCCACTTGCTGGCCCTCAAGGTATCAAGTTTTTTTTTTTTTGGAGAGTTTTTTGCTATAGGGCGCATGCACTCCCCAGAAAGACAGAGAGAGACAGAGAGATAGAAAGTGAGAAATCAGGGGGAATGGCCACGCCGCAATCCCTTCTCCATTCTCCTCTCAGGATCCTGGGCATGCACGCACACGCACCCGGTGTGAGTTTAAGCCACTGGGTCTGGGACTTGAACCGCGGTCGACTACATGGGAGTTCAATGACATAGCCATTACGCTAACTGCTGGTCCCAAGGTATGAAGTTTTCAACATTCATTTCTGTAGTCTAAGGTCCTGAATTATGAGAACATAAATGGATTCAAGCCCATGAAAGCAACCCCTCTGCACACATGCTATCCCATTTAGCTTTTGAGATGTCGGTATAGATTCTAGAACCCTAGGCTTCGGGAGGACAGAGATCACTTGATCTTTCAAATAGAATGACGTTTAAGCCATCTCAAACGGCACAGAATCCTCCCAGTTTCTGAAAACCGTCAGAGAATGCCATCTGTGCTAATCGCTAGCTTTGTTTCCTATTTGTGGATAGCTGCCACTCTCCATTTCGAACTAACCAGCCCTAAGCAAATTCGTCTTCAAGCGGATTTCCTCTGCATTGGTCTCCAGGAGCTGGAGACTAGCTCATGACCCAGCGTGCAACTTTACAAATGCGCCGGTGTGACTTTGGCTCCTGCCTTTTCCGGGCTCAACCTATGAGCCTTATTATTTTTTCAGGTTTTTGTCATGGGGCACTGTGCTCACTGGAGAGAGAGAAGGGAAGAATCACCCCCTGGGGGGATGGCCACACTGCAGTCCCTTCTCCTCCATTCTCTCTGGATTGTGGGCATACATGCATACGGGCCTGGCATGATTTTCAAGCTGCCAGGTCTGGGACCTGAACCATAGTCAGCCAGCCATGTGGGAATCCAGCAGCTTAACTACCATGGCATCTGCTGAACCCTGAGCTTTATTATTTATTTTTAAAGAATTATTTATTATTATTTTAAAAATTTGCTATAGGGCACATGGGCTCATGAGAGAGAGACGAGAGAAAGCCACCAGCTCTGGGACTGGAACCACAGTTGGCCTTAACCATCACGCCACCTGCTGGCCCAGGCTAGCTTTATTTTTAAGTACTTTTTCCTTCAACATTATTTCACTGTTTTTCTTCCCAGCCCCAAGTTCTTTTTTGAAAAAAAAAATTATTTTGGGGGGAGAGGTTTTTGCTATAGCGAGTGTGCGCAGACAGAGAGAGAGAGACAGAGAGACAGAAAGCGAGAAATCACCCCCCCCCCCCCCAAGGGGGGATGGCCACGCTGCAATCCCTTCTCCTCCATTCTCCTCTCGGGATCTTGGGCATGAATGCACACGTGCCCGGCGTGAGTTTTAAGCCACCGGGTCCAGGACATGAACCGTGGTCGACTACGCGGGAGTCCAGTGACATAGCCATTACGCTAACTGCTGGTCCCTTTTTAGAAAAATTTTAAAACATTTTTGTTTCGATAGGAGTCCCAGAACCAGACGATTCCACTCGACCAGTCAAGCCAGCCATTTTCCACACGTGTTCCTGCCCAGGTCTGCATCTTCAGTGCTGGCTGTGTCTACACTGCAGGGCTGTGCGGTCCGCCCTCGGTGTGCTGGCCGTCTGTATCTCGCCCTGCTCGCTCACTGCGGGACTCCCACGCACTACTCGTGTGCTTTCTAGCCCACTTTCTGGACGATGGACAGAAGGTAGTTTTGGACACGTACTCTTCCCAGGCACAGTGGTAAAAGTGTCCATGTAGTCTGCCCACCCCACTGTAGAGATGAGGAGGCCGAGGCTAGAGAAAGGCTAAAAACGTACTGAAGACCAGGTGCAGGACGTGGTCAGCAGGGAGGAGCGACCTTGGCCGTCTGACTCCAGCAGACACCCCCAGCTGATCGGGCGTAAACTCACCTACTAGCAGCAGCCTGGGGGCACTGTCAGGATCCTGAGAAAGTGTGGGCCAGGGCTGGCAAAAAACACCTACTTAAGTGGGAGTTTCACAACAAATGCTCTTTTTAGCATAAGTATGTCTCATGCAGTAATTGGTATATACTTATACTAAAAATCATTGTTTATCTGAAATTCACATTTGACGGGCCATCCCATATTTTACCTGGACAGCTTTCTAGAGAAGACACTGTAACTTTTCTACTGACTCATTAAAATAAGTTTTGGGTCAATTGAAACTATCTCTGCCCTTTGGAGCAGAATTAGAGTTGCATGGATTCTTTAAAATAATTGATCTTTATAACACCCACCTAGAATTAGACCGTGTTTATAAATTAGTTTTACTTGGTTCTGTGCTGGGACAGACTTTCATCTGAATATATTTTTTTGGCGATCTTATGCTTTATTTCCTTATATCACCCATCCTACTATTAGCTATTGCTAAATTTAACTTTAACAAAAAGTAAATACAAAGACTAATTTTATTTAGCAAGACTGAAGATAAAACGAACACGTAAATTCACATGAGACCTTTAGTGTTGTCCAAAGCAATTCCTCCAATTATCAACCTGAGGCAGTTAGTCGGCAAGAACATTTACAGAATGATTAGTGGGAGGAGGATCTCTCTCAGTCACGGAGGGGGTCACTGAGCCCTGGCGGCTCTTGGGAAGTGGAGTCTGAGCTCACTCTCCAGCCTACACCGCAGCAGAGATGAGAAGCAGCAGAGGTGCCGACACCGAGTGCGAGTGCGCGAGTGCGCGGAGCTCTCCTCGCCAGAACCCGACTGACCAGAATCAAAGAAAGAGCAGGTACGGTGACAGACTTAGTGCAGCCACTCCCAGACCCTCAAGCTTAAATAGAAAAGCCAGTAAACAGGATTGCGTGCTGTTCCCCATCTCCTCTTGAAGCAGCAGTTAGGGGTTGGGAGGTGCACGGGCCCACAGACACGGCCACGAGGGCGTACAAGACATCTGTGGGGGTGAGGATCAACACATGACTCCCAGTGAGCCACCCCCTCAACTTAACATGACCACGGTCCCTCCAGCTCTACGCTATTTTAGTTATATAAAAACGATGAACGAACTTCGGCTTCCTTGCAAACATTTTGTCCTTGTTCTTAAAAAAGTGGTTATAAAGAGTACGGAATAGGAATCACTTCTGCAAAGTTTAATGAGTGAAAAACATTCAACCAAGGTGACTTCTCCTTGGAAAATCCTACAAAAACTGAATTTTATAAAGTTACTTATTTTGATAGAAACCCCACTTATAAATAGCAGCCATTACTTCACTGCCCACAGAATTGTAGGCCGTCACATTTGACATGTTTAGAGTTCAAAAGTTTTGGGATCAGGTTTTCTAGTAAGTGTTATGAAAACAAAGTCACGCGACAGGCAGACTAGTCCCAGGCTAAGGGGACAGCAGCGTCCATGGTCTCTCTGCTCAGACAGGTACAGACGGCCACTAGACTTGGGCTAATGGGTTCGACAACATTCATGTTTTCTGTTTAAAGAGGAGGCAATGGGAATGGAGGGGCAGATGCGGCGGAGCTGTACTGAGGGGCTTTGCGCTCCAGGGACCGGCGTCGCAGGGCGTTAGTACCAGAGAGGCCTTCAGGAAAGAGCCTGAGCACCGTGTGCTGTTCGAGAGGCCGAGACAGCCCTGCTCCTGGTCCCAGCACGGAGGAGCATTTCTGAGGCCTGGGCGGCATCTCAGACCAGGAGGGGCAGACAGGTGTGTGACCGGGGGGTGCCGGTCGTGTTGTCCTAACGAGTGACTTAGAGCATTGGAACGAAAAGATGAACGCGTCTCAGTGTGGAAGCTCTGCTGGCCCCGGGAGGCCCAGTGCCTTCTCAAGGACTCAGCACCTCAGTGTCCCTCACCTCTAGGAAGGTTTGCTGCTTACACAAAATGTGACCAACCGCGGCTTTGTGGGATCCGAGTCCCAGGGATTAGGGTAGCAGGGCGCTGTGTGAAGTCAGGGGGCGGACACTCTGCTTCCTTCCAGGCAGGCTGAGCAGGCCCTAACTCCTGACCAGCCTGGCGCCACTCAGAGCAGGCCAGGCGGAGCCCTGGGACCGGGAAACCAGAAGTTGAGGCGGGGGACCAGATACGAGAGGGGCTCACTCACTGCACCGAGCCAGGGAAGAGGGGCCAGGCCCTAGCCCAGAGCTGGTCAGTGGTCAGTGCACCCCCGGTCTGCTCCAGACGACCGGCCTCCACAGCATGGCTCTGTCTGTGCACAACTCGTGGGCCCCAGGCCTGGGCCTCCTCTTCTCATGAAACCCCCGTCTCAGGATTTCGTAAGGAAAACCTTCCTTTCCTGTTTGCTCTCCCAGGGACTCAGATTCTTTCCTGACTACAATGAGGAAACATCCCTGGGGGATTGACGTGGCCGCTCCAGCCCAGGGACTTGGGTGAGGACGACGCTCTCTGGAGATGGACATTCAGCCTTCCCTGTGTGCCCTGCAGAGTGGTGTCCCCTTACCGCTGCGTCGGCCAGCTCGCGGTGCCAGTCACAGGCACGGAGACCAGGGGCGATCCCTCCTGCTCCTCCCAGCCCCTCCAACACGCGGCCTCAAGGCAGCCTCTGCCCAGCAGGGACAGCGGTCCCCCGTCAGCGGTGGCACTCGTACCGCTTGTTCCTGCCTGCTTGATGCTGAGTGACGCCAAAGAACAGATGATCTGAAGAGGCCCAGTGAGAGAGTAGCAGGGCGGGGTCAAAGGAACCATGAGGAGGCCATGCCCTGCCTGGCCCGAGCCCGGGGCGAGCAGCCCGGCGTGACAGTGTCTTGCAAACCGAGCACCATGTCTGCACATGAGGGCAGGGAGAGCCTGTGGGAACCCGCACGGGCACCCTCCATGTGCTGGGCGTGCTGTTGCCCTCCGTGCTGTCCCCGCGCGCTCTCGGCCCTGCATGGACGCACCCCTGCATGCCACAGAGCCTCCTCAGGGACAGCCCCAGCTGGGGGGGTCTCGAGGGGCGGGCAGTGCCTTTCCACTCCTCCCGCTTGAGTGACAGCAGCCAGCTTGGAGGGACAGTAGAGCCTGGAGGTCAAAGGTCAAATCAAAAGTCCTGTCGTCTACTCACTGAATAAAACCCGGGTCATCAGTCCCCGCCCTTCTTCCCAGAAGTCCACTTCCTGCACCGCGGGAACTGCTGGCTGGGAGCCCTTAGTTCTCCTCGGCGGCGACAGCGGCCTCCACGGGCTCGTCCTCTATGCCGAGGCTCAGCTTGTCGGCCTGCCCCTCGAACTGCCTGCCCAGGCCGCCCGCCGAGTCCATGAACATGTCGGGGATGTCTTTGCCGAAGTAGATCTTGCTGTTGGAGGCGATGGCCTTGTACTTCATCAGCTGCAGGTACTCGGGGGTCAGCTTCAGCTGCAAGACAAGGCCCGGAGGTGTGGGCCCGCTGTCGGACCTGCACCCCAGGTTCCTGCAGTTCTCACAGGGAGGGGGCTCTGTCAGAGTACCCCCCGACGGGCTGTCACATGAGTAACAGGGCAGCCGCTTCTCTAAGGAAGTAACCTCAGATTTGCCAGAAGGGCGGCAGGAGTTCTAGGAGTTTCTGTGTCTGTCAAACATTACGAAGGGCCCAGGACAAGGGAAGGACCTGCCCCACGGCGCAGGCGTCCCCGGCCTGGCCCTCAGGGCCTCTGGGTGGTGGTGGTGGCCATTCGGCTCGAGCAGCGGAAGCCCAGACCCAGCCCGGCTCCCAGGCACGGCCCACCTTGTTGGCCTCGGCGATCTTCATGGCGGTGTAGCACTCGGCGTCCGCCCTGGCCTTCTCCCGCGCCAGGAACGCAGCGTCTGGGGAAGGGAGAGCGTGGTGAGCTGGGCCAGCCCTGCACGGAGCCAGGCCGCCTGGGCCCCGTCTCTGTCTCCAGCTGCCCGTCACTAGGAGGGATGGCTTGTTTTCTCTGTGCTTTAGTTTCTTCCCCCATGAAACCGGGAGCGAGGCATTTTCTGTTCCTCCTGGAAAAGCTGCTCTGAGGGCCGCTCAGATGGAAAGCGCTTTGAGAGCGACTCCCCACGATGGGGACGAGCTCTGAGCAAGTCTGCTGTGAGCCCAAACACAGACTGCAGGGGAGAAGCTGGGGCCGGACGGTGAGCTGGTGAAGGCGGCCGGGCCCACACGGCTGGTTGCGCAGTTTGAGTCCTGGACCTGGTGGCTTGAGAAACATGCCAGGTGCGTGTGCATGTGTGCCCCAAATCCCGAGAGGAGAAGGGAGAAAGAATTTGTGGCGTAGCCGTCCCCCCCACGGGGTGCTTTCTCACCTCCCCCTTTGTCTCTCTCCAGTGAGCGTGTGTGCGCTCTACAGCAAACCAGAATAGAACCGGACAGAACAAAAGAAGACGGGCACCCTGACAGGGTCTCGTGACCTGAGACCCGTCCCCAGCGTTCCAGCTCCCCGAGATCTTGGGTGTGTGCGTACCCAGCATGTTTTCAGCTCAACAGGGGATGGGAATCTGGGGTCGGCCACGTGGCTTCCCGTGCCACAGCTGGCACACTGCCGCCCGCACCAGGCCAGGCTGATCTGCCTCATCCTTGTGCCCAGCACAATGCCTAGCACACGCGGCACTTGGTCGACATCCTGCGGATGTGCGCTCCCCAGAGACACTGCCCTGGCCTGCCCACAGAACTGGACCCTAAGTGCTTATAAAAGCTGATGTTTTCAGAGGAACCCTGACCTCCCGCACGGAGAGAGGACATGGCTGTCCCACCCCCGTGCCACTGCGTGGGGTCTGAGGGTGCCCAGGCCTGGTGCTCCTGCTCACCTTCAATTTCTGAAATCTTCTTCTCAGTCTCTTTCTCCATCACCTTCTGGCCGTAGGTGATCTCTGCGACCTGAGCCACCTTCTCCGCCTCTGTGCAGGTGAAGCAGAGACTCAGAGCCTGACAGCTCAGCTGTGCCTGGTCTCACCGCCCATGACTGGCACCCCGATGCAGGACAGTGGGGGAGCTCAGATGTGGGGCTGCCACCCCGAGGGTACCCCGTGGGTGAGCGCAGAGCTACCATCACGCGAGGCAGTACTTGGGGAGACCCAGGCCCTCCCGAGGATGCCCCAACTCTCTGGTCACAGGGTCCTTCTCCGGAGTGACCTCCGGAGCGAGGTGTGCGCGCAGGTTCCTAGCGCCCCTCTTCTCAGGAGGTGGTAGGCTGTCTGATGGCGTGGGGTGGCGACTCTGGAGCAGAGCCCCTGATGGGAAGCCAGCCCCACCACCTGCCATGGAGCTCGGGCACGTGATGAACCTCGCTGAGCACCGGTTCCGTCAGCTGAGGTGAGCGAGCTCCTCTGCCCCGAGGGCGAGGACTGCGGTACTTATCTATACCAGCCGCTACCGCTAGGCGCTGACGACCGCCAGAAAGGGCTCCTCTCACCGACGGGCCTGTGGACACGCAGCTCGGACCCTGCCACCACCTGACAACTCCCACTCTGCCTGCAGGAGGGTGGGGCCAGCCAGCGTCCCATGGAAAGGCCCCCAGGTCAGGTCTGGAGACCACCCTGGGGAGCGGTGGAAGTGCTCCGGGGACTGGCTGGCTGGGCCACATCTGGGCCTTCCTGGTCTCCCACCACCCCCAGCTCTGCAGCCCGAGGGCAGCAAGCACGTGCAGACCAATGAGGGCCTTCTTCCGCTCTGTCTCGGCCTCCTTCTCCACCACCTTCTGTTTCTGGGCCGCAATAAGGAGCTTCGTCTTCTCGCTTTCCCTGTAGGCAGAAGGAGCAGTGGTGAGACCACACCGAGGTTTCTGGAGGTGCCGCTGCCCCGATCCCAGGCTCTCCTGCAGCTGCCGTCCAGTGGCCTGCAAAGTGCTCAGGTGCAGTCACGTGCTCTTCTCCTTTGTGGGAAATAACCCATTGTTCTTTTAGGTTTTTGCTATAGGGTGCACACGCTTACCAGAGACAGAGACAGAGACAGAGAGGAGGAAAGTAAGAAATCACCTCCCTGGGGAATGGTCACATTGCAATCCCTTCTCCATTCTCCTCTCAAGATTTTGGTGGACCCAATCTGTGGTCAGCCATGTGGGAGTCCAGTGCCTTAACCTCCATGTCACCTGCTGGCCCCAACAACCATGATTTACCCTAGTAAAATACACCTGCCTGTCTCCCACTTCCTCCTCACTCTCTCCACCTTTGGCATGAGCCTCTCAACACCGATGAGGTCTTCCAGCTCTTTCAAAGCATCCCTGCTCTGAGGGCTCTGCAGGGCTCCAGGGCACAGCCAAGGAGCCTGGGGACCACCCCGAAACACCCACCCACTCGTACGGCACTACGGGCTGTCACACGTCCTCGGGAGAGCCTGGGACCACGCTAGCCAACTTCCGGACGGGATGTGGGGGCAGGAGGGTGGTGGGCACAGGGAGGGCGGTGGGCACGGCTCGGGCACAGGAGGGCGGTGGGCACGGCTCGGGCACAGGGAGCCCACTCACATCAGCTCGTAGTTCCTGCGGATTGCCTCGGGGATGTTGGGCTTCGTCACCCGCACAGCCTGGAGGAGGACAGAGACGGCAACTGATGGGGAGGCGAGGGTGGTAAGTGGCACCAGCAGCTCCCCCGGCTCTAGACCCTCCTGCACGGAAAGGCCGTCCTCGGTGTCAGAGGGGCCCTCTCGCTGTGCCACGCTTACCTGGATGACAAGCCCAGGGGCCATGGAGGTCAGGTCCTGCTGCAGAGCCAGTTTGAGGTTTTCATCAATCTGATCTGGAACAGAGGAGGACAGTGAGGGGAGCTGGTGAGCCCAGCCGGGGATGCAGCCCGCATGGGGGAGCACACGCTCGGGGACGCACCTCACAGGCACCGAGTGTGTCCAGGGCCAGAGACCAGAGCCCTGCACGTTCACTGAAGCAGGGGTCTCCTCTGGCTGTGGCCTCAAGATCAACTCGGCTTTGCGGTGAGACTACCCGGCTTGTGCTGCGGGGTACCGGGGTACCTTCTTGTTGCCAGAGGGCATGCGTGCTCACAAGACAGAGACGGACAGGGTCAGAGACCACCCCCAAGGGAGTGTGGTTACGTCGCGATCCTTTCTCCTCCACTCCTCCATCCTGTCAGGATCTGGGGCGTGCACGCACCTGTGCCTAGCATGTTTCTCTAGACACTAGGGCCAGGGTCTGAATGGCTGCCAACCCCAGGGGATCTGGCTCCCCATGCAGAGAACATAACCTCTAGGGGCCGGCAGGTGACGTGGTGGTTAAAGGTGCTGACTCCCACAGGGCCGACCACAGTTTGAGTCCTGGACTTGGAGGCTGGCTTGCTTGCTTTCTCTCTCTCTCTCTGTGTCTCTCTCTGGTCCAAATTGAAAAATGATAATAATTTAAAAAAAAAATAAAGAAAAACTTACCTCCTATGCTAGAGGCCGGCCCAGCAGGGGTACTGAGCCTTTGCGAGGCAACACCACGTGGGGAGGTGTTGGCTTCAGGTCTGGAGACCACCCTGAGTGTGCCTGGCACGCACCTGCTCAAGACCCGGAAGGCCGAGGGCTGGGGTGGACCGTGTCGCTAAGACCCTTTAAGGGAGCGCTCTCATTCTCAGAGGAAGTGCATGAATGAAGCAGAACAACAACAGCTCTAGCACATCCCCCGAGGCGGCAGAAGCCCTTCCGTAGAAGGCCGCAGGCTCTCATGCTCCCGAGGGAACCAGGCCGGGCCGTGTTCCGGCACAGGAAGAGCTGAGCGCCTTCAATCCTGTCACCTCAGGAGCTGCTGAGGCCCTGGTGACAAGGACAGCCCCCCAGAGACTGCTCTATGAGGAACTCTGCCAAACAGCATGAGGGGGGCATTCGATGCGCAGCTCTGGACATAAGCCTGTCTTCAGAGGTGCTGTCTGCCTGGCGGGGACCCCCGTCTGGACCTCTCATGAGTCCTTTCCCAGACAACGACAGCGTCCGTCGGCCAGGACGCAGAGCTGCAGCCGCTGGCGGCCTCAGGGCTGGGCCTCCTCAGGGTTATCGCCCTCCCCTGCCTTCTCCCCTCCAGATCCTCGAGAAGCTCCTGGAAGGGCTTGGAGAAGTTCCCAGGAAAGCAGGCTGGGACTCGGAAACAATCACCTCCCTTACCCTCGGCTGTCATCTGCTTTTAGTGGCATTTCTTGGTCACCTGTGCCCAAGTGAGAGCCTCTTCAGAACGGCAAGTCCCTTTTTTAAAGAATTATTTAATTTGATTTATTATCATTACTTAATTTGCAGATAGGGCACATGTGCTCACCAGAGAGAGACAAAAAGAGAGAGAAAGCCACCAGGTCAGGGACTCAAGCCACGGTTGGCCTGTGGGAGTCCAATGCCTTAACCACCATACCACCTGCTGGCACCAGGCCCTTCCTATCTGGATGATCATTAGCCAGTAATGGAAGTAATGACCCTGCCCACGGCCAGGCTGTGGCTGTTTGGATTTCTTCCATGTCCAGCAGTGACAAGGGCCCGTGGCGTTTCCATGGTCGCATCTGCGCTCTCAGCCTCTCCACAGCAGCGAGGGAGGACGCCGCACTCCTGCTAACAGGCTGAACCCCCGACCCTGGACGCAACACTGCATTTCGGGAGGTACTTGAAAGGGAGTACTAACCAGCCTTTCAGTGAGAGGGCTCACACCAAACTAGACCCGAGGCGAGGGGCGGACCTGTGGCCTGGCAAGTATCTTACTGGAAAGCCTGGAAGAAGTATTTTCTTTTTCTAACTGC
This sequence comes from Tupaia tana, assembly GCA_026018925.1. Classification (NCBI taxonomy): domain Eukaryota; kingdom Metazoa; phylum Chordata; class Mammalia; order Scandentia; family Tupaiidae; genus Tupaia; species Tupaia tana. The sequence continues at coordinate 193,692,557 of JAKSZU010000002.1, forward strand.
CAGTGGTACGTGTGCTTGCCAGAGAGAGAGAGAGAGAGAGAGAGAGACCGACAGAATGCGCCTCCCTGTGGCAGGGCCATGCTACCATCCTCTGCTCCTCCATTTCTGCATCTCATTAGGATTTAGGGCACGCACTTGGTGCGTTCAAGCCATACCAGGATTCAAACCACGGTCAGCCATGTGGGATCTGGCTCCCGACGCCCAGGGCTTAACTGCTGTGCAAATGGGCTGACCCACACACGAACTGTCCTGCGGGCGTTTCAGCAACACCAGTACATTGCTCGTTATAATAACGCTGCAGAATGCCAACACGCTCCATCACTGAGTCAATACAGAGGTGCTCAGGCCCACTTCCCCACAGCTGTGCCGCAGCGTCTTTAGGAGACAGCACAGGGCCGCAAGGGAGCACACCATCGCGTTTCCACATTTCTGGCTGGGGCCGGGAGGAGGGAGCACACCCAGACGTGTGTCTGTCCTCTGCAGGTACAGACAGAGAGTAAGAGAGACAGGGCTGGCCAGCAAGGTGAGAGTCAGACAAACGCCCCAGGGCAGATGCATCTGCAGTCCCTCCTGCAGGAAGCCACACTGCGCTAAGCTACGTATCTGCAAGGCAGCTAGACAAAACGATTTAGTATTTTAATTTTCTCTTCAGTGACATTAGAATCCTTTGTCTTTCGTTGTTTCAAATGCTTTGAAGTGTTCATTTAAAAGCACAAGTTCTAAAGTGATGGCTAGAGAGAAAATTAATATTTTATAAAATTCTATTAGTTTGAGGTTAAAAAAAATTTACCAACTCTTTTTCTTAGACACACACTGAATCTAAAACCAACGGAAGAACATAAGCCCTATAGAATTAATTCAGGAAAATTTTCTTTTTCTTTTTTATTGCAAGAGGGCGCATGCGCTCCCCAAAGAGATGGGGAGGAAAGAGGGAGGGGAGAGGGCGAGCGCTGCATGATCACTTCCAAGGTGAGTGGTCATGCGGCAATCCCTTCTCTACTTCTCCTTTCTTTAAGATTTGGGTGAGGGCCAGCAGGTGGCATAGTGGTTAAGGCATTGGACACCCACATAGCCATCTGTGGTTCAAGTCCACAACCCGGTAGTTTGAAACTCACGCCATGTACATGTGTGTGAACGCCCAAAATCTCAAGGGGAGAATGGAGAAGGGATTGCAGTGTGGCCATCCCCCCTGGGGGGGGGTGATTTCTTGCCTTTTGGCTCTGAGGTAACTGCACGCACCCTATAGCAAAAATCTCTCTTACAAAAAAAAAAAGAAAGAAAAGAAAGAAAAGGAAAAAAACCCTGCCCTTGCGCTGGGTCTTTTTTTTTTTATTTTTTTATTTTTTTAAGATTTTGCCATGGGTGCATGTGCTCACTGGAGAGACAGAGTCAGAGAGAGTGAGAAAGAAAGTGGGAAACCGCCCCTTGGGAGATGGCCACACTGCAATCCCTTCTCCTCCGTTCTCCTCTCAGGATTTTGGGCATGCACAGATACATGCACAGCATGTTTTTCAAATCACTGGATATGGAACCTGAACCGTGGAGTCGGCCACGTGGCAGCCAGTGCCTCAACCTCCACGCCACCTGCTGGGCCCCTGCAAGGTGCTTTAATGAGGATTCCTGGGAAAAATAACTGCCTGGTCTTCGTAGCAGGAAGAGCTGTACCGATGGCTGAGATATTCATTTACTGCCAGCTGTAGCTACCAGAACATTCCCAGCGGCAAGCTGGGACACAACACTTGGCCACGAAAGGGCCGGAACCGTTACTGAAACGCGCCCCCTCCTGCCGAGGCCGACGTGCTTAGCTCGGGTGAGAAGGGTGAGGGGTGGGAGGGCGTGTGGGCCCTCGGTTTGGTAGAGTCTTCCTCGTCATCTCCAAGTACGAGGCGAAAAATCACCAAGGTGCCAGGAACCATGGAGCGCTGTGGTCTGTCCTCACGACCAGAACGGCCGCGAGCCACGCCATGCCCACACCCTTTCCTGGGTGCCCTCCTCGCCAGGGGTGGTGTGGAAGGAAGAACTGAAGGAAGCCACGAGGGAAGCCTGGGCTTCCACCCCCACCCACCGGGCACGAGCTCTGCACCTTTCTCGCTTTGGGCCTTCGGCATGGCCTTAAACTGAGGCTGTGGGGCTGGAGTCTCTGCGGCCCTTCTGGCGCTGACCCTGCCCTCGCTACAGCACGGCGCCTGAGTGACAGCGGGCACACTCCCACCCCAGCACTGATGGGCCGACGAGAGGCCTAGTCCCCTGCTCCTCCTCCCCGGCCTGCCCTGAGGCTCTTCCTCCTTGTCTTCTGCAGTCCCAGCACCTCCCTCTGTGCCGGCTCCGAGTCCTGGAGGTCCCCAGCCACGTGGGGGTTCAGGTCGGGCCTGAGTGGGGCAGTGGGGAAGGACAGCTCGGGCGTGCGCGGTCGGGAGAGTCCTCACCGAAGAGCTCGATGTAGACCTCCTGGAGCGTGTGCACGCTGCAGAACTGGTTCAGCTCGTGGTGGATCTTGTTGAAGATGAGCGCCTTGTCATAGTCGGCCGTGTAGTTCTTCACGATGTCGTACACTGGGCGGGAGGGCGGCCGTGAGCCGGGCGCGGCTTGGACCTTTCCCACACGCAGCGGCTCTGCCTTCCCGAGGGGCCGGGCAGACTCGGGGTGGCATGCCGGGGGTGGCCCGTGGGGGAGACGCACCTGCGTTTGGGACCAGGAAGTTCACCACTTCGATTCTGTCAAAGTAGATCATCACACCACCGCTGTGGAAGGACGAAGGACAGAGAAGTCACTGGGAAGCTCTGTGGTCCCCAAGGTGTGGCTGAAGATGTGGGAGGTGCCAAGAGGAGGTCACAGGGGCCAGAGGGCACCTCGGATCTCTGAGAGACCTGCAGAGCTTATGGCGGTGACACGATCGCCAGAGAAATCACACCCTAAACATACCCCCACGAGGAGACCGTGAGGCTCCCGGGCGCAGTCAGAGAAGAGCTGCTCCGGCTGCCTCAGCAGAGCCCCGCCCAGGCCAGCACCCAGCGACGGCAGCCACAGCGAAGACCAGACCAGACAGACTGAGGGCGACTCGCTCAGCCCCGCCCAGTCCCGTGGGTGGCCCAGCGCTTCTCACCCTGTCTTCACCATCCCTTTAGCTCAGCGCCCCTTTCCCCGCAGAACCCGTCATAAAAAATTTCAGACACACAGAAAAGTTGGAAAAATAGTACAACACCCACCCACCAACACCTCATTCCACATGGATGACGGTGACCTTTTTTACTGATCTACTTTTTTGGCCGAACATTTTAAAGTAAGTTGCAGGCATATTTTAAATTGGTAATTTAAAGAAGAAAACGAGTAATTCCTAACATTATCTAATACCCAGTCCTCGTCCCAGTTTCCCCAGTCCTTCCTGCTATGGAATAAACTGTGTCCCCCTCTCGAATTCACGTATTGGTCCTAACCCCAACATGACTGCCTTTGGAACGAGGCCTTTGAGGTGACTGGGTTATTTATGTCACAGGGTGGGGCCAGTTATCAGGACCGTGTCCACACGGGAAGGGGAGGACACGGGCCATCACGCTCACGCGTCTGGCATGCAGAGGGGAGGTCAGGAGACTGTGGTGGGAAGGGGCCCTCAGAGAGCCAGGAAGAGGGCTCCTTGGGGACCAGCCCTGCGACACCCGACCCTACACTCGGAGCCTCCAGAACTGGGAGAAAAGAAATGCACGCTGTCTCCACCCCCAGGCTGCGGTATTCTGTTACGGCAGCCCAACGGATGGGTGCTGTTCCTGTCACTCGTTTTACAGCTGCTGTGTCTGAGCCAGGTACTAGTCAAGGGGCTGTTCGACTTGTGTACATCTCTCTGAAGTCTCTTCTCAAGTCAGCACCCCTTCAAATGCGATGAGGGACCTCGGGGAGCGAGCAGGCCCGTCATCTTGTGGCAGGTAGCAGTTCCTGGCTTGTCAGAGTCTCTTTACTCTGGAACCCCTTGCTCTTTGACTGGACCTCTACTATAGTGTTCTCTTTGGACCCGTGGCTGAAGACCTCCCGAAAGCTCCGGAGTCAGCCGTGCTGAAGCCGTCTTCCTGTCCGTGTCACTGGCCCACTCAGCTGCTGCTGCGTCCTCGCCCCTCACAGGGGCCTGGCATCTCAGCCCTCCCAAACCTGCTAGGGTTTGCTCTGCTGTACCCACCCCCGGTCAGCTCAGACATCAGGAGCCCAGGGTCAGGGCACCTGGTAAGGCCCCTGCAGCCAGCCTGCCCCTCCTCTTACCCACTTGGCGGCCAGCTTTCTTCCGGGCCCTTACCTGGTCCCACAAGGCACGTTCTTCACCTCGTCTGTCTGGAGTGTGGTCTGGAAGCGGAGGAGACACAAGATGCTCTAAGACAGACACGCCAGATGAACTTTCTGGAACCCCGTATGCCCTCGTCCTTGAACGACTGGCTGAGCTTCGCTGTTAAACATGAATGTCCCACCTGTCCGGCCTCCTCACAGGGTGTGACTCTAAGCCGAGCAAAGGCACCTCGCCAGTTCGCGGCACGCGGCCCCGACACAGACGGCTGGTCAGGAAGCTTAGCGAGAAGCCCCGGCCCAGGCGTCTGGGTGTGTGTCTAGCTTGGCCTCGCGTATTTACTGGTCTTGGAGCGGCAGGCTCGTTCGGTATTTCAGGCCGTGATGTGTGCTCAGCCATGCTCAGGGTTCTGAGACCTGAGTGAGAACGCCTCTGAATGCACTCTGAGTCATGAACACGGTAAACGGCAGAAGAAACTTACAGGGAAAATGCCTGTGAGGTGCCCCAGGACAGCTCTCTGGGTCAGTTGAAAAGGCACCTTCAAAATGTTTTTATTCTTAGCTGTACAGACTTCGGAGATGGCTAGCCTAACCTCGCCAGACTTTAGGTTGGTCACAATGGGCTCGCTCCTGTTTGAGATGACATTTTTCCTCATCCAGTTCAACTTCCTTCCCCACATCCCGAATTATGTTCACATTTCTGCAGGTCAAATCGGAACCGGCAAATGCCCATCTGTCATGGTAGCCTTGGTCTAAAACACACAGACACCCAGCGGCTCCTCCTGCACATTCAGAATGCTCCCGGCCTTGTCTGGAGGTGAAAAAGCAATTTCCAGCTGAGGCTGATGGGCCAAGGTGTGACCCCATCCAGCTGTGTCAACAGCCAAGTAACACTCACGAGCAAACGGCCCAGGAGCCTCATTCTCACACGCACACACAGCCCCAAACATGGATCCCTAAGCCAGTCCTCGAGAGGTGTTTCGCTCACTCCGTGGCTGAACGACCCCAGCTCACACCTGCCGACAGCCCACCGGCAGCTGCCCGGCCAGCTCGCACAGCCCAGCGTACCTGCACCGACTTGTACGACGTGATGAAAGGGAGCATGAGGTGGAAGCCAGGGCCGCTGGTGGAAGTCAGGAGCGCGCCACCCCTGCAGAGCGAGAGAGGCAGGCTGGGCTCAGCTGGGCTGTCAGAGCAGTGCCCACGGGCCGTGCCCTCTGCACCCCGTGGACAGGGGCTGCAGGGGGACAAGGGCACAGCTTCCTTTCTCCCTCTCAGTGCGACCCGGGCATTCTTTTTTTTGGGAGAGGTTTTTGCTATAGGACACGTGTGCTCACCAGAAAGACAGAGACAGAAAGCAAGAAATCACCCCCCAGGGAGATGGCCACACTGCAATCCCTTCTCCTCTCAGGATCTTGGGCACGCATGCACATGTGTCCAGTGTGAGTTTAAGCCACCGGGTCTGGGACATGAACCGTGGTCGACTACATGGGAGTCAGTGACATAGCCATTACGCCAACTGCTGGTCCCAAGGACCCTGATGTTCTAGCAAGCCTGATGGTAAAAGAGAGCCATCACTCACACCGTTGCCACGGAGAGCAGGCGCAGGCCAAGGGGAGCAAACAGCAGCACCCCGGCTGTGCTGGGAGGGACAGGACACGGTTCACCCTGCCTACCTGCAGGGCGCGTGGGACCCCCGTGGGCAGCCCAGTTGGTTAGGAGGTCACCAATAACTGCACTCACGTTGGAGTCGTCACGTGACCAACCCAATTTTAAGCACGCTTTACAAGTCATTTCAATATATTTCAGGGGCAGCAGCGCTACCCTTTTAACCAAGTTGTAAATAAAGGACAAAATTAAAAGCCTTTTGTAGGAACACGTAAGCAGACGATGGAGTGAGAGACTTCAAAGTGAGGAGGAAGCCCGAGTTCTAGAACTTGATTTTGGCAGCTCAGAAATAAGCACCGAAGGGTCCGTGGAAGAAAGGGCTGACAGAGACTGACAGCCAAACACCTGGTCGTGCAGGTCCCTAAACGAAAAGCCAAGACTGGGGCCGGCAGGTGGCGTGGTGGTTAAGGGCGCTGGACTCCCACACGGCCGACCATGGTTTGAGTCCCAGACCTGGCAGCTTGCTTTCTCACTTTCTCTCTCTCTCTCTGTTCCTCTGTGGTCAAATAAAACAAAGTTCAATAAAATAATTATTAAACCGCCCCCTCCCCCAATTTACAAGTGTTCCTTTCCTTTATATTGTGAAGTCAAAGACCATGTAATGATAATTCTAAAAAAGCAATACAACAATCAGTGACATTAATGGGCTTCTTTACTGGAAAAAAAATCACTATCCTAAGTCTTGCCTTGATTGATATAAATTAACATGCAGGCTCATTATTTAATTTCATTTATTAGTACTATTTTTTAATGTGCAATATGGCATGCATGCTCACCAGAGAGAGAGAGAAAGTGAGAGAGCAAGCTGCCAAATCCAGGACTCCAACCATGACTGGCCATGTGGGAGTCTAGCGTCCTAATCACCACGCCACCTGCTGGTCCCTGAAGGTTAGTTTTGGGAGTATTCCAAATTAGCAGAGTAGGCTACTTCTCCGGGTGCCAAGAGGAACTATGACTTCCTGGCTTTTGAATAGCCTCAGAGCCAAGACTCCCAGAGGGACGTAGAAAACAGTACTTCCGGGCCGGGCTGCAAGCACTGGTCTCCTTCAGGATTTGTCTCTCAATGTCCGTGAATATTACGTGGATCCATGACCATCTCAGAAGGCTAAGGGAAGCCTTGAATTTACATTTAGACGGTCTGCGCGCCTGCATGTGTACACACAGGAAGGGACTTGAAAATTCGTGGGAAAAAAAATCAAGTACGAATTTTATTTTGTGCAGAAAATAGAAATCCTTGCAAAGCTTTTTCATCAAACGTATTTTCCATGAGATACTCTGTGTATCCCCTTCCCCATGGTCACTGACAGAAGAGCGGGATCTAAAGAGAACGCCTACTTTATGGAACAGGAACGCGGACGCTCAGCAGGCTCATAGGCAGCGCCGAGGAAGCAGCCGCGGAACAGGAAGCAGCTCCCACGTCTCTGCCTTACCTGTAATACACCCCGATGTGGCCCTCTTCTATCTTGTGCACAGCGGAGAAGAGAGAAGCACAAAAGAAACTGGAAGCCACCGCCACGACTGCTCCCAGCTGAGCCATCAGTGAGCCTCTGCCCTAGGGAAAGACACAGGAAAACGTGTGGTCTGTCGTGTGGCCGCGCAGGAGACCGAGCGGGGAGAGGACTCAGCTCGCCTGCTGCAGCGGGAACAGGCTAGACCTTCAACTCGCTTCATCCTGTTCTCAGCCGACACCCGGGTCCCCAGTGGCTCCAGACACAGCCTTTGCCCCTGGGGAGGGGGGGAGGGGAACCAGCGCCAGCTCGGCAGGGCCCTGCACAGCCTCCTCTTCCTGGGAAGGCGAATGCGCTGTCACTGGAGCCTGCCTACGGCAGCGGCAGACAGGCAGCTGCCGGGCGCTGGCCCAGATTACAGGGGACGTCAGACAGGCGGTTGTGGCCGTGTAACTGCGGTCGCAGCTCCGGCCCAGTCCTAATTGCCTGCCACTCCAAAGGAAACCACGAGGTCCTCCGTTCGGACGCTGCAGGGGCGGGCAGCGCTGGCCCAGGTGTTCCTCTGGCCCTGCACAGGGACGCGGCTCCGAGCAGGGCAGGAGCCACACTCCCTCCCGCACGCTCTCCCCAGCCCCCCAGCCTGAGGTTATGGCTGGAGAAAGGGGAGCCCCAGGTTGGGAGGCTCTGGGCTCCTGCGTGCAGCCGCCGGGACGCGCGAGCTAGCACCTAGAAGCCCATTTCCTGAGCACTGCACGGTCTGGAGACACCGCGGAGACTCCAGCCACGCGGGCGGGCCCTCGGACCGGGCCTGGAGTGCGCCTCCGGGCTCAACCGGACGCCGGCGCAGACACCTGCGAGGCGCGTCCTGCCCCGCGGCAGCCTCGGCGGCCCACCTAGAGGGGCGCCCTTTCTGCAAAGGGCCTGCCCTCCTGGGTGACCCTCGCCCTCCTCGGAGGTCGGGCGTCCCGGGCGCCCCGGAGAGGGCTGGGGGACTCGTGGAGGGGACGAGGCCCAAAGGGCGGGCGGGGGCAGACGGGGCCGGGGGCGCGCACTAGGAAGGGGCGGGGGCCGCGTACCGGGCTGTCCCTCCAGGCGCTCCGTACTCGTCCGAACCCCTGAGCAACCGCAAAAACCGCCACACCCCTCAGCACGCTACTTCCTTCCGGGTCCGTCGCTCCGATGACGCCATCAGTGCACGCGAGAAGGCCATGCCCCCGCTCGCTGGCTCCTCTGCCCCGCCCCTCGCGCGCGGAGCGGCTGGTGTCAGTCCCGCCGGTGGCCGCCAGGGGGCGCTCGCGATGCGGTCCGGGCGGTTCTGGACCAGGGTGGAGGGTTTTGGGAGCGCGGGGCGCGTGGTGAGTGTGCTGAGACCCAGGGTAGCGCTTCCCGAGGTTGCCCCGGATCGCCGTCTACACTGGGCCTAGCCTGTGCCGCGTTCCAGGTCCCTGCCCTTCCCTGCGCGGCTGCTCGGAAGTCTGCACGTGCGCTGCTGCACCTTTCCGTGGCTAGCCAGCAAGCCCACTTTGACCTGCCCTTCTGTATTTCCGGGAGCGTTGGCGGTGGAGAGCCGCACAGCACCGTGAAGTCCATCAACAAGGAATTTCCCCAGCATCACTGCGCGGGAGCTCAGCCCGGCGGGGCGCGGGGGTGACAGCGGGCAGTGGGAGCGTCCCCCGCGCGTCCTCAGTGTCTGGGTGCGCTGTCTTCGCACCTGCCGCAGCCACGTCGTGGTCTCCCCGGATGGACTGCCTGTCCCCGAGGCAGGGGTCTTTCCTGCACTGTCGGGGTCCGGGGGGCTGAAGGCATGGTGGGGCCAGGAGCAGACCCCGACCTCTGGTCTAGGGGCCGGAGTTGCTCTCAGCCGGCTCAGCGGCAGCACTGGCTCGAATCTCGCGGCTGACATTTGTTCTAGGAGAGAACGTTTTAGCGTTCACTTAATTATAGCCTCGGGGCAATGAGAAGCTGGCGGGTCTAGGCGGATCTAGGGCTCCGGAACAGTGCAGGCACTCTGGCGTTGGCCCTTGGGCTGGGTCCCCCTCCCTGGGTTTGTTCCCAGAAAGTTTGTGTCACCACGTTTCAGTGTCACAGGGTTTTAAGCACAGAGGAGGTGGCGAGTGCTTGCTCTGGGCCGTGGACCTAAGTGAGGGCGTCTCCTCTCCCTGCCCCTCACTGTCCCTGCACAGACAGACACTGACGGGGCGGGACCTCTTGGTGGCTGTTACCAGAACCGAGCGCTGCAATCCACTGTGTGACGTAACTCCCCTGGCCGAGCTCAAATCTTTACTCACTAGTTGAGTGAATGATGAAGAAAGTGGAAGTAATGGGGTTACCCACCCGAGGAACGGGTTGGCCTTCAGCATACAGCCTTCAATGGCGTGTAACTTAAGGATTTCCCGACGGTTAACTTCGGAATGAACGGTGAGCGGTGCTACCTCAGCCATCACACAGTGGCACCCTCCCAGACAGGCTGCCGTGGTTGCGCCTGCGACGATCTTTTTAAATCTTTTATTTTTTTTTTTGAGAGGTTTTTGCTACAGGGTGCGTGCGCTTGCAGAAGAGACAGAGAGAGACAGAGAGACAGAAAGCAAGACATCCCCACCCGGAGGGGATGGCCACGCCGCAATCCCTCCTCCTCCATTCTCCTCTTGGGATTTTGGGTACGCACACACACGCGCCGGGCGTGAGTCTCAAGACTGCTCTGGGACTCGAACCATGGTCACCTACATGGGAGTCCATCCACGTAACCATTATGCCAGCTGCTGGTTCCAAGCCTGTGATGGTCGAACAAAAGTGTTTAAAAATCCATTTTAAAAACGTGCAGTCTAGAGCCGTGGGTACGCGTGGGTCCTGCGTAGCGGCTGCCAGGCTGCACCCCGGCTGCTCCCTCAGTAACTGTGTCCTTGGGAAGGACGCCTCGAGCCGCGCCTGCCTCCAGGGCTGTGAACCGGAGTAGGAGCGTGCGGCCTGCAGGCTGTCGTGAAGGCTGCCTACCGACTCAGGATGAGCACACACAGCGTTCGGCGCATCTGGTGTTCCCTGAGGTTCCTGTTGCTGGGTTTTCCTTTTTTCAAATTTGCCAGAGGGCTCTTGTGTTCTCTGGGGAGAGAGAGAGCGCGCGCGCGCAAGTGAGCAAAAGTGGGAAAGCGTGCCACTGAAGGGGTGGCCACGCCGCAACCTCTTCTCCGTTCTGCTCCCGGGGTTTGGGGCACACGTGCACTTGCGCCCAGCGTGTTTCTTAAGCATCTGGGTCTGGGACTTGAACCATGGCCAGCCCTGTGGGAGTCCAGAGACATACGGCTGCTGTTTTCAATAGAAAAGCTCCTTAACGTACCCTTGCACGTTTGCGGGTTCGGATGGTGAGTGCGACAGAGGGCAAGAGGACCAGATTCAACTGAGTACTGAGAACTCACCGAATGATGGTTACCGGGAGGGGGGAGGGATCCTGAAGGCCCGCTGCAAGGGACACTCGCGGGGCAGGTGTCAGGAAACCACCGAGCACTGTCCAGGCCTCGGACCTTCTCATTCGGGGCAGTCCTCTGGTCAGCCGGTGGAGTTCAGCTCCGTTTCAGAGGAGGAACTTGAAGTTCAGAGAAGTCAGGGGATCGCTGAGGCTCACAAAGCCACTAAATGCCAAAGGCAGAATCCCAGCGATCCCAAGTCTATTTCCTTTCCATAGTAAAGGAATAGAGGGCCAGCCTGTGGCCTAGTGGTTAAGGGAGCGGGATCCCACATGGCCGACCAACGGTTCAAATCCTGTCCCCAGAGACTTGGAAATCACTCCGGTGCATGTGTGCATGCCCAGCGTCCTGACAGATGGAGAGATGGAGATGGCGACGTGACCTCTCCTCATGGTGCGGCGTTCTCTTCCTCTCCGTCTCCCCCTTCCCTCTCTCTCTGCTGAGTGCTCGCACCTTCTAGCAATTAAAAACACACCTGAAAAATGATTCAGCCTAACAGGCACACATGCCATATCTCACACGTCACCGTTCAGGGATGTAGACCGCTGGGTAGAAATCGCAAAACTTTACATTGGATGGGTTCCTTTTGTGGCTGCAGGTTGAAGAGGGATTCAAAATACCCTTACCCAGATGGGAACCAGCAGTTAGCGTAATGGCTATGTCGCTGGACTCCCACGTAGTCGACCACGGTTCGCGTCTTGGACCCGGTGGCGTACAACTCACGCCGGGCGCGTGTGCGTGCGTGCCCAAGATCCCGAGAGGAGAATGGAGGAGAAGGGATTGCGGCGTGACCATCCCCCCTGGGGGGTGATTTCTCGCTTTCTGTCCATATGTCTCTGTCTGTCTGGCGAGCGCATGCGCCCTATAGCAAAAAAAAAAAAAAAAAAAAAAAACCTCTCCAAAAACAAAACAAAACAAAAAACAAAACAAAACAAAAAAATACCCTTACCCAGCACCCACAGTCCCTGTCTCCGGGGTGCCGTTTGTCTCGTCTTCTCGTCACGCTCACTGTTGGTGAGAGTGCCACTCCGAAGAGAGGAGACTCTTTTGAATTAGAGTACTTTTTAAAATTAATAACCCTGCTAACCTCTAAGGAACCAGGCAACTTTTAAAAATTTTTTTTCCGTTTTAGAATTATTTATTTTATTTATTATTCTTATTTTTTAGTTCGCTATGGGGCATGAGTGTTCACTAGAGAGAGAGAGAAAGAGAGAGAGAAAGCAAGCTGCCAGGTCTGGGACTTGAACTGTGGTCGGCCATGTGGGAGTCCAGTGCTTGAACCACTACGCCACCTGCTGGCCCCAACTTAAAAATCTTTGACTTCTTTGATATCACAACAAGGGAAGTTGCTAGAAAATCTTTTGATTTAGATTTTTCATGTTTATTTTAGGCTCTACAAGAGAGTAGGGGTGTCTTTTAGGACGTCTGAGCTCAGTAAGAGTTTGTTGAGCTTTGGGGAAGAGGAATGAAGAAGTATAACCTTGATTATAAGAAGCTTCTTAGAACTGTCTCCTCTTCTTAAATTTTTTGCGGTTGGAAAAACCGGGGCTGCTGCCTTTCAAGAACAAAAGAATATTTGCTTGGAGCTAATGATTTTCTTCAGGGCATTTGAGTAAAGGGAACAAAGAGTCACAAAAGGAAAAAAAAAAAGAGTTGGAAGTCGGTTGAAGTGTCACGTTGCGATTCTGTTTTACAGCTTTATGAGGCCTGATTACACACCGCGGGCGGGCGCACAGGAGTGCACAGTTCCCGTGCTGCCGAGAGAAGCCCGAGAGGCGGCAGGCACGGGGTTGAGCACAGGCCACAGGCCCCCAGGTCTCCCTGTGCCTCTCCCTCTCCTTAGGACTCTTCGGGGTCCCAGAACACCACTGACCTGCTTTTGTCACCCTGGGGTAGTTTGCATTTTGTAGATTTTTTTATTTTTAATTTTGCCAGAGGGTACTCGTACTTGCCCGAGAGAGACAGAGTCAGGGATGGGGAGGGAGAAAGCACCTCCCACGGGCATGGTTCCGTAATCCCTTCTCCTTGTTCTCCACCCTGTTGGGATTTGGGCATGCACACACACATGCCTGGCGTGTTTCCTCAGGACACCAGGGTTGGCCAGGTGGGATCTGGCTGCCTTCCCACCGGCCGCGGAGCTGGTGCTGTAGAACTCGGTGTAGATGGAACCAGACAGTGTGTGCTCTGCACACGGAGCCTGTTTTTTCTTTTCTTTTGGACCCATAATTATCTTGAGATTCACCCACGCTGTTGAGTACGTCGCTAGCCCATGCCTTCGTACTGCTGAGCGCTGGCCATCCCACGGTGACACCGCAATTTGCTTACCCTCTCATTGGGTGATGGACATGGTTTTAATTCCACCTTTTACTCACGGAGAAGTTGAGGGCCAAGGACAGCACGTCTCCAGAAAGAGGACTTGGCCGAGGTCCGCACCGCGTTTGGTGGGCGATGAGTGATCTGTTAGCTAGGAGGCTGGGCCAGGAGGCTGGGCCAGGAGGCTGGGCCAGGAGGCCGGGCAGGTTGCAGGCTGCAGGTCGGGTTGGCCTGTTCCGTCTGCTATGACCTTCCCTTTGACATGTCTAACTCGCCAGCTCTGCGTCTGTAACACCAGGGATTTGAAAAGTGTCACACGAATTGTTTCTACATATATTCAAACCCCTTTCTGTGTCATTTTTGGCTGAAGACGAGATACCGTAAGTAACCGACGTGTGACTCTCAGTGGGTAAGGTAACCCACACCCGTGCTGGCCAGTCTTTTCCTGCCTGGATTCTTAATCTCACCCCTCCTCTCTTCTCAGGGACCCAGAATGTCAAGGGTCTCCTCCTCCTACGAGTTCTACAGCCTCAGAGCACAGCTTGGGCCCTGCCCCCTCCCCGGCTGTGTAGGCCTCTGGTTCTCACCACGTGTCCCCTTCCTTCTGAGCGTCCTTGAAGGAGGGGCCTTTCCTCCTCCTCTCCCTTCCCTCCCATTCCTTTCTCTGCACACTGGCATGGCCGACGGACTCCCCGATACCGAAATGTTCCCTCTTTGGCCTCCACGGGTGACTGTCCTCGCTCTGTGTATCTGCCTGAAACGTAGTACCAGGTTTCCTATAGGAAGAGGTTCCAGGCCGGCCCGTAGTGCGGTAACGAGCTGTGCAGAGCTGGATCCCACGTGACCGACTGTGGTTTGAATCCCAGCCCCAGTGGCTCAGAGAGCGTGCCAGCTGCCTGTGTGTGCAGGGCAGATCTCGATGGAATGGAGAAATGGGAAAGGATCGTGGCACGCTCACGCCCTGTCGGGGTGCGCTCTCTTTCTCTGGCGAGCACACGTGCCCTCTGGCAATTACAGAGAAAAAGGAAGAATTCCCAGCTCATTTTGGGCACTCAGGAAGTGCTGTTGAAAATACTCTTGGCATGGCCCTTGCCACGTGGAAGTGCTTTCAGTTGCTGGCTTGGGGGCGTGTCCGATGGTAACCACGAGGCTGTCCCAGGCTAGCGCGCCTGCCTGGCCGACCGAGAGAAATCACTTCCTTGAGGCTGTGGGCAGCTCTTCTATTGCAAATCTGACATTTTCTTGTCCGACAGGTGTGCATTAGGAGAATGCCCTTGCATCCGGACAGAAGGGGGGCCCGATCAGACACAAGCTTACTGAGGCAGCCACAGCTACAGTGCAGCTCAGCACGTGCGGGGACCGCAGGGGAGCCCCCCCGGCTGTGACAGTTCTCCGGGGGCTTTATCGCCCTTGGCACTGGGCATCTCTCCCATACGCCCTGGGGTGCGGGGTCCCAGGCGTCTCTCCCGTGCGCCCCGGGGTGCGGGGTCCTGGGCTACGCCTCGGGGTGCGGGGTCCTGGGTGTCTCTCCCGTGTGCCCCGGGGTGTGGGGTCCTGGGCTACGCCTCGGGGTGCGGGGTCCTGGGTGTCTCTCCTGTGTGCCCCGGGGTGTGGGGTCTTGGGCGTCTCTCCTGTGCACCCCGGGGTGTGTGGCAGCAGCTCTGGCTTCTACCTCCTGGACGGCAGAGCATACTCTGACTCCTGTTCAGTAAGACAACCAAGTACGTCTACAGACATTGTCATGCGTCCTTGTGTGCATGTACGCGTGTGTGCATGAGAGAGAGATGGAGAGAACCAGCCACGGGCGCTGTGGTGTACATGCACTTAGGGAGGTCGGGTTAAGAAGAGGACAAGCGTTCCCATCCCGCTCTGGAAGTGACAGCCATTGTGTGGGTACAGGTCGGTGTGCCTAAGGGGCAGGGAGCGGAGGGTGGAGGAGCAGTGGGTCAGGAGTGCGGATGCCCCAGGAGGGTCTGCAGGAGGGTGGAAGGGGGCAGGGGGTGTTGCAGGGGGTCCTTGGGAACCTCTGAGAGGAGAGGCTGCCGCCTGGGATGGGAGAAGGGGAGCGCCTCGTGTAAGTGCGAGCCCCCCACCTCAGCTCTCCCTCCGTCTCAGCTCTCCCGGGCCGGTCGGAGTTCCAAAGAGGAGAATCGCTTGTTCTTGGGGAGATGGGACGTGGGGAAAGGCTGGCGTAAATCCTGGAGGGGAGACTTCAGTGTCACACAGAAATCAGGCCGAACACCCCCAAGGTTGCCTGTTTGCATTTTAGTGTTCTTAAGCACTCAGGGCGTGGGACATGAAATATGGCAGGTATTTGATTTAAAAAGCCGGCACAGATTTAATGTCCTGATAAAATGTATTAAATCTTTTAAGGTTTTAATGAATCTAGTATGTGTTTCATAAATCAAGAACTCTGCTAAGCTGTCTCCTGGTTTAATAAGAGTAAACTAGGAAATTGCTCTGAGCAGAAGCAAACTACATTTATATCACATCGAAAAGTAATAGATTTTTAAGCTGAGGGGGTCTTTCTGGGCCTTTTAAGCTGTTTGCTTATTGCATTGCTCCAACTCCTTCAAATATTAAACCACGGCAAACACGTGCTTCACCGTATCAAGCTGGGAGCGAGCAGGAAGGTGCACAGTGCTGCAGCAGAGCAGAAGCAAGGCCTTGTCTCCTCGCCGGCCGGCCCAGGCCGAGGGCTGCTTGGGGGACTGGCTTTGTGTATCTGGGCTTAAGTGTTTGGTTAAAACTCATTATTCATGGTCCCTAAATTCCTGCACCCCTCTGCCCTCACCCACCCCCGTGCACATTGCGGACTGGAGGGCCGAGTGTCTTGTTTACGTGGACTCGGGGACTCTGGACGGCTTGGCTGGGGCTGTTCCGACCGTCGGTCCGAACAGACTTGCAGACGCTCCTTCCGGCCTGAGCCCAAGGGCTGCGATGTTGGCTTTTGCTTCTTTTCCTTCCCCGATCCCACTGCTCAGGCTCCAGGGGGTGAGACGGGGCATTTGGGGTGCAGGTGGGACAGATGGACATCGGAGCAGGCTGGACTCTGGGGTCTCGATGGGCTGAGGTTCTGGGGCAGGACGTGGGGCGGGGAGCTGGGGGAGTGATGGCGAGGAGTGGGGGACATTCCTGTGCACAAAGGCTGGCCAGGCCGAGCTCTGCGGGAGGGAGAGGGCCCCTGAAGCTCAGCGTGGAGAAGCCGTCCAACCTCATTAGCTGTCACGGCAACAATACTGATCTGGCAATAAAGGCGATTCGGAACCTGTTGGTCATTAATCACCCGCCTGACAGTTGCGAATGGAAGTGGAAAACCTCACCCCCCTCCCGGCCCCCTCCCGGCTCTGGAGTCTCGCGGTATTCTGGGATGTGTGGGTCTTGGGCTCTGGACTGGCTTCTCCTTGGGCTTCTCAGAGCCCTTTTCAGCCAGAGAGGCCCCAGTTGGCCACAGCCCGGCTGATGGGTGCCCAGAGCCCCGGGAGCGAGGAAGTGGAAGAAGGCCCGACTGCGACCTCGCTGGGACCTTGCAGGGACTTGGCACGCAGGCTGGTGGAATGGGGAAGTCTGTTCTCAGCTGGGGGGGCTCTCCACACCTGCCCAGTTCCCTGGCATTCGCCCCCTCTGTCACTGAGTGCCCACCCCCCCTCCCTGGCACTCCCCCCCGTCACTGAGTGCCCCCCCACCCTGGCACTCCCCCCCTCCGTCACTGAGTGCCAACACTGAGGCTCCTTCCCGCCCTTCCACCCGCAGGCCAGCCCTGGGCCCTTGCTGTCAGGAGCAGTTGTCATCTGAGCCATGGGGCTTCCCCTCTGGGAGGCGCTGGTGTGCCGGCCTCCCCGGGGTGATGTGAGGTGACAGTGAGTGTTGGCTGTGAGGGGCGGTCAGGACCAGGTGGAGGAGAGTCGGCCCGGCAGCTCTCCTGAACCTGCGCGAGCTTGGTTGCCGGGTCCGTCTCTCTGGGCATTGGACAAGAGGAAAGAGGGACCCGTTAGGGGATGGAAGAGGGGACATCTAGGACCAGAGGCGGGGGTGGGGGGACTCACACCCTTTGCAGGTTCCCTTTGATGTACCTGAGCACATGCCGGGCTTTCTGAGGTGGAAGGAGGGCCTGAGGACTGGGAGGATCTGAACTGGGGCCTGGGCAGAACTGACTCACGAACCGGGACGGGACTGGACGGGAGCCGGGACTGCGGGTGGGAAGGCATCAGAGCGCCGCTGGGAACTGACTGTCGGGGAGCTGAGAGTTGCAGCACAAGTGGTCCAGTGGTCTAGAGTCGCCCTCCTGTCCCCACGATCTTCCTGTGCCCTGGGGGTCCTGAGGGATGCCAGCCGCGGCCACCCTGGTCGGGGTCCCTGCCTTCTCTCCGGCTCCTCTCCTCGAGCTGCTCAGTCCAGCAAGCGTCAGGGGCCTGGTCCCTGCCACAGCGGGTCCGCCTACACCACGTGGGCGCATCGCCGTGGCAGCCCAACGGGAACAAAAGGGAAAAGGGTGTCCCAGGCCTGCTCCCCAGTTTCCCAGACACCCCTCTTCCCTTCACCTCTCAAGTTTTCTCTAGCATTATGGTTTCTCTACTGCAGCCACACTTGGAATACCTGGGAGCGTCAGGAAGTAGGGACGCCTGAGACACATTTCCGGATAGCTCCGTACAACTGCCTGGGGTCGGGGACCACACAGAGGTATTTTTAAAAGTTCTTCAGGTGATGCAGCTCGGGCTGAGAACGACGGGTGTACTTTTTTTTTTTTTTTTCAGTTTTTCTATAGGGTGCATGCATGGAAAGAGACAAAGAGACAGAGACGGAGAGGGAAAGTGAGACATCACCCCCAGGGACGATGGCCACGCTGCAATCCCTTCTCCTCCATTCTCCTCTCGGGATCTTGGGCACGTACGCGCATTTGCCCAGTATGATTTTGGAGCCACTGGATCCAAGACTTGAACTGTGGGGTGAGCTATGAAGGATTTCCGAGCCTTAACCTCCACACCACCTGCTGGGCCCCGCTGGTGTAATGCTTTTATTTATCTATCTGTGCATTTTTTGAGAGGTTTTTGCTATAGGGCGCATATGCTCACCAGAAAGACAGAGAGAGACAGAGAGACAGAAAGCAAGAAATCACCCCCCAGGGAGCATGGCCACCCCGCAATCCCTTCTCCTCCATTCTTCTCTCTGGATCTCGGGCATGCATGCACATGCGCCCAGTGTGAGTTTAAGCCATTGGATCCGGGACTTGAATCGCGGTTGACTACATGGAGGTCCAGCGACATAGCCATTACTGCTGGTCCCTATTTATGCATTTTTGCTATAGGGCATGTGCGCTTGTCAGAGAAACAGAGAAAGTGAGAAATTATTCCCCCGGGGGGATGACCACACTGCAATCCGTTCTCTTCCATTCTCCTCTGAGGAATTTTGGCACACACACACACACACACACACACACACACACACACGCCTGGCATGAGTTTCAAGCTGCTGCGTCTGGGACTCGAACTGTGATCGGCCATGTGGTAATCCAGCCCTTTAACCACTACGCCACCTGCTGGTCCCCACGGGTGTATTGCTTTTAAGCTCATCCTGTCAGTTTGCTCTGTGGTATTTTTGTTTCTGAGGTCCACCTTGCTGGGAGTGCCCTCTTCTTCCTCTGCCATCCACTCGCTCACTCACTTGCTCACTCGCTCACAGGGCCTGCAGCACTGCCGTCTTCCTGCCAGACCCCTGAGTCACGGCCTGCGGGCGCTCCCCACGTGCCTGGCACATCGTCTCAGACAGGTTCTTGCAGCGTTGCCCAGGCCAGTCTGGAGCTTGCAGTCTGCCTCTCTCGGGCTCCCCGAACAGTTGGGGGTGCAGGCGCACACCACTGCAGCCGGCCCTTCGCTCGGAACAGCAACCAGGCCTCCCGTGGGCCCCGCTCACAGAGCACGGCACCTCAGCCTGCACCACTGTGGCCGGGCCTCCTCGGCCTGTTTGGAGTCAGCTGGTGCCACTTGTACCAGGTCCTATACCGCGCAGGACTCGGCACTGTTTGGACCGAGAAGAAGCCCAAGATGCAGCTTTTAGCTGGGGACATGACACACACATGTGCACACATGTGCACACGCACACACAGTTCCTGTGTAAAGGCTGAACTGTCCGATAGACACTGCGGAGCTGCAGGAAGTCAGAGAGGAGCCAGCAGGACCGGAGCAGTGAGCACGGCTGTGGGAGGCAGGGCTTGGCTGAGCTCCGAGGGTGCTGGGGTGGAGGAAGGGCGGGACAGCGGGCGGAGGGTGAGCAAAGGAGCAGAGCTAGGGTGACAGGGCACGTGCTGGCCCAGGTCCCAGCCCACTCCTACAGCTCTGCTGTGAACCCCAGCAGTCACCTCGTCCTGGGCCACGCACCTTCCTGCGTTGTCGCTGGTGCTGTCAGGCATGTGGACGTCAGACGCGAAGGTGCCACGGCGTGACTGGGCAGGATGTCCTAAGCTGGGCCTCTCCTGCAGAGCCTTTGGCAATACTCCTGAGCAGGACCAGCCGGTGGTGTAGTGGTTACGTGGCTGGGCTTCCATGCAGTTGACTGCGGTTTGACTCCTGAACCTGGTGGCTTAAAACTCGTACTGGGTGTGTGTACGTGTATGCCCAAGATCCTGAGAGGAGAATGGAGGAGAAGGGGTTGCAGTGTGGCCAACCCCCCTTGAGGGGTGATTTCTTGCTTTCTGGAAGCTTCTACAGTGCCCTGAAATGAATGTGTAGCCAGGAGGGTGGTCGGTCTCCTAGCCAGTGACTAGCTTGTCCGAGTGGGCACAGTCACCCGGGAGACACACAAGGCTCAGATACCTCTTGCTGCCTGCCTGTTACTGCCAAGCTGGTGAGAAAAGCAGACCTGTAAAAACGACAGGATGGGGACGGCAGGTGGTGTGGTGGCTGGGGTGCTGGACTCTTTTTTTTTTTTTTTTTTTTTTCTTTTTTTGGAGAGGTTTCTGCTATAGGGCGCGTGCGCTCGCCAGACAGACAGAGAGAGACAGAGAGATAGAAAGCAGGAAATCACCCCCCAGGGGGGATGGCCACGCCGCAATCCCTTCTCCTCCATTCTCCTCTCGGGATCTTGGGCACGCACGCACACGCGCCCGGCATGAGTTTAAGCCGCCGGGTCCGGGACTCGAACCGCGGTCGACTACGTGGGAGTCCAGCGACATAGCCATTACGCTAACTGCTGGTCCCGGGCGCTGGACTCTTATATGACTGACCATGGTTTGAGTTCCAGACCTCTGCTTTCTCACCATCCCTCTCCCTCTCTCTCTGGTCAAATTGAATAATAATAATAATAATAATAATATATAAAAAATTAAATAGTTAATTAAAAAATAACCATACTTAAAAAAATTAAAAAGGCGGGAAACGACAGGACACTACCAGGGCGCCTGCCGGAGGCTGATTGGAGGAGACGCCTGCTGTCCACGTCTGTGTACCTTCTCAGACGCTTCATGTGCTGTGACATCCTGGTCGCATGTCATTCGCCCCCATGATAAATCCCTGAAGTGGACCCAGCTGCTGTGGTGCCGTGGCAGTCTGGTGTCCTGCAAAGCTGGAAGCCACAGGGCCACCGCAGGTTTGGATCCCCAGGCTGGCTGGTACAGCAGGCGTGTGTGCACGTGCCCGAGATCCCGAGGAGCGACCGCGCTGACGAGACTCTGCGGAGGGTGTTCTCGTTCCTCTCACACTCGTGTGCACTCTATCACAGAATAAAAAGTCTCTGAGTTAGAAATCACATAGCGCCACAGCTTTCCCCTCCTATAAGGGGGAAACTGAGGCAGGCTGTGTGGGGTCTCTGCCTGGTCACACAGGAAGTGGAGGGGCTGGACCCCAGAGCCCTTGTTACGGTCCACATTCTTCCTGAGTCTCTGGGTGGGGAGAGTGAGAGGCAGAGGTCACAGAGCACTGTGCAAAGCTGGGGTGGACGTGAACCGGCAGGAGAGGACAGGCAGGCCCCTGTCCCAGGAACAGCCCCTCCGCGTGTTGTCCCCATGAGGAGAGGCCTGGACAGGGGGTTTGGGGGGTGAGGTCCCGGTAGGGGCAGCCGGCCGAGTCGTAAAGGAAACATCAGCTTTTCCTTCCTGTCTGTGGAGGCCGGCCGCCCACTGGTGTGAGGCTGGAGCGGGGCAGTCTGGGAGGTGGGTGGCTGGTGGGACCACAGGCCTCGGGCAGACTCTCAGCACGTGCTCGGGGTCCAAGCACTGGGCCTGAAAACACTCGAGGACAACACCCAATGCCTGAGGCAGAAGGTCACCTCCCGAAGCCATCCAGGCCTTCCAGCCAGGCCTCGAACGGGGCTCCATCCCCTGAGGCCCAGCGGGGGGGAGCTCTGGTCTCCTGCCAGGTGAGGACATGCAGGGAACTTTCCATGTCCCAGTGCAGAGGGCAGATGTGGGGACTGTAGTTGGCAGCGGGGCCAGGCTGGCCTCTCCATGTGGCTTCCTGGCCAGGATGCCAGCGTGAATGGGTCCCAGTAAACGCAGTCTCAGAGCCCCGGGTCTGAGGGGGGCGCCGAGAGCCTGCGTTTCAGCCGGTGTTGATGTTGCTGGCTTCATTTAGGGCCACACTTTGGAAACTGGCCGTTGGAGGGTCATTGGTGGGAACTCACTGTCCTGTACCCTGCCCTGGGTAACAGCCTTCCCCATGCTTTCTGCCCGAGTCTTCCCGTCCCAGACCACTTTACACCCGCTCTGCCTTCCCGGACACTTTCTCTTCTTAATATATTAATGAAAAATATTTCTTCCATGAGAGAGAGCTGCAGAGAGAGACACAGAGAGAGAGACAGCAACCCAGCAGGGCCTTCCTGCCGTGATCCACCCGTCTCAGCCGGCCAGAACTGGGAGTGCACGCATGCCCTGTGTGCTCAGGGAGGCCCCGGGATGTGAACTCATGGCCTTTCCCACCGAGGTTCAGTGGCGTTTCAGTGGAGCCACCGCCTGGCCTCTTTCCTGGACATCTTCAGGCCTGACGGCCCCTCTGAAGCCTCCTCCGAACTCCCCCAGAGCTGCTGCATGGCCCCAGCACTCACCGGCCATGGCACTTTCTCCAGCGGGTGACCACTGTGCCTGGGAGGCCAGCCAGCGCTGTGGGTGCGGTGTGGGGGCAGGGCCAGGTCTCCCCGGGGGGCCGAGTCTGGAGTCAAGTCTGCTCTCCTTCGTCACCTTCTCAGTCGGCCAGCGCGCCCTGCTGGGCCCAGCCCTCGCCGGGCTCTGTTTCTAGAACAATAAGATGGATTCCGTTCATCTCCTAAGAGTGCTGAGTTCCGGAGTGAGTGCTCTCCTCAGTCAGGCTGGCCAAGGGGCCATTGATTGGAGTCCGGTGACAGTGGCTTCTCGGGAGTCCTGGATCCGGGCCCACTTCCGGACAACTTCTTTCAACTTTCTTTCATGTGCTGCAACTTCACGGTCATGCCAGTTTCCAGTGGCCCCTCAGAGACGTGGGCGGGGAGGGGAGGAGGCCAGGGCAGGGGCCGGCTGGAGCGGGGTGGGGCTGCGGAGGTGTCGCTGTCAGAGTCTCCCGGGTCGCAGGACACACAGGGACCCCGCCAGCAGACTCGTGGTAAGGAGCCCCACGTGTGAGCACCTGCGGCCCACAGGCAGGCTCACAGACCCTTTATGCCTCTCCCGCTCCCGCTCACACTCACGCTCACGCTCACACTCATACTCACAAGTACTTACCCAATTAAGGCCGCCAGCGCTGCGTGCCGGGCTGTGCGGAATGGTGCTCCTGCGTCCGGCCTCATTAACCAGCGCGCTAACAATGCGGCCCCTGGCACTCCCGGCCCTGTGGCTGTGGTCATTAATCACCGGCTGACAGCGCCGAGCTGAAGCCGGGCGTGCACGTGGGTGTGCCTGGTCCCCCTCGCCGCAGTCAGGCTGGGGACAGTTTCTGTGACTGCCTGCGAGGGCTCTGTCCCGGCCGGGGGCAGCGGTCACGGGGCTGCGCCCCCTCTCCTCCCGTGGCTGGGAAAAGAAGCCGGGCCTAGGAGAACCAGGAGAGGAGCGTGTTGTTTTTGGCCTGCTCGTGCCCTCGGAGGCCCGCTCTACTGAGCCTTATTTTTATACTCTGTCCGACGGCCAGGAAAATTCTTCTACTTTCTGAAGGAAGCCTGAAGGACAGCAGGAGCTGGCTCCGCGGCAGCAGCTGGGGCGCGTCTGCGAGGCGTGGCTCTCCCCGCCAGCCGGGCCTCGACCCGTGTCTGCTAGACGTGGGGCTCCTCCCCGCAGCTCAGGCCCGAGTGTCGCCAGGGCTCCTGAGCCTCTGCAGGACCGAGAGGAAGGACTGGCTTCCGCTGGAGCCCGTTCTCAGCTCCTTTAGAACCAGTCTCTCTTCCATGAGAGAGCGAGACGGAGATGTGGCGGGGTGGGCCTTTGTGCTGGGCTGCACGCCCCGTCTCAGCGGGCCCCCCACCTCAGGCATGTGTGTGCCTGGCGTGCTCAGGGAGGTCCGAGGGTGTGAACCCAGAACCTTCCCATGTGGATCCAGGCGTGCTGCCACCGTCCCCCGCCCAGCCCTGCGTCACTCACTCACTCACTCGAGAACTGTGTACTGAGAGCCCGCGACGTGCCGGGCAGGACGACGCAGGATGGCAGTGAGTGCGTGGCTGGGGCCTGCCCTGGTGTGGCTACGTTCAGTGGGGGAGAGACCATCTCCCAGGGAGCCCCAGCCTGTGGCGGGGAAGTGCTCCCGCCCTGGGTTCCTGGTGTGGGGGTCGCCCTGCCAAGTCCCCCCAGGCGCTAACTCGGGGCTGCCTGTCCTGGGGAGATGCTCATTTCAGAGCTTCCCTAACCTGGGCCCTCCTCCCCCTCAGTGGCCTCCGTGTCACTCCCGCAGACCTGTCTCTGTCCACTGGAGCAGCCACTTCCAGACACTGGACACCGAGGTAGCAGCCCGGCTGTCTTCTCCTTAACTCCAGGAGCGACTTCAGGGAGAGGTTCAGCCACCAGGGCCAGCTGGTGGAGGGAGGAGGTCACCGCGGCTGGGCCTGGGGTCTCCTCTGCCTGTGTCAGGTGTGGCTGTGGTAGCCACAGCCCCCAGTCCTTCCCGGACTGTACATGGAGAAACGAAACAGAGAGGAAGCTTCTGGAACATCAGGCTTCCAGGCCATCAGGAGACGGCGTCCTCCTTTCTCTTTCCTCATCGCTATTTCTTTTGTCCCTCCTTTGAGTCTCACCCTTGGGTCTCTTCTCTTGCCCAACTAATGACCTGGGTTTGAAGACATGGACAAATGTTTTAGCCCTTTAGTGGTTTTCAGTCAACTTCAATGACTCTTTCTTTCTTTCTTCTTCTCTTTCTCTATTTTTGGTTTGCTACAGGCCATGTGCACTCACCAGAGAGAGACAGAGAGGGAAAGTGAGAAATCACCTCCCGGGGGGTGGCTGTGCCACAGTCCCTTCTCCTCCATTCTCCTCGTGGGATTTTGGGCACGCATGCACACACACCCTGCATAATTTTCAATCCACCAGGTCCTGGATTTGAACCACACAGTTAGCCATGTGGAGTCCAGAGCCTTAACCACTATGCTACTGGCCGACCTTCAGTTGCTATTTCAGCATAGCAAGCATTGGGCGATTTTCCACCATGTGCTTGGAACTGTCCTGGGTGCTAGGGAGGTGAAAGGAGTAACACCCTCCCGCCTTTCGGAAACTTCTGGCCCAGTGTGGGGAGACAAGACGTTCTCACACAGAGGAGGACCATGAGAGAGAAAAATAAGGAGTTTGCTCTTTGGGGCAAGGGGAAACTGTGACGGTGGGGTTTGAGCTCTTTGGGGCAAGGGGAAATCGTGATGGTGGAGGTTCAAAACGAGGGCAGAGAATTTGGGAGCAGGGAGAGGCTCATTAGGAAGAAGGAGCGACCTAGGGAGTGGTGCGCTGTCCCTTCGGCTCCCGGGAGGCGTCCTGGCGTGGAGAGGCTCGAGGGCCCTGGGCGGTGACCTGCGCTGGGCTGAGGTTTCGGCCCTCACGGGAGAGCCAGGGAAGCCGCGCGTTTCCCAGAGCAGGAAACGCTCTCCCCTACGCTCCAGCTGAGAATTCTTTTTCCGGGGCCGAGCAGAGGCTCCGTGGTAGCACGACGCTCTCGGAGGCTGGCCACACGGCTTCCCAGGCTCCTGTGTTCCCAGGTCACGTAGGTGACCTCCCTGAATACACCAGGCCCATGATCTGAGGGTAGACTGCGGCGTTGCGATCCTAGGGATCTAGTCTCCTGTCTCTATCTCTCTTACTCGTAGATGAAAAGAAAGAAAGAAAAACCATTATCTTTTTGGAAGAGAGAAGGTGAGTTTCCCTCAAGCTTTATACACTGGCAAGAACCCTGTGAGCACACGTTGACTCGTTGTTTCCTGTCCACACCACCAGCTGTCCACACTGCAGCTCCAGGGACCAGAGTGCCTCCAGTCTCCCCAGGGCCTCCCGCAGCTGGCTGGGGAGACCCTGTCCTGCTCAAGTTCAGTGTCCACCTGCCCCCCGCAGGCCTTGGTGTGCAGCTCATGTCTGGCCAAGGCCACTCTAGGCTGCCAGGAGTGGGGTGACTGGGCAGCCCGTGTCCAGAGACTCCACGCCCCTGTCTTCTCTTCCTTCTCTCACCCTCCCCTCTTCTGGAAGACCAGGGCTGGGCCCAGTTACTGAGTGTTTGCTTTTTCATGTGAAACTCAGTTTTTAAAAAGTTGACTTACTGGGACCAGCGGGTAGCGGGGTAGTTAAGGGGCTGGACTCCCACGTGGTTGACCACCGTTCGAGCCTCGGACCTGCGAGCTTGCTTTCTCATCATTTCCCCTCCCGCCCCCTCTGTCTCTCTCTGGTGAGTGCATGTACTCTACAGCAAATTAAAAAAAATAAAAGAGTTAAAATAAAAATAATTAAAAGAGGCTTAACAAAGGTTGATTTATTTATTTCTTCCATGAGAGAAAGATAGAGACCCTCCAGTGGCGTCTCCAGGCCTCGATCCCCCCCGGGCTCAGCCAGCTGTGACCCCAGGCTTGCATGGAGCCCCGGCATGCTGACGGAGGCCCCGGCCCTTCCCCTGAGGGTCTACTGCATCACCACTGAGTCACCGGTTGGTCCAGCTTTCGAGTTTCTGTCCTTCTGTGAAGGCACGGCTGGGAGGGAAAGTGCCTTCGACACAGGAGAATTTGGCTGGTGTCCGGGTATGGTTTTCTACAGCTTCAAATGGGGCGGGGCTTCAAAAAGTTCACGGAAAACGTACATTCGGAGAAAACCTATCCACAGATTAAAAAACATTTTTTTTTTTTTGCACCACAATAAATCCATACGTTTACTCCATTTTCCACAACATTTTTGAGTTCCCTCATGCCCTCCCCTCTTCCTCTGGCTGACTCGTTACCGCTCCGGTCTCCCGCAGAGCTCTCCCTGACCTGATTCCGGGTGGAGTGCCTTGCCTCGTCCTCCGCGTGTAACTGTGTGTTTGCGCATCGCTTCTCCCGTGACTTGGAAGTACACACTCGCTTAACTCTGTCTCCTTTTCAGCCCGAGGACCCCGTGCATGGAGGGGCCATGTGTCTTTCGCCCACTATCGTATCTGTATCCCCAGAGTCTAGCTCAGGGCCCTGCATGTCGCCGGTGCTCGGTAAACGGCAGTGAATGAAGGAGCCGGTGGTCTGGGGTCCACCTGGGAGCTGGCGAGGCACTTACCCAGGGCTCGAGGGCCTTCTCTACCTCTCTCTCTTTTATGGAAAGAAAGGGGGAGAATAAAATGGGGAATGTGAAGAATTCTTGGGACCCTCCCCCCCTCCTGGCCTGGGCCCATGGCATGTGTTTTATCTGCTCTACAAGAGATTGTGAGAGACACCCCTGGTCCCAGAGATCCAGTTCCCAGACCTCAGCTTTGAAAAAGACACCTGTAGGTGTTTCAAAAAGAAATCATATGTTCTTGACCCCCCTACCCTCCAGCTGCCTGATCTCGAAGGATCCTGAGTGGAAAACCCTCATTATGCTCAGTAAGCATGAGGAGCTGCAATCTGCCGGGAGACAGGAGGGCGGAAAAGGGAAGGGTGAGGGTCAGCTGGACCCCACGTGGCCAGCTGTGCAGTTCAAGTGTCAGACTCGGTGGTTTCAAAAACACACCAGGCACGTGTGTGTATGTGCCCAAAATCCCGAGAGGAGAACTGAAGAAAAGGGACTGTGGCGTGGCCATTCCCCTGGGAGTGATTTCTCACTTTCTCTATCTCTCTGCCTCTGTCTCTCTCTCTGGTGAGTGCACATTCCCTATAGCAAAACCTAAAATACAAAACAACAAAAAACCCATAAACAACAAAAAAGGGAAGGAATAGAAATACCTGACAGGTCCAGCAGGTGTCGTAGTGACTAAGGTTGCTGGACTCCCAAGTGGCTGGCTGCAGTTAGAGTCCTGGACCTGGAAGCTTGCTTTCTTGCTTTCTCTGCCTGTCTATCTGTCTCTCTTCCTTTCTCTCTGGTGAGTGCATGTGCCCTATGCCAAATTAAAAAAAAAATAAGTAAGTAAATAAAACAAGAATAAATCTTATATAAAGGAAAGAAATACCCCAAACTGGGCCATTTAAACAGAACAGAGGCCATTGGTTCACGATTCTGGCGGCCAGGAAGTCCGAAGGCTTTGGGCCCGCGTTAGGCCACCTCTGGCGCTACATTGCAACACGGTGGAGGGCAGGACAGGAAGGTGACAAGTGCAAAGAAGAGGCCACAGCATGCCCACCTCCTCTGTCTGTCTTCCCACACTCCCAGCTCATTGGATGGTGCCCTCCCATTCAGCCTCTTAAAGGTCTCACCACCTCCCAAAGCCAATACACCGGGGTCCAGGCTTCCAGGACATGAACTTTTGGGGGACCGACCACTATCCACACATAGCAAGGTGCCAGCGAAGGGGAGATGTTAGCATCAGGGAGGGAGAGTGGGAGAAAACCCTTAACTTCCTGCTTCCTTCCTTCCTGAGGCTCGTCCCACCTAGAAGCCTGGGCAGGTAGAGGCGGGAGCTGGGAGGCAGAGGAGAGAGCACGCCCGGAGGTGCTGATGTGCTGAGGGAGGGCCCTTCCCTGGTGGCACTTCTCCCAACGGCTGGTATTTGGAATTCTGGGGTAGTTTTGGTGGTCTCCATGTTTGCAGGGAGTTCCAAACAGTTAGTATCTTGAGACTTGGGATGCTGGACCTCCTGCTGCTCGGGAAGGTCCTGCCCGATCAGGACAGTCTCACCCCCGTTGTCACCAGGGCTGTCTTAGAGAAACGCTATGCACTAAGAGGAACACAGGGACCTCGATGCTTTGTCCCCTTGGGGATAGACACCCACAGTTCCTGACCCCAGAGCTCCTGCAGCGCCTGGAGGAAAAGCAGAGAGGCCCTGCCTGTCCACTGGACGCGGGTCCGGCACTCGGAGAGAGCCCTCCCAGCCCCCTCTGCGGCCCTGAGCTCTGCGAGGCTGGCCCTGCTCACTGCGGCCAGGCCGGTTCCACACGTGGGCTGCAGGCAGGCAGGGAGAGCGGCATGCCTGCAGCGGGCCCGGGCGGCTCCTGGGGCTGGGGGGAAGGTTTCTGGGGTGCCGCGTGAGGGGGAAGTGCTGGGGGAGTCAGAGCAACACGTTCCAGCCTGCAGGGAGGACGGCGCTGGCAGCAGAGAAATCCATCCAGCGGAGCCAACCCTCATTAATCATCCGGGCGGCCCAACTGCCAGCTCCTTTCAAGATCTTTCACGAAGGGTTTTCACCCAAAATAGAGTTGAAAATGTGCTGGGCCCTACTCAGAATCTCATCAGTCTGGGCATTATGGGACGTGTCAGGCAGGCTGTGACAGACAAGGCCCACTCTGTGCAAGGGGTCCTGACTCCCCAGCCTGTCATATCAAGCGCCTGATCAAATTTGACAGCTTCATTTGTACCTACAGAATAGATAAAAGGGGCTGTTCATTGAAACAAATGGAGGGGAAGGGGTGGGGAGGGAGGCGAGGGTGAGAGGGAGCATTCGTGTGTGTGTGTGTGTGTGTGTGTGTGTGTGTGTGCGTGCATTGTGTGTGTGTTGGGGAGATGGGGAGGGTTTCGGTCAGGAGAGAGAGGTGCGAACGAGGCTGCTGAGACACTGTCTCCACCTCTCCCCATGAAGGGAGGGGCCGGGGGAGACAGGTGAGTACCCAGAAGGCACTGGGAGTGAGGCTCCTAAGATCCCCTCTCTGTGCTCTGGGCCCTGGACCTGTAGCAGGCAGAAAGTGGCCCTGGTAGGGGCTGTGGGTGGTGCCCTGTGCCAGGAGACCCGGGAGGCCTCTGGGATAACCTTTCCAGCCCACCCTGCCCCTCCTGTGAGCTGTATTCCCAAAGGAGACCCCGTCCCTGCTGGGCCCTGCATGACGGTGGCGGCTGTGCCACTGCGCTGGCTCTGAGTGGCATTCGCAGGTGCCCTTGTGTTTCCTGCACCAGAAGCTAGCTGGTGTGACCTGGGGGGGTGTCCCCGTCGTAGCTGCACAGTCCCGCTCTGGGCCTGGTCAGGCTCCCCACTGGCCTTGGAAGCTCTTCTGCTGTGGGGCCCCGGGAACAAACCACTCCTAGCTTCCAGGGTGCTCCACACTCCTGTCCCTTCTTTAGCCATTACCCTACTTGGTGCCATTTGTAGGTGCCCGCGTTGTGTCCCAGCTAGGCCGTAGCAGTTCGGCGTGAGGGGCTGTGTCATGTGCACGCTCTGTCCTCCGGGAGCTTTTCACAGGACACCAGGGAGGGCAGCCCGCCCCGCAGTCAGGAGGGGCCGGAGACCGGGGCTGGCCGGTCTTCAGACATGGTGTCTGGCTGACGGAGCAGCCCACCAGCACACGCCTGCGGTACCGGGGCCAGTGCGGAGGCGAGCACGCTCGGGATTGAGGCTCCTTTCTCACCTGTGGTCTTCAGAGGAGAGGGCCAGAGGCTAGAGGGGCTTCTTGTACCCTGACCCCACCCATGTGGAGCCTTTAAGATGTTATTTTTTAAGGTTTTGCCAGAGAGAAAGAGACAGTGAGAGAGACAGTGGGAAATCACCGCCACCCCCAGGTGGATGGCCATGCTGCAGTCCCTTCTCTTCCATTCTTCTCCTGGGATTTTGGGCATATGTGCATACGTGCCCAGCATGAGTTTTAGGCCACTTGGCCCAGAGCTCAAACCGTGCTCTGCCGTGTGTGAGTGCGGCGCCTGTAACCACCACGCCTCCTGCTGGGGCCGAGCCTTTACTGACTTAGAAAGAGCCCTCTCCTCTACCTGCCCGCCCCAGGCTGGTGTGGGCCCAGGCCGGGTCTCATGGGTGGCCTGGTCCCTGCTCAGATGCAGTGGTCCTGGTGACTGGACCTCAGCTGTTTCTGATCTGACGGACTCAGTGGGGACCCTGCCTCTACCCCCTGCTGGCCTGTACCCCCTGTGTGTCCTGTACCAGCCTTGCACAGAGAATTGCTGTCGGGTAAAGGAATGCTCGCGTGTGAGGACTTAGCACAGGGCCTGGGATGCGGGCGCGCCGGCTCCCTGAGCCCAGACGCCGTGAACTGAGAGCGCATTCTCCTGAGGGCTTGTCAGCGAGTGGTCCTTATCACCCCGTATCAGTGTAAGCCTCACAGATCCAGCCCACCAGAAGCCAGCGCAGCCAGCGTCCCCATCCTCGTTAGGGGAGCGGTCCGTGCTGCCTCTGTGCTCACGGCGGTGGCTTTGCGACGCCAGGTGGAGGCTTGGCTCTGCAAAGGATGCAGAAGGCCTCAGATCTCTGTGAACCTCAGGTCTCAAAGCTGGGAGCCTGCAGTCCCAACTCCGCGAAGTCAGCCTTGCCTGGCTGGATCATTCCATCTGGGGCATGTGTGTCTCTCGCTTTCAAACATCCACTTTCTCCAGGTAAACAGGGCTCAGAGGGCCCGGGAAGAGCTTCGGTCGGAAGCCCATGGAAGCAGGGTGAGGTGAGCTGGGGCGGGAGAACGCCAGGATGTGTCCTGGGAGGTGTGTGCCACTGGGGTCTTGTCCCACCACAAACTCAGTTTCCTCTTGTGCACAAGGGGCAGGGCAGAAGCCCTGGTCAGCACCTGAAGTGAGTCCCCCCAGTCTCCTGTCCCCTGGGCGCCAGGGAGGGCAGCAGCCCACCTCTGCAGTGAGGGGGGGCTGGAGACCAGTGCTGGCCAGGGGGTTTTGAGCAGAAGTGACGTGTCATTTGGGCCAGAAACATGCCATTGCCATGCGAGAGCCTCCGGCTCTTCCTCTGCTGTTCTGTCGGTCGGCGGGCCTGATTAATCACACAGCACAGAGCATGCCTTAGGGTGGATCGGCGTGGTGAGACTGAACCACGGCCCCTGGTGACGAACCAAGCCTAAGCTAGGTGTTCCTGCGAGGGGATTTTGCAGACATGATTGGGGTCCTTTGTCAGTTGACTAAGTTGATTGAAAGTTGATCTAGGCTGGGCCTGATCTAACCAACCAGGTTCTTTTTTATTGGGAGAGGCTTTTGCTATAGGGCACATGCACTCACTAGAAAGAGAGAGAAACAGAGAGAGAGAAAGCAAGAAATCACCCCGTGGTGACGGCCACGCCGCAATCCCTTCTCCTCCATTTTCCCCTCAGGATCTCAGGTACGCACGCACATGCGTCCGGCGTGAGTTTAAGCCACCTGGTCTGGGACTGGAACTGCGGTCGACTCCATGAGAGTCCAGCGACAGCCATTACACCATCTGCTGGTCCCGAGTCAGGTTCCTTAGAAGAGGGCTTTGCCTTTCCCTGAGCTCAGAGACTCTCGGCTAGTTCATGTTTTTCCCATCCACCTGCCTGCCCTTGTGACAAGTGCCTTCCTTACCGTCCCACGGCTTCGGCTTTTCTGGGGGGACACTGGCTGGTGGGGACTCCTGCCAGTGCGCAGTGGGTCACAGCATGAGTGAGAAAGGCCTGTGTGCTGTTAGGCCACTGTGACTGGGGGTTAATTTGTCACTGCAGCAGAACGTAGACCATACTTCCCAGGCAGCCGTCAACAGAGCCCCTAGGACATTACGTCCACATTACTGTAGGCAGTTGGCCCTTTGTCTCCAAGGGCTCTGTGTCTTCAGATTTAACTAACTGTGGATAGACACACTGGGAAGAAAATTCCAAAAAGTTCAAAAAGCATAGCTCGATTTTGCCATGTGCCAAGGGCTACGCTGAATCTGTGTTGAGCAGAGTGAGCGTAGGTGCGGGTGAGGTCCCACAGGTAATCTGGAGGTGACGTGAAGTGTATGGGAGGGTGTGTGTCGGTTACAGCAAACACTCTCCCTGTCTGGGAGGGCCTTGAGCTTCTGCAGACGTGGGTACCCCTGGGGGTCCTGGAACGGATCCCGTGGATACGGAGATCTCTCTCCTACTCAACTGGAAGCTCCTTGAGGCGAGGCTAGTTACCCTCTCCTCTCCCAAACTCCCGGGGCAGACCAGACGCTGTCTGCAGGGGCGCTCTGTCCACGCTCACTGGCCGTCAGACCCACGGAGAGGCACTGACTGGCCTCTCGGTGCTTGGAGGCGGGGCAGGGCAGAGCTGTTCAGGCGTCTGGGGCCTCGCATGGTACTAACACACGCTGGCACAGACGAACCTCTCTGACAGACATGGCCGCCTTATTATTATTATTATTATTTTAATTGCTAGAGGATACATGCACTCACTAGAGAGAGACAGAGACAGAGAGAATGAGAGGGAGAAAGCACTCCAGTGAAGTGTGGTCGTGTTGCAATCCCTTCTCCTTTTCTCCATCCTGTTGGGATTTTGGCACACACGCATTTGTTTTTTTTTTTTTTAGAGGCTTTTGCTATAGGGCACGTGCACTCGCCAGACAGAGAGAGACATAGAGACAGAAAGCGATAAATCACCCCCCAGGGGGGATGGCCACGCCGCAATCCCTTCTCCTCCATTCTCCTCTCGGGATCTTGGGCACGCACGCACACGCGCCCGGCGTGAGTTTTAAGCCACCGGGTCCGGGATGCGAACTGCGGTCGACTACGTGGGAGTCCAGCGACATAGCCATTACGCTAACTGCTGGTTCCCACGCATTTGTGCCTGATGGCCGAAACTGGAACCACGGTCAGCCACGTGAGGTCTGCTTCTCTTAACCACCTAGGCAACGGGCTGGCCCCGCGTCCCCTCATTCTGTCTCTCGTAGTGTCCAGACTCATCAAGATATAATGTCTGAAGCTCCTTGGCTAAGCTCCGTGTTTCATGGACCGTGTTAGAACCCTGGCCCCGCGGCCCGCTGACCGGGAGATCCTGGGCGTGTTCCTTAACCTCTCTGACCTCTGGTTTTCTTACCAAAGGGGGTTGGAGGCTTGTTGCAAGGACCGAATGCCCAGCCCGTATCGCGATGCTTAGCCGTGCCATGGCACACCCGAGCACGTGCTTCGCGAGATGCCCTGGGGCGCCCGACCTAACACTCGGGTGTGTTTGAAGCTGTCCAAAGTACGAAGTCGAGCGCGTCACACTGTTCCCTGTAGGGGCTGAGAGCGAGCCACGCGGGCTCACAGCATGCACACTCACACCTGTACTCACACACACCCGGGACAGCAAACGGGCGGAGGTGGGGCCTGCAACAGCCTTTTCCGAATTGCTGTCTCCATTCTGAAACCTGGTCTGGTTTAAACCACAGGAGGGTCATTGTATTTTATGTTCCAAAGAGCTGTGGCGGTGCCCACTGCCCGCTCAGAGCAAAGGGCCCCCTCCGCCGTTTGCTTTTTATCTGCTTTTCATTTCTTCTCCCGCCAGTGCCATTTTCCAAAAGTAACTGACTGTAGGCTGTGAAAAATCTGATTTGTTTGCTAAACCTTAGCTTAACCTCATAAGATCTTGAAATTTTACATATTTCTAACCCACTTACGCACCTTACATGGTTTGAAATATCTGCATCACCCCATTCACAACATTTCACCAAATTAAAAAATACTATAATTCCCTTTGTTGGAGTCAGTTCTCCGAAACAACATACTTTCATTTATTTATTTTTTAATTTTTAGTTTACCATAGGATGTGTGTGTGAGTGAGAGAGGGAGAGAGAGAGAAGGCACCCCTGGCAGGGATGGCCACGCCACAGCCCTCCTCCTCTTGGGCCTGGCGTGGGTGCCCGTGGCCTGGTGTGTTTTCCAAGCCGCTAGGTCCGGGACTTGAACCACTCAGTTGGCCATGTGGGATCCAGCTGTTTTAACCTCCATGCCACCTGCTGGCCCCACAACATACTTCTTGAGTACCTCTACTAACATCCTGTTGTTGAAGTGAAATATTTTCCCCATGAATTGCCAGAGGGTGTGCGCACGCAGCAGAGAGGGGGGAGAGAGTGCCCCTCCATGGGGGTGGTCACGCTGCTTCTTCGTCTCTCCACCCCTGGGATCTGGGGCACGTGCACACACACGTGCACACACACGTGCCTGGTGCGTTCTTTGTGCCGTCTCGGCTCCCATCCACACGGTTGGCGTGTAGGAGCCGGCTCTCCCAACCACCAGGCGGCAGGCTGACCCTCGGAGGGAAATCCTCAGGCTTCTTCCTCTGGAACTCCCACTCCGTTGCTCGGATAGGAACTTCAGAACCGCACGAGGGCCGCAGAGCCTCCTCACCAGCTCTGACCATCGGAGGCCTCTTCAGCCATCCTGTAACTTCCCAGAACATGCCAGTGAGGGCTTCAGGGTCAGAGGACCCAACAACGTCATTTCAGACATGAGTGGGCTGAGACTCGGGTTTCAGAACCGAACCACACCCAGGTTCTCGCATTTCAAAGCTCTTTCTAGATGTAAAGCAACGGAGGTTCCAGACTTGCAGGAGAGCTCGACGTCCACACCAGTGCACTCGGACGGCTTGCTGCTACTGCGAAGTCCGTGAAGCAGGGCCAGGACCTCCGCTCTCAGCCGGCGGCTTGGACTTCTCTAAGGAAAAGCTCTCCCAGCTCGCCTGTGACCCCAACGCACGGACAGCTCGTCCCGTCTTGGGAGATGTTAGTAACGTTGGGGTGCGCCATCACCCTGGGGAAACTGGGTGAGGAACTTCACGTGGAAGAAGTACCACGCCTTCCATGCTGGGCGTGCTGCACAGAAAACACAGGCTGCGAGACCAGCAGATGGCATAATGGCTACGTTGTTGGACTCCCATGTAGTTGACCGTGGTTCGAGTCCCAGACCCGGTGGCTTAAACTCATGCTGGGCACGTGTGCATGTGTGCCCAAGATCCCAAGAGGAGAATGGAAGAGAAGGGATTGGGCATGGCCACCCCCCACCCCTGGGGGTGATTTCTTGCTTTCTGTCTCTCTGTCCTCTGTCTTTCTGGTGAGCACACATGCCCTATAGCATAAACCTCTCCAAAAAAAAGAAAAGAAAAAAAAGAAAAAGAGAAAGAAAACGCAGGCTGCTTGGGGACAGTGAGGCGGTGCAAGCGCGGACGGCGCTGTGATGGAGGTAGGCCTCTGCTGAGTCTGCCCTAGGATGGGGGGTCACGGGCTCCGGAGTGCAGCCCTGGCGCAGCCCTCTCGCCACCACAGGGGAAGCCCTGGGCCCTCTCTTTGCCATCAGAGGAGGACCTGGGAGGGAGGGGGCGGCCCAGGTCCTGACGCAAGCCCCAGTATCCTTCTGCAGCCCCTGCAGCCCGGCCCTCTGGTCCGTGCTCTAGCACCTGTGACACCCCGTCCCTTCCTCTGCTGCCAGGTGACTGAGCACGTGGGCAGAGCAGTGTACGGCGGTGTGTGGCGGTGTCTTCTCGGGGGACACCTCTGGACACCTCTTGTCTCCGCCAACTCCACTGGGCAGGAAGGTCGGCCGAGTTGGGTTCTGCTTCAGGGCATCTAGCATTGTGCCCGCACGGACAGGAATTCTATAAATTCTGTTCGCTTTGAGGACGGGCCGCCGGGAAGTACAGTTGTCCAATTGGTGGGCCTCTGCTCACGCTGCCGTTTCTCGATTCGGTCATCAGATACAGCGTTTGCCAAAACGTGGGACGAAGCAGACCTCGCTCATGTGGTCCCCCAACCTCTCTTTAAAAGTTGACCCCCACCTTGGGTCTCCAGCGAGTTAGCACGCTCTCCTGTTCCGCTCCGCCGGGTGGCCCGCTTGGGTCGGCCTCGCTCTGCTCATAGTTCTCCCACACTCCCTCTGTGCTCGGACCCATGGCCGGCAGCTGGTGGGGGCTGGAGGAGAAAGCGTGGGCATGCCGAGTGTCACAATAGGGCAGGCTTTGTCGGGGCCACGGTGCGTCTCTCCTGACCTCGGACCTGAGTGACTGGGGACGCAGAGGGGAGGCGGTTTCCTTCCCTCTCCGGGCTGCAGGTTTTTAATGTCTTCTTTGTTGGCTTGGGCCCCTGGAGACCGAACTGAAGGGACAGACTTTCGGCTGCCCCCTCCCTCCTGGACAAAATGGTGCATGCTTTTCCTGTTTAAACAGGGCGCAGTTGTGAAGTGCCCTGACTCTGCACACACCAAGGCCCGGCAACGGCTGCAATAAATCAATAGGGAAATAGAAGCTGCCAGTTAGACTAAACAAGTGCATTTGCAAAGACGGCGAGCCCTCATTAATCACTCTGACAGTCCTAAAAACACATTTCCCCTTTAATGACTGTATTTGGATAATCAGTGCTTTTTCCTCCTCAGTCAGAGTTTGAGTAACAGACAGCTGGTGTTATTACAGCCATCGGGGAGGGAGTGCTGGGATTCGGGTCGACCGAGCGCCAGCCACTGGAGGTCTCTGCAAACGTTGGCCGTTGTTCTGCAGTAACGAGGGGCTTTGTGCTGCTGCTGATAGCTCCTGGGCAGCCATGTGCGAGTCCCCCAACCTCGACACCCACCTGCAGTACGTGAGCACAAAAGCCTCACGTCGGGTTCTATGAGCGTTGGCAGATTGAGCCCAGGTCAGGGAGGCAGGCGCTTGGCTGGCTCGGTGCTGAGAAGACGGGCCGGGGTGCTCTGGCTTTGTTCCTTTAGGTGACTTTGGCTTTCAGGAGGAAGTTGGAAACCCGGCACATTCCTCTTTATAAATGATTTAACACATTAATGCACAGCACATTATGAAAATGGTAATTCAGGCCCATAGTGCTCCAAATTAAACCATACGTTATCGGACGCACCCAGCCATCTATCTCGCAGAGAGACAGGACGAATGGAATCAGACCAGACAGAAGGCTGGCGTGCAGCGTCCCTCCAGAATGATGAATAAAGTGTGGAGACACTGGATTATTGTAAGGCAGAGCCCACCGTGCTCTGACCTCCACCAGGAGGGCCGCTGTCACGGCACGCCAGGGCGAGCTGACTGGCCGCGCACAGCGACGAGGGGCCCGAGGCTCCTGCGTGGCTACGACCTTGCCAGGAGATGGGTTTGTGGGTGGGTAGTGGGGAGGTTCAAGCTCAACACCGCACAACTCTGAGTCAAACCCGTGTCGGAGGGCCGGAGGGCGAGCCGTTCCCTTCCTCCTCCCTCCCTCACCGCTGCCCACAAGGCCGGAAAATAACCCGGGAGAGGTGTGAAAAGAGGACCCGCAGCCAGGAACGTCCAGTGTCTCAGCTTCCAGTCCGTGGCTTCCAGCCTTCCTGGTGCCTTGGGAACACAGGCCCATTTCTGGCGCCTGGGAGAGCTTAGGAAAGAGGCAGGAGGGTGAGCAAGAGGAGGAGGTGGGGGAGCCGAAGGTGGAGGTGATTCTCAAGAAAGAGTTGCGGGATGGACTAATTATGCAAATAAGCAGCTGGTGGGGGAATAGGACTCTCTGAAAATGGCAACGCTGTTTAATGGGAATTAAGCTATTGAAAGTAACAAACTCCCTTCCAGCTAATTAAAACAGCCCGTTTTCTCAGGAATGTCACCAGTGGCCTGGCGCAGAGCTGTCCTTTCAGGATAAGGACTGGGACTCTGAGGTTGCCATCACCTGCCTGGGGTGGTCAGGACAGCTCACTCCAGCCACAGCCAACAGCACACCCCAAGGTCTGCAACTACAATGCAGTTCACGGGTGCACTCAGTGGTCTCGGGAGTTTTCGGACCACATTCTCACACCTCGTACCTAGGGAGCGGAAGAGGGTCCTTCGCTGCACGCAGCAGTCGGGGTGCTGTTAAGTCTTCTTTCCTCCCTTCCCAGCAAGGACAGCCCCTCTGCCCTTAGGTGTGGACGTCTGGAGACCGCAGAGTAAGAGCGGGAGGAAGAGAGCTGGGAAGGAAATAACTGGCCGGCATAACAGAAAATGCACGCAGCGACCTCACAGTGCAGGCCTTGAACTGATTCAGCCCCTTTTAGCCCCAAGGAGGAATCGGGTGATGCTGATTCCCCAGGAAAACGGCGAGCTGGCCTCAGGACGACTGCCCCACCGCTGGCCTCCTCTGACTCAGGACCCTTGGGGCCTGCGGTGCCACCAGTCCAAGCTCCCCCTGGGGAACACGCAGGGT
Source organism: Tupaia tana (assembly GCA_026018925.1). Taxonomy (NCBI): domain Eukaryota; kingdom Metazoa; phylum Chordata; class Mammalia; order Scandentia; family Tupaiidae; genus Tupaia; species Tupaia tana. Next base: position 193,731,023 of record JAKSZU010000002.1, read on the forward strand.
CTCAACAGTGCCTGGACTTGGCGTTGCCAAAGACCCCTGAGGCTCCCCAATGATGGGATTTTGCCAGAGACAGATTTGGGCAAAGACACACATGAACAATGCCGGGGTTCCATGGAGTCCTCGGGGAGGGCCTGGTGCGGCCCCCTTGCCAGCCTGTCCCAGAGTCCTCAGGAGAAAGCGACCCCACCTTCTGCAGCAGGCCCATAGGCGTGTGAAAGGACGCAGCTGGGGCCGGCCTAAGCTTCCAGGTAAGTTGTCCTCCCCACAGCAAGGCAAGGACAACACGGCAGTGAGCAACCCCAGAGCAGCGGCCAAGGGGGCGGAAGGCTGAGGGTCCTGGGGCCTTAGGCGGGGAGTCTGCACGCCTGGCATGGTGGCAGGAGCCTGCTGCAGGGGGGCGGTGGGCCTGCCGGGGCCCACTCACCGCTGGAGGGTGGAGGAGGAGTCAGCACTGGACAGGCCTGGGCTCCCCCGTGAGCCGCCCTTCCTGTCCTCTGGGACACCTGGATACTCCCCACGGACCTCTCTCCTGAGCAGGGCAGTTAGGTGCCCTGGCCAACACCCAACAGCCGGCACCCCACCTTCTGCCCGAGGATACAGAACCCATCAGTGGAGTGAGTTCAAGGAAACGGCGAGCCCAGGAGCCTGACTGCGCCGACCTGGCCTTCAAGGTGAGCACCTCGCCTTCCCAGCAAAACCCAAACTCCGCCAGAGCAGCTTCCTGTGCAGACACCCCGGCGCTGGCCGAGGGGAGCCCTACGCTTCAAGAAGGAACACCTTCAGCAGGTGCATTTACTCATTGGTCTGGAAAAAGAGAATCCCACAAATACCGCAAGCAGAAAATTCCGCACTTGGAGGTCGAGAACAACGCGGGGGAGATGCCGTCGGGGCTGGCACGCGAGGCTTCTCTCCGCCTGTCGCTCGCTTTTTGGACACCAGGTGGCGCCAGAGGCACGCGGTCTGGGCCGGCCGCGCGCCGGGACCCGGAGGCTGCGAGTCTCTGCGCCAGGGTCCTGGTTCCAGGTTAAAACCCGTGTGCCGCCCGTCTAGGCCCAGAGGAAAATCCACTTCTACACACACACACCCTCCACCCTGGCCCCAGGAAACGCCAAGGTCTTTGAAGTAAGCCTGGGAGTTAAATACCCAAGTGGAAAAAAAGGTGGTTTCATGTTATTCGTAATGCGTTGGCAGACATTCTGTTTTTCCTCCCCCCCTTCTTGAGGAAAGTCATTAAACTTGTCCTTGAACGGAAATTTCAGAAGGAAATCAACCCCAAGGTATTTTAAGCAAGAATAAAAGAAGGGCATCTGCTTAGGTGTCTGGAAGCGGGACAGTGGGTGAGGCAAGACGGAAACACCACGGTGTGAATATAGCCAAGTATTCCATTTATTAACAAAATAAGTCTTACCAAGGGAGCTCTATTCATCCCAAACAGGCCCCAGGGCCCCGCTGCTGCAGGGGACCGAGGGCGGGGTGTGGGAGGAAGGCCCAGGCCAAGCCTTCTACCCCAGTCACTGCAGGCCCCCCAACTTCGGGGTCTCTGCCGGGTCCAGCCTGGGACAGGGCAGGGGCTGCTGCGGCCCAGGCCGCCTGACTCAGCCTCCCCTCTACGGAGCTGACCTGCCCCAGGGGACAGACGAGGTGCCCCAGGGGACAGACGCTGTGACTGGTCTGCTTTGGAGGGGTCTAGCAGAAGAGAATCGCCAGCCCCGCCCCTGCCGCCAGGGGTGGAGTCACTGCCCAATTAGGGAGAGAAAAACAATGACTATAAAGCACTTCGCAAAGTATGGAGCAAAGGTGCACGCCTGCCCGGCCTTGGGGACTAGACTGGGACCCTGCAGGTCCCCCCGGCGGGCAGTGCGGCTGGCCACCAGGTGTTAGGGGCCAAGGGAGTCTGAAAGGTAAAAGTGGAAGGGAAAGCTCTGCCCCAGGGGGGCCTGGTGGGGTCAGGGCTCCCCAGCTCAGCAAGGGAGCAGGGCCCAGACCAAGGCCCATCGGTGCTGGGATCCGAGCAGTTCCAGTCAGCAGAGCCCAAGACCTGCCACCGAGGCAGCCTTCACCCCCAAACTGCTACCAAAAAATCTGTCATTTGTACCTGGGAAAAACAGAACCTCGAATGGAAGGAAACGAGAGGGGATGAAGGAGAAAGAGGGACGAGGAGAGGGGAAATGTAGTTTGAACAAGACTCATGCAACAGACTCCCGGAGAGGGAAAACAACACACCGAGCCCAGAACCCCAACTCCCTCCTGTCCCTGAAACCAAGACAAAACCAAAACAAAGGTAAAAAATGAAAACTTACACCTAAGAAAAAAGGAAAAAATAATAAGGGAAGAGGGGTGGGGCCGTGTAGTTACTTGCGTGATTAATATTATTATTCGGGGAGCACAGACTGGCATACCATTGGCTCGTGTGGCCGTTAATGCACTTATATTCCCAGCGTGTAAGCTAACATTATAGTCAATAAATACACAGTCCGGTGGGGAGGGTCTGGGCGGGAATCCCGGCAGGGACAAGCAGTAGTGGCGGCGGCGGGGACGCAGGCGGCGGCGCGGTGGCTACTGGTATCCGAGCGCGGAGGCCGAGGCTAGCCTCTGTCCGTACAGCGCGTAGGGGGAGTAGTAGGGTCCGGCTGCGGGGAGCGAGGGCACGGCCAGGCCGCCCGCTGTGGATAAGTGGCTCTTGCCGTAGGGGTGGTACCGGCTTAACCCCAAAGTGTGTGGACTCCGCAAGGACAGCGACCCCGGGCTGCCGGGGGCGGCGGGCGGGGGCAGGTGCAGGTGGCAGGAGGCGGCGGCGGCGGCGCTGCCCAGGCCCGAGGCCCCGGGGTAGGCGGCCAGGAGTTTCTCCGCGCCCGGCAGGGCGGTGTGAGTCCGCAGGTGGCTGAGCAGCTCCTCTGAGGTGGCGAAGCGCTTGTCGCACGGCCCGCTGGCGGCCACCCAGTTGCAGTTGTGTGGCAGCGGCTCGTTCTGCAGCACGAAGCCGTAGGTGTACAGCGGGTGGCCGGGCAGCGCGGCCTGCGCGGCGCTGGAGGAGAGCGCGGGCTGCAGCGGGTGGCCGGGGTACACCAGCGGGTAGCCCCCCGCCTTCAGGCTGGGCGCGGCCGGGTCGTGCGCGCTGCAGGTGGAGCAGCTGGAGCCGCCCAGGTGCGAGGCGCTGTGGTAGCCGCCCAGGCAGTAGGGGTCGCGGCAGAGTCCCTGCAGGAAGGAGGGCGGCGAGGCCCCGGTGAGCGGGCTGGAGCTGGGCGGCTTGCCGGGCGGCAGGCCCAGGCCGCCGGACAGCTGTCCTCCCACGAGGCCAGACTTGCCAGGATCCAGGCCAGGCACGAACTGGGACGGGTAGCCGGCGTAGGCGCCCACGATGGAGCCGTGGTAGCCAATGCTGGAGGGCGGCAGCGGGAACACGGAGTGGCCCGGCTTGTACGGTGACACTGGCGCCACGTGGCCGGCGCCCACCAGGGCCGAGGGCGGCTCGGACTTGCGCCCGGAGGCCGCAGCCTCGGGGCCGTGTGCGCCGGGCTCTCCCCCGCCCGCGCGGCTCACGGCCGCCGGCTCCGGGCTGGGCTTGGGCTCCTGGTCTTTCCTGTCCGGCTCCCCGCCACCCGCGCCCGCGGTCTTGCAGTCAGAGTGCTGCGGGGAGCCGCCGCGGGAGCCGCCGGGCGACGACGACGACGACGCGGAGACCGGCGCTCCATGCGGGGGGAAGGGCGGGCAGGAGGCGCTGGGGACCCTGAAGCCCGCCTTGTCTCCCGGGGACGCGGAGGACGCGGAGGAGGTGGACGACACGGAGGAGGAGCCGCTGTCCTTGCGGGAGTCGGCGCCCCCGGCGCCCTTGGAGTAGGGCTTGAAGCTGGACTTGTCCTCCGCCGGGGAGTCCCCCAGCTGCTTGAGGGCTGCGGACGCGGAGGCGGCGCCCGGGGCGGAGCGGCCGGGGTCCTTCTCGGCTCCCAGCCCGTTGGCCGCCGCCACCGAGTTGAGCTTGGACGAGGGCGGCGGGTCCGGCTTGCCGATCTGTGAGCAGGTCTGGGCCAGCAGCGCCAAAGGGCTCTTCTTGGCGTCCAGCTGCGGGAGACAGCGGCAGGGGGGAGGCGGTGAGGGCGGTGGGACCGGGCCGGGCAGGGCTTCGGGGAGGCGGAGAGGCCCGAGGGCTGGGCCGCCTGCGCCGCCGGCCATGCGCTCTGCTGCGGGCGGTCCCGGAGCGCGCAGGCCCCGGGAGGGGCAGGGGCTCACCCAGGGCCTGCGCGAGAGAGGGCGACTCGGGGTTCCGGCTGGGAGCCGCCCCTTTCTCTCTAATCTCCCCCTTGTCTAGGCCCAGGGAAAAACTTACTCCTTTAGTTTGGGAGAACTTCGCTTGGGACGGGTTTCTGATGAGGGCGCCGCGGGGTAGGACGGGGACAGGCGCATTCTTCAGGAGAGGCGGCAGCGGGCGCTTGGCGACCCTCCCGGGAGGGCACCCAGGGAGTGGGCGGCAGGAAGGCCCGGGGTCGGGAGTGTCTGGGCAGGCGGGACGGAGGCCGAGTGGGACCCGGGGCCAGGGCCTCAAAGAGAACCGCCGGAGTCGGGCGCGGGGAGGCCCGGGGACACCCCCTCTGGCGTGGAAACTGGGTGCCAGAGGAAAAGTAAAGGGCCCAGCGGGGACTCAGAACAAATCCAGTCGGAGAGAAAACACGCCACTCCGGAGGGCGAGCGTGCTGGGGACCCTCTCCCAGGGAAGCCTGGGGACAACCTGGTGGCCTCTGATCCCCGCTTGGGGTCCCCTCTCACTCAGCCCGCCAGCGTGGCCAGCCTCGGGCGTCGCACCGAGTCCCGGGGCGCAGGGAGCTGGGCCACGGCCCGGCAGGGGAGGGAGGGACGGGGCCGGCCTGGGCGCGCAGCGCGGGGGAGACTGACCTCGATGGGGCTGACGGGAGTGGAGGACAGCGGCTGCAGGTACTCCGGGTGCAGGAGGTGGCCGGTGTGAGCGCTCAGCATCTTCAGGACCCTGATAGGGAGCCGGTTCGCCTGGCGCAGGGGGTCCGCCGGGGGCAAGAGGGACACCGCCGGCCTCTTCCCGCCGCCGCCGCTGCCGCTGCCGCTGCTTTCGGGTGTCCTTGGGTTAGATCCAGCGGGCGAATCGCTCATTTGGAGGCAGCGCCACTGGGGGGGCGGGGAGGGCGGGGAGCCCGGGGAGGCGAGCTCCGGGCGGGGGCTCGCTCCGCAGCCGAGCGCGGTGCAGCAGTCGCGGCGCCTCCTCCCCTCCTCCACCGCCGCGCCGCCGCCGCTACCCCAGGCCAGCAACACAAAAACCTTCGCCTTCCGCGAGCCGCACGTCAAATAGCCGCGATCGGCAGCCACACTTCAAAGGGATCGCCGCGCCCGGCCAATCGCAGCTCTCGCCCGGGCCCCGGGGCGGGGACAGCGGCGGGCGGAGGCCGGCGCCGCGGTGGGCGGGGAGAGCCTTAAAGGGGCCTCGCGCGGGCGCCGCCGCGGCCTCCTCCGCGGGCGGTACTTCTCCCCTCCCCCTGCCGGGCGGTCCTCGCCTCGGGGTCCCACCAGGCGCAGGACTTCCCCGGGACCCCGGGCTCTGCACGGCGTCCTCCGCCGGCTTCCCTGTCGCTCTCTCTTCCTTCCCACCACGGGCGGTGGTGCGGGCGGGGACTGTCACCCGCTGGCCCTGAGGGTCTGGGGTGCGGGGCGGGCGCGCCGGCGCCGGCTCCAGTGCGGTGGAGTCCGAGCCTCTGCCTTCGCGCGCGCCCGGAGCCTGGGTCCCTCCCCGGCGCAGCTCCGACCCGCTCCGCTCCCACGCTGGCCTCTCCGCGCGTGTGCGCTGCGGAGCTCCGGGGCCTGGGGGACGTCCGCTGTGCTCGAGCCTGGCCGGTCCGAAGCCTGCGAGTTTGAGGACTCCCTTCTGGGTGAGACTGTCACGGCGAAGCGAGGTGCCCTAGGCGGTGCGCGGCGCCTGGCGTGCGCCCTGATGTTTAGGTTCGGTGTTGGGGTGTGTTTAGGGTTCTGGTCGGGTTCTGCTTGAAGGCGTGAAGTCCCCCACTGTACCAAGCCTCGTTGCTGTTCTGTAGAGACCCGACATCACGAGAGGCAGTGTCCCAGAGGACAGGGAGTGTCCTAAGTGTCTCATGTCGACCCCAACTCCAGGGGCGTGCTCCTCATCCTTCTAGCGCGAGGGAAGAGGCAATAGCGTTTTCCAGGGAACGTTGACTTTTCGTTAAGGATCGCAGTCCCCTCGGCGAATTCCCGCCTGTTGGATGAAGTGTGCGTGGCCCGTGGGCGGTTGGCACATATTTTACCTAGTCACGGTCGTGACCTCCAAGTCCCAGCCCGCCCCTCGGAAAGTGAAGCTGGTCCTTTGTGCAATGGCCTCTGGGGACACCACTGCTCCAAGCTCTCAGCGGCCAGTGGAGGCGCGCTGGTGTCTCCGCCCTACCCAGCAGGGCCTTCCCAGTTCCAATCCGTCATGCCTGTGGTCAGGCCTGTCACTTGGGACCTTTGCTCCAGAATTACCCTTCCTGCCCCTGCCCGGTGGCCCCCACCTTGACACAGCGTGGTGGTGGTTAGGCAGCTGGATTTCCACATGGCTGCAGCAGTTTGATTCCTGGACCTGGTGGCTTGAGACTCGCACCAGGTGTGTGTGCGTGTGTGCCCCAAATCCCTACAGGAGAATGGAGGAGAAGGGATTGTAGTGTGGCCATCCTCTGGGGGATGATTTCTCCCTTCCGCTCTCTTTCTATTTCTCTGTCACTCCTCTCCAGTGAGCCCATGTGCTATGGCGAAAACCTAAAAAACAAAAACACACAAACACCCCTCCCGAAAAAAAAAGAAGAGAACATGAATACCCAAGGTGTAGAGAAGTGGTGTCAAAGAATTCCTTCAGACACACACACACACACACACACACACACACACATGCACACACACACGCATGCACGCACACAGCCCCACAGAGAGAGCATTCTAGAACTGTCTCACGCTCAGGGGAGAGGACACAGAGTGTGTCCTGGCTGATCCCTTCATCCCCGCTGCTTTTGGGGCAGTACTTAAAGACACCCTAAAATCATCCTAAAAGATACCCTAAAACATGGGCTTGCCCTCCCCCAAGGTCAGTCCTGGGAAAATCAGGTTCAAATGGGGAAGGAGGAGAGGCGCGATCCCGGCCATGTTTGATCGTGTTTCTGTGGATGGGACATGGCTGTTGGCACCAGCACCACCTTGTCAAATCCACCGCAGGGCTGCGTCTCCCCACAAGGCCATCCGGCCTTTGCGGGAACTGCAGCAGCCAGGAGCGGTGGAGGACAGCCTTGGTGGCCCCGTGTGGGCAGAGTGGGGAGAGGGGAGACCCGGGAGACAGTGTGGGTCGGAGCCCTTGGTGGCCCCGTGTGGGCAGAGTGGGGAGAGGGGAGACCCGGGAGACAGTGTGGGTCGGAGCCCTTGGTGGTTGTAACCAGCCAGGAAAGCCCAGGCCCACAGGTGTGAGCTAGCTCTGACTCTTGGGCCTGAGCTTGAGGAAAGGGGAGGGAGAGAGGCTGGAATTTGGGAGGAATGGGGAGGAGGAGAAGCAGGAAGGAGAGTGCGAGAAGGAAGGAGGACACAGAGCACTCTATTGGGAGAAGAAAGAGAAATTAAAGGTAGTGAAAGAAAAGGAGAAAAGAGGAGGTGAGGAGGCAGACTGGGCTGGGGACTGCCTAAGTGACAGTACACAGGGGACTTGAGGTGGTGGCATGGTGGTTAGGGGGCTGGATCCCACATGGCTGACAGCGCGGTTCAAGTCCCAGTCCCAGAGACCTGACGAATATGCTGGGTGAGTGTGTGTGCCCAAAATCCCAAGAGGAGAACAGAGGAGAAGGGACTGCGGTGTGGCCCTCTTCACTAGGGGGTGATTTCTCACGTTTTTTTTCCCTCTCTCTCTGGTGGGTGCAAATGCCCTATAGTTAAAAAAAAAGTTCATAGAACAATGGAAATAAGTCGAAGTTTATTTTAGTGCAAAAGGATTTGAAATCCAGCCTAGTTTTTCCCTGAGACCCATTTCCCATGAATTTTTGAAGCCCCTTCCCAGGGCACCCCACTCCCTTAGCTCACAGCAGGAGCCACCAGCAGAGACAGCAGTGCCCGGCAGCAGTGGGGGCCAGGCCTGTGCCCCGTCCGGGAAGGCGAGGAGGACACATTTCAAGGTACACAAGGGAGCAAGGACACTTAGCGTGCTGGTGAGGGCAGCGGGATCCAGCCAGTTGCCTTAGGAGAGAAGACGGAAAACCGTACTTAGGCCAGAGGCGCGGTGGAAACATGACCGGTTACCACGCTCAGTAATTGACGGGCTGCAGTCCGGCCTGCCCAGGGCCTCAGACCGCGTCCTGCTAACCCACAGCACGCACAGGGTGGAGAGGGCTCTGGGCTGGTTTGCAGAGGGCTTGCTGTGTGCAGAGCACTGGGGACATGCTAGGACAGTCCACGTGACATGGGCTCTTCTGGGAAAGAGGTGGCAGGTTTATGGCTAAGGGGCTCCCCGTACCCGAGTCCACTCAGACTGTCCAGGGAACCAGTGGCCACCACTTAACTAGCATGGGGCGGGGCTGCTGGAGAAGGCTGCTGGGACATGGAAGAGGCTGCCGCCATGACACTGTGGCAAGGGACACAGATTCGGGACAGCAGGCATTGACTAGAGGGGGCTCGAGGTCAGTCACTCGAGGTCACACGACCAGGAGACCACGGAGAGGCAGAGCCATAGTGTGAACTCTGAACCAGGTGGCCATGGCGACTCTGGGCCTGTTGCCCTCCTCGGCTTCAGCTTCCTCGTGTAAAATGTGAGAGTGACGGCCTTGGGGGAGGGGACAGAGAGCAGCGCGCATGCCACCTGTGCGGTGGTGGTACAGGGAAGTCGCAGGTGAGCGCTGGCTGTGGTCAACCGCACTGTCCAGGCCGTGGGGCGGTTACTCTGGGGAGGAGATGCTTCGCGAAGTCGGCAAGGTCTCTGCTGTGAGCCGGTCACTGGGCCCGGGCGTCACAGGACTCCACGGGAGCGAGACTGACCCTCCCCCAGCCTAGGTCAGATGTGTCTTTAAAAATAATGACCCAAAAGCCATTAAGAAAATCCTTTAGGAAATTGTGAATATTTACAGATTTTTTTTTTTTTTTTGCTACTTCAATTTACATAAAATTCACCACCCAGGAGAAAAGGCCTGAGTCAGGCTGAGCGCTGGAGGTGGAAGATGCGCCGCGTGGGGTTAACGTGCGTCCGGGTCCTTGCCCGGCAAATTGCCCGAGTGATCGCCTCTCTGCATAACGCTCAAACCCTAATGGCAACAGCATGAAATAATATCTCACTGAGTAACTATTTACATTTTTTCTTACAAGCTGCAAGAACTCTGAAAAGTCTGTCTCACAGAGAACGGCTTTCCTCTCTGGCGCTTAATATCTCTCAGCGGCTGGCAATTACTGCCTTGGCCAGAAGCCCTGAGTTCGCACCAAGGCCCTGGGAGACGGTCCTGGTCCTTCAGACATAGCCTGGGGCGTGAGAAGGGCCTGGAGGAGCCGGGTGGACACCGAGGAGCAGGGCGCCAGCCCGCAGCTCCCTCTGCGGTGGCCGGTTGGGGCTGTGTTCCGTAATTCCCCGGGCCCTGGCCTCGGCTGCTGTTTGCTTGTCTGATCTCCCAGTGGGCTGTGCGCGCCTGTGCGTCCTCGTCCTCGTCCCGTGTTCCTAGCCTATTGCCTAGCTGCAGTTCAGTGTTTGGCCATCATCCCAGGAGGCGCCGCAGAGTGCCAAGCGCTGTCCTAAGCACCCCAGGTAGTATCTCATTTAATCCTCCCGAAGCCGCGAGGTAGGTGCTGTGGCCCATGTCACAAGGAGGAAATAGCCTGTCCGAGGTGCAGGCTGCTGAGAGGCAGGGCTAGGCCGCCGCAAGGACCTGGACTGTCCGCTGCTGAATGAGGAAGAATCTTACGTGTAGGGCTATTTATTTTAATCTCACCTCACCACCTTCCCTAAGATCTAAGGCGGGTGACTGCATAGACGTGTTCTCGTGCATGTTTCATCATCCAACAACGGTCTCCGGTTGTTTCAGGCAGATGTTCTTCTCCGTTTGGCAGGTGGAGACGTGGGGCCCTGCGCCCTGGCAAGCACTGGCGTCTTAACTCCCTCTCCTTTTGCTCTAGGGCCACATCACCGCCTTGCTGCAGGAGGGGGATGTAGCTCCTGATAAAAGACAGAGGAATTAACTCCTTGTCCTCCCCTAAGAAGTTTCTTTAGAGAAGTGGAGGGGAGAAAGGAGGAAAGGAAAAGAGACTGCAGTTTATCTCCGCTCTGCCTGTTTGATCCAGGTCCTTGGGCCGCAGCTGAGCAACTGCTTTGAAGCAGGGGTTGCATTTATCTCCTATCGGCCCCCAGGGAGATAGCCGGGCCGCCTGGGGAGGGTGCTTTTGAAGTGCCTCCCACCCCCTGCGCATGCCCTGCCCTCACCTGCAACTCTGGCCCTGGGCATGGGCCCTTGACTGCTTTGTTCCCTGGGGCTTTCAAGCTTCTTTGAGATTCCTCTTTTAAGTTGCAGGTATTGCTTGGGAGGCATCACACCTCTGTTATCAGCCAGCGCCTTGATAGAGAGGAGCAGACTGGGTGTGCTCCCCTGGGGCCATGTGACATGTGTTACTGTGTGCTGACACCATTCTGAGCACCTTTGCTTCCCACATAGGGTAGACCCAGAGGTGGGCGCTATAATTATGCCTGTTTTATCGAGAGTCCCTGAAGCCAAGAGGCAAGTAAGTGGGCTGAGAAAGTGGTAGAGTCGGGGTTCGAACAGGTGCTTGGTTCTTGACCCACTCCAGCATGTAGGGCAGAAGGTGAGGGAGCCCGGCAGAGGGAGAAAACCCAGCAGGAGTCGCTGAAGATAATTGCTTTAGACATTTGCAGAGGGCTGGTCTTCTCCATCAGGACTTTCCTTTCATCTTGACAAATGAGAAACGTGGTAGAGAGGAAACTGAGGCTGAGAAGGACAGGACGGGGACAGGGATTCAGTCAATGACTTGGTTGGATTGCGCTGATGAATTCTATTAGTCATCTGCTCAAGTACTGTTTATTGAGCGTTTATCAGTATTTGGTGGGTGCAGGCTCAGAGGTTTCTGGGGTGGGTAGAGCCCAGAGCAGGGCAACAAGTCGGGCCTGCCGCCTCTGCTGTGCACACGCAGCAAGTCCCGAAACCAGGACAGCCCCATGGGCATCTGTGCGCTGCTTTTGCAGATTAAAATAAAAAAGTCAGAAGGCTCTAAGTTAAATCCTGCATAGTACCCATAGTCTAGTTACCCTTATTCTTACGTGATTTATTTAGTGTTTTTTGGTGTGGTTGTTGTTTGTTCATGTAATTCTTCCACGGGGGTGCGCGGAGGAGGCAGACCTGCCATGGGCTTGTGCCCTGGAGGTTTGTGAGCCCCTCTGGTGCCCTGTGGCTGTGATCCGTGTCCAGCTCCCAGCCGGCCCCAGTCACGGGCACTCGTGCATGCCTGGAGCTCAGGGAGGCCTCTGGGCCTGAGCAGGGAACCTTCCCGTGTGGGGTCGCCTCTCCGAGTGCAGCGCTTCACTGCCGAGCCGGAACAGCCCTGCTCACTCGGTCAGAGTCAGCTTTCTGCTAACATTACCGACCACCTTCTGGACGCACACTCGTCCCAGGGGTGCTCACACACCCTCTCCCCCTTGGGGATAGGGGAGTCCAGAGGTAGACTGGCGTCTTTGTTTCGTTATTTATTTTTATTTTTCGGGTAGTATGACCTGCAGAAGTCAAAGCTCCAGAAAGGCACAGCTGTGCGGTTTCTCGGCCGTGGTTGAGCGCCGGAGGGTTCCCTGCCTCCCCAACTATTTGCTGAGAAGAGGGACTGAGCGTCCCACTGCCTGGGCATGTCGGACAGGGCCCCTTGTCACAGAGACTGAGCGGCGGAGCCCCTCAGCGCCAGCGAGCCTCCGGGGCCCGCTGAGTAACTCGCTGTTAGGAACCGCAGTTCCTGGACACGAGGATGGGAGGGTCGGGCTGGTCAGGGGCTGGCTGGGCTTGCAGAGTCAGCATAAACTTAAATTCCTGGATGTCTACAGTGAAAATCTCCACCTCCTGCATGTGCACTCGCCAGAGAGAGAGAGACAGAGACAGAGGGAAAGTGAGACGTCACCCCGTTGGGGGATTGGCTACGTTGCAAGTCCATCTTCTCCATTCTCCTGAGATTTTGGTCACGTGCACCTGCCCAGTGTAATTTTCAAGCCACCAGGTCTGTGACTCCAACTGCAGTCGGCCTCATGGAAGTCCAGTGCCCTAACCACCATGCCACCTGCTGGCCCCTAAAGTAAAATTCTAACAAGAATTTCAAGTCCCATGAGCATGTCTCTCTTAGCCCCTGACCTCCTTGGTCAAAGAGCTGTCATCAGACGTCCCGAGGCCCTTCTGCGTCTCCCTAGGCCTGCCGTGGATAAGCTCAACATGGCTGCTTTCTGCCAGGCTGTAGCTGTTTTTCTCTTTCATCCTCTTAAATAAATAAACCAATGTATAAATGAATTAAAAAAAGCAAAACCAGGGGCCAGCAGGTGGCGTAGTGGTCATTGCACTAGACTACCCACACGACTGACTGCGGTTCTAGTCCAGGACCTGGCGGCTAGAAATTCATGCTAGGTGCAGTGTGCGTGCATGCCAAAGTCCAGGAGGCCGATAGAGAAGGCAGGATTGCGGTGTGGCCATCCCCCTTGGGGGGGTGACTTCCCACTTTCCCTCCCTCTGTCTCTCTCTGGTGAGTGCATGCACTGGATGACAAAAAAGTAAAAAAATTAATTAAATTAAAAAAGCAAAAGTTGGGACTGGCCCCATGTACAGAGGGTTCCACATGGCCGACTGAGTTTGAATTCTGACTTTGAAGAACACGCTGGGCCCGTGCTCATGTGCACGTGCGCCCGGGGTCCTGATGCAGGGAGAGCTGGAAGAAGAAGGACTGCAGCCTGACCAGCCCCTATGTGGGGGTGCTTTTCTGTTTCCCATGCACTCACATGCCCTCTGACATCAAAGCGGAACTAAACCAAACCAAACCAAAACGAAAAGCAGAACAGCCAGAGCCTGGAACGCTCCGGCAGCTAAATACCGCGAGTCAGTGCATCCTTCCCCGTCACCCTGCCAGGCCAGGCCTGCCCCCACAGGTCCCGAACTCTCCCCGGGCGGGGCGAATTCGCCACCGCTGCAGTAGACGTGCATGGTATCAGGTCTATTGATGACAGGAGACATGTTTTTAAACAGTTGCTTTAAAACAACTGATGGAGCTGCAAGATGGGACACGACTAGAAAGTGCGAGTTTTTGAGCAGGAGGGGACAGGAGGCTGGCCGAGGAGAACAGTGCTTTCTTTATTAAGGTTGGGAATTCATTCATCCTTTCTTGAGCAAAGAAATGCATCCGGGTGTCAGGAGTGGGGAATCAGGTCGGTGTGCTTGTAAGAACGGTTCTCAGAGACCTGGGCCTAGGTCCTCTTGAGCTGCCTCTGCTTGGCTGTCTCCCTCTGAGAAACATGAAGTCAGTGCTGCCAGGAGAGGGGTCCCGGAGCCCCCAGCTACCAGGAGAGGGGCCACTGAGCCCCCAGCCACCAGGAGAGGGGCCACTGAGCCCCCAGCCACCAGGAGAGGGGCCACTGAGCCCCCAGCTACCAGGAGAGGGGCCACTGAGCCTCCAGCCACCAGGAGAGGGGTCCCGGAGCCCCCAGCCACCAGGAGAGGGGCCACTGAGCCTCCAGCCACCAGGAGAGGGGTCCCGGAGCCCCCAGCCACCAGGAGAGGGGCCACTGAGCCACCAGCCACCAGGAGAGGGGCCACTGAGCCCCCAGCCATGAGTAGAGTGGCCACTGAGCCCCCAGCCACCAGGAGAGGGCCCCTGAGCCTTCAGGCACTGCTCTAGTTCAACAGGTGTCTTTAGTCTGCTAAGAACAGAAAATACCTGGTGTGCCTAATTTAAGACAGAGGGATTTATTCAGTCCAGCGTCTGGAGGTCCATGGCCTGGGGGTCTTGCAGGGTCCGGAGGCATCACGCTGCATGGGCTAGGGGGAGCAGGGCCTGGTGTCCATCCCTGTGTGTCCAGTCTCCTTCCCTCTCCTCATGAACCCCCAGGACGCAGTCACCCCCCTGCCACCACTGATGACTCCCACAGGCCCCGCCTTTCGACTCCATAGAGGTATTCAGTTTTCTCTTTCAACCTTAACAACCAAATCTCAGCACACGAAGTTTTGGGGTTTGGGGACAGAGCATAGCAGTAGGTACCTATGAGGCCCCTAGGTCCCTGCCCTTGACCTGTGCTCCCAGGCCAGCCAGGTGGAGGGTGTAGCACAGGTGCTCTGGGCACGGCCAGGGAATGCCCGGGCTCAGGGGAGGGAAGGTGCCGTTTCCTCAGCCTGCCTCTGAGGGCTGTCACTTTGCTATGGCAGACGACTGGGAGCGGCCATCTACACGGAGCTGTCCCTCCTGGAGGCCGGGAGGGATGTCTGCAGACAGCGAGACCTCACCAGGTTTCCTCTGACCCTGCAGGTGGAGTCCCAGAGAGCAAAACCAAGGATGAAAGAGGGCGGGGGGGAAGAAGGAGTGCAGCTCGCCTGGAAAGAAGTCGTCTCCCCTGAGCTGGGGAACTGGAAAGCCATCTGCAGCCATGACAGGACCAGGGTTTCGGAAGGATCTGGAGCAACTGGGCACCTCGTTTTTACAAAGGTTTCTTTTTTTGCGTGTGTGGTTTGGGGGCTCAGGTGTGATGGAGAGAATGGACAGAAGCAGCCAACTTCCCCGATCGGTTCTTCCTCTTCCTCTCCTTCGTTTCTGGAATGATCATGTTGCTATGGGGTCTGCTCAGCTGGGTTGGCAGTGGTGGGGCCCTGGCTGGCAGAGGCAGTCCGTGCTGGTCTCCAGGGCCCGGTGCCAGGCCTCTCATGTCCAGTAACTCTTGAGCCCAGACCCAGCAGGATAGAGGATAGAGGTTAAAGCACTTGGTCAACTCCTTCCTTGGGGACACAGCTTCAAACCTTGGAATATACTCACCCTCTTCCTATGAGGCAGGCAAAGCAGTAAGGGTCTCTTTTTTTAAATTTTTTTTAGATTTTTGCCATAGGGCGAGTGGGTTCGCTGAAAAAAGACACACAGAAAGATATAGGGAGAGAGGGAAAGTGAGAAAGCACCTTCCCAAAGGAGAGGCCATGCTGCAGTCCCTTCTCCATTCTCTTGTTGGGATTTTGGACAGGTACGCACATGCGCCCTGTGTGTCTTTCAAGCCTCTGGGTCCAGGACTTGGGTGGTGGAGCCGGCCATGTGGGATCTGGCTCCCCAACCCTGTGCCGCCTGGTTTCCTCTTCTCTTCTCTTCTCTTCTCTTCTCTTCTCTTCTCTTCTCTTCTCTCTCTTCGCTTCTCTTCGCTTCTCTCCTCTCCTCCCCTGCCCTCCCCTCCCCTGTCCTCCCTTCCCCTCCCCTCTCCTCTCCTCTCCTCTCTTCCTCCTCCTCCTTCCTTCTTCTTCTTTCTTTTTCTTTCTTCTTCCTCCTGCTCCTCCTCCTCCTCCTTCTTCCCAGTCTGTTTATTTATCAAGACTGAGAGACAGCACCCATTACAGGTCTTCGCCCCATGATCCGCTCCCAGCCTCAGCCAGTCCCGGCTCATGGGCACACGTGTGCCTGGTGTACTCAGAGCGTCCTCGGCCTTGAACCAGGAAGTTTCCCATGTTGGACCACCTTGGAGAACGTGCATTTTACTGCCGCACCTCCATCTGGCCCCCAGGATATTGGTTTCGGAAACCCCAATATGTTTTGCCACATAAAGAGTGTTAATATCCCCCCCCCCCCCCCCGCATGGATCGGATTACTTAAAGCATCTTTTTGGAGATGTCAGCAGTTTAATAGCGGCAATAAGTCAGGGCTGCCCTCGTGTTTTATTTTTCTGCCAGTATTTAGTTAATTAAAGAATGCAAATTAAAACACCTTAATTTATATAATATCAATACCAACGCCTTAAAACACTTGGCGTAACTGCTCTGGCACGTCCTTTACATAAACTCCTCAGAGCAGCGCTAATAAAAATGAAAAGGGTTGTAAATCACATTTAATTTATTCATTTTCTGTTTGGTACCAAAGCATATGCCAAAATCTAGTTATTTATGAGTGCAGCGAGACAATAGGCAGCTTTACTGGTTGCAAGTGACACAAAGGGTGTTCCGGGGGTTGCATGTTTTAATTTGGAAATGTCTCTAGGTGCATCTGTCCCCTGAGTGCTGAGCTCTAAAATGTATACTTGTGCACCTATGTCCCCAGCAAGGGTTTCAAGGTTGAAAAGCAGATCACACCTAAGAACATGGCAACATCCAGTCCAGAAGGCACCTGCGACCGTCCACGTGGAGACAGACACAGGAAGTCCTATGGCGAGGAGTCTGCAGGTGAGATGAAAGGCTGCTGATTTATATCTGATTTCTTAATATTCCATTGAGAGGATTATTGCACAGGAGGTGCAGGTGCAGACAGTGGAAGGGATTCGGCATGTGGCTCATTTCTGGGAAGACGTCGAGATGAACTGCATGGTCCTTATGAGGAGCCAAGCTCCCACTTCACCCTCCGCTCTCTTGCTAATCTCATTCTCTTTGTCTGATGGTCTGAGCCTAGAGTACATTTGATTCAGTCCTGGAAGAACCGTGGGCTCTGTTCGGGGTGCTGAGGGTTGGCACAGTCTCCCTCCTTCCTATGGCAAAGCTCCCTCGTACAATCGTCTGTTTTGTTTACTTATTATTATTCTTATTTAGCTTTTGCCATAGGGTGCATGTGCTTGCCAGACACGCATGCGCGCGCGCGCGCACACACACACACACACACACACACACACACACACACAGAGAGAGAGAGAGAGAGAGAGAGTAGGAAATCATCCCGGGGAGATGGCCATGCCACAGTCCCTTCTCTATTCTCCTTTCAGGATTTTGGGCACACACGCATATGTGCCTGGTGTGATTTTCAAGCCACCAGGTCCAGGACTCATACTGTGTAGCCGGCCACGTGGGGTCCAAAGCCTTAACCTCCACACCATCTGCCGGCGCCACAATTGTTTGCTTTAACCCTTTCCTCCCCAGCCTTCAGCTCTGTACTTGACTCAAACAGCAAGCTTATGTGGCGGGGTTGAGAGAAGTTTTGGAAACTACCCTTCCGCTTCGTCACTCTGGAGCCCACCCTGAAACACACATGCAAGTTCACAAGTATAACCCTCTTATCAGCCCACGGACTCCCTACTCATGAAAGGAAAAAATAATGTGCCATGTTTGATTCATTATCTTTCTTTTAAGCTTATTTATTTATTTTTTTGTCCAGTGAATGAGTAAGAGAGAGAGAACCCCTAATGAGTCCTAGTGGCATGATCCACATCTGTCTCAGCAACCTGGATTAGCAAGCACGTCCTGGGATGTCCCGGGAGGCCCTGGAACTCGAACCAGGGACCTTCCCATGTGGGATTGCCTTCCAGAGCGTAGTGTTTTACGGCCGGGCCTCCTTCAGGGCCCCGGCAGCTATGGTCCACGGTCCCAGGCTGCCCCCAGGGCCAGGGGAGGTCACTAAGTGTGTCCCAGCGGCTCTGGCTCTGAGGCTAAGCATGGTGACATGGCTTTTCTGCACTGGAGGGAGAGGGTGCTCCCAAGCTCCCTGGTGTCTGCAGGGACGACGCAGCCCCAGGGTGATCACGGGCATTTTGTCTCCGCTTAGACTTGCTGAGCATCGTCCTTAAAGGCCTGTTGTTACCTCTGTATTTATTTATACTCCTCGAAGTCACTTACAATTCAAATGCAGGGACAGTATGACGATGTAGGACCGGAAGCCGTTAACAGGGAGATGAAAAGAGCAGAGCTGGGACAGGAGCGGGGAGGAGAGTGGTCACCCAGAGGGCGAGTTGTGGATCAGGCAGGCGAACGCCACTGAGATGAAATGGGAACCGAGCCCCCACTTCTGGCATCTCGGCGGGTGCCTGCCAGCTCCCACAGTAGCCGAAGCTCGCTGCGCCTCAAAGGCAGGTTGCAAGGCCGGTGGAGGGCTCAGGGGCCATCCGGGCTGGCCAGGCCCTTCCTCTCTCTGAATCTGTTTCCTCATCTGTGACATGAAGACAGACTCCCTCAGAGCCGGGTACTCGTGAAGACGTGCTGCACGGGTGGGCGCGCTCACCGCCTGCTTGCCCGTGCCGGCTGTAGGTCTGAGTGTTCGACCTCGACCTGGTTAATCGACGCTGAGATGCACTTTTCTCATTTTACTGCATTGACACTGATTTAAAAAACTCAGAGCCACGGATTACTTAGCAGCACTTTTTCCTTTCTTTTGGATCTGAAATAACTGCATTGTGGATTAGCTGGAAAGCCATTAGCTTGGTCTCACAAGGTCCTCCTCAGCAGGCACAGTTTTTGTCCCCCTTTACAGAGGAGGAGACCAAGGCACAGACACTGACTGTCCATGGCTGCACCTGGCAGGGGTGGGGTGTGACCCTGGGCACCTGTGTGGCCTTTCAGTAAGTAGCTCACAGTGGACGTTCGAGCAAACACGTCACCACTGGGTGCTGTGGGATGCGAGGCAGGTACTGTCCTACAGGCCTGGCCCGTCCAGGGAGGGCCCGCGCGTGTGCAGCGGGAACGCCCGGCATGTGGCTCGTTGGTGGCACACAGCCCCGGTGGGAGGGGTGGCTAATTTCCCTTCAGCTGCAGCCCTGGGCCCCGCTCTGCAGTAGGACTTGCCCCTCCAGCAGGCCAGGAGAGACACGTTTCCTGGGCTCTCAAGGAGTCTGTGGGTGGATTTTCCCAGGGTCGTTCCTGAATCATTTCACTGGGAATATTCTCCATAGCACAGAACCATGAGCAGGGCTCTTCCCTGTGGCCATATCTTTTTTTTTTAAGAGAAATTTTTGGTATAAGGTATGTGCTTGCTGGAGAGACAGAAAATAAGAAATCACACCCCCCCCCCCCCCAGGGGGCATGGCTGTACCACAGTCCTTTCTCCTCCATTCTCCTCTCAGGATCTTTGGCACACACATGTGTGTCCAGCGTGAGTTTTAAGCCACTAGGTCTGGGACTCAAACCGTGGTCGACTATGAGGGAGTCTAGCGATGTAACTGTTATGCTATCTGCTGGTCCCAGTATTTTTTTTAAGGACTGAGTCTCTCCGTGGGTTGATCCTGCCATGTAGCTGGAGCAGTTGGGTGGGCCGGGAGTCAAACTTGGGTCTCCCACCTGGACTCACCCAGCCGAGGAGCAGCATCAGCTGGCATGTGCCACGAAGCTGGGCCGACGAGGCGGGCGAAGGTGGGGCAGAGGACTGTGTGGACAGTCCCATGTGGGAGCTGCCCTGGGAGCACATCTCTGTCACGACCAGAGACCTCCCTGAGGTGCTGGGTGCACGCGCGCCCGTGACCCAGGACTCTGCTGGGGCTCTGTCTCTGTCTTGCTCATGGAAGAAAGAAACCACCTGAAGAAGGGACTAGGACAGCATTGGGGATGCAGGGACGATGAGGAGGAGGCCGACCGGAGCGAGGATATCTGTGTCTGGGACCGATATTGCCTCTCGGCGGCATGTTACCTGTTGGGCCTTAGTGTTGTCACCTGCTAAAGCACACGAGTGTCAGACTCACCACCGCGCTGCTGATCAAGGCCGATGATGGCAACGTGTGACGGTGCCTTGCACGCGAGGTGACGATATGAACATAAGCTGTCATCGCCGTCTTCCTAGCCAGGTTCTGGCTGGGTGTGTGGACATGTCACTGCAAGGGAGAGAGAGGACACGGGGAAGGAGACAGCGCAGTCTCAGGCATTCACCAAAGGGACTTGACTCAGAGCTCAGAGCTCCTCCTGGCTGGGAGTCTCGCTGCCCCGCCTCCGCCCGTCCCACCCGGTGAGGAAGTTTGGGGGCTACTTTATATGGCCCCTCTTCTAGAGTTCAGGGTTCCAGGCTAGGAAACAAGGGGACAGTGTTCGAGAGCCTTGGGGGCCAGCTGGCGGTGTGGTGGTTAAGGCATTGGATCCCACATTGCCAACTACACACCTGTTTGAGTCCAAAACCTGGTGGCTTAAAAAATATGCCAGGTGCATATGCACGGGTGCCCCACCTCCCAAGAGCAGAGTGGATGAGAAGGGACTGTGGCACGGCCGTCTCTACAGGGTGATTTTCCACTTTCCTTTTCTCCTCTGTGAACACATGCGCCCTATAGCAAAAATCTAAAACAAAACAAAACAAAACAAAAACCAAAAAGCGAACTTGGACTTATCTTCTCCACAAATAGGAAAAGTTTAGCAGTCAACAAATCAGGACTTAAATAAAACAAAGCCAAAATAAACCCATTCTGATGGAACATCCCTAAAATTTTTTCCTGAAGTTCAAACAGAATAAAACCATGCGAGGGGACTTCAGAAAGTTTATTGCAAAGTGAAATTAAAATGTGAGTTAATTTTGGCGCAAAATATTGAAATCCATACGTAGTTTTTCACAGTGTGTATCTTCCATAAACTTTTTGAAGACCCCTTGTATCATCACAGTATCTTCTAGACCGAACAGGAACGGAATGGGAATTCCACTGGCCTCCGGTGTGGAGGTCTGTGGCCTGTTCATTGAAGTGCTGCCCCGGGGAAGGTTGCCCCTTCACAGACGCCAGGCCAGGTCTAAGGGTGCCCTGGCCTGTCGGGCCGCAGCCTGCAGCCTGGGGAAGGTGACTGCCCAGGAGGAGGGGAGTGGTGTTCACAGGCCAGGCAGGAAAAGAAGGACTCGGGAAGGGAACTGAGGAGGAGGAAGGGGCCTGACAGCTCAGAAACGCAAGGGGAAAGAGTGTTTAAAAGGAGGGAGGAAGTGAGGGGAAGGGGAGGACGTGAGAGGAGGATAAGGAAGTGAGGGGAGGGAACCAGGAGTTAGCGTAATGAGCTATGTGAGGGGAACGTAGTCGACCGCGGTTCGCGTCTGACCCGGTGGCTTACAACTCAGGGGCGCGTGTGCGTGCGTGAGGATCCCGAGAGGAGAAGTGAGGAGAAGGGAGGAAGTGAGGAGGGGAGTGAAGCTTTCTGTCTCTAAGTCTCTGTCTGTCTGGAAGCGACGCGAAGTCTAGAAAAAAGTCTCTCAAAAAAAAAAAAAGAGAAGTGAGGGGAAGAAGGAAGTGAGCCATAGGAGGGGTGAGGAGGAGAGAAGTGAGGAGGGTAGGAAGTGAGTAGTAGTGGAGGAGGAAGTGAGAGGATGAGGGAGCAGGTGGTAGGAAGAGAGAAGTGAGGAAGTAAGGAAGTGAGAGGAGGGAGGGAGAGAGCAGTGGTGGTAGGAAGTGAGCAGGAGGGAGTAAGGAAGTGAGAGGAGGGAGGGAGAGAGCAGTGGTGGTAGGAAGTGAGCAGGAGGCAGTGAGCAGCAGGAGGAAGTGAAGAGGAGGGAAGGAGCCCACATGGAGGTGGCCTGCCCGCTGCGCCGCCCGCCCTGGGGCAGTGCCAGCGTCCTGCTCTCCTGCCCTCCCTGGCAGCACAAAAGGCCATGTCAGAGTTACACAGAACCCGCAGCTTGGCCAGTCCTGGGAGCCTGGGCAGAGGGGGCCTGTCAGTCAGGGGAGGCCTCCTGAAAGGGGCCCCTTGTCCACTTCCCCTGCCTTTGAAGTGACTGGGGTGGAGGCGCTCAATTAAAAGCCCATCAGTCTGTAAGTAAATCAACGCCTATCAGGCCTGTCACATCAAACAAACGATTATTACCCCAGCCCGCCCACCCCATTAATCTGGCTGTTCCCTCCTGACGGCTCAGGGTCAGGGCAGCGTAAATCCTGCACTGGAGTGTCGCCACCTGGATCGGGATGAAAGCGGTGGCACAACCAGACGGCCGCTCTCAGGCGTTTCCCAGAGTGTCCAGAGGGCCATGGTGGAGGCGCACCGAGAGAGAGAGAGAGAGAGAGAGAGAGAGAGAGAGAGAGAGAGAGAGAGAGAAAGAGAAAGGAAGGGAGGGTGGGAGGAGCCCAGGGAAAGGACAAAGGTGGGGATGGTAGCAGGGGTCAGGTGCTGGTGACACACTCGTTGCGAACACTGGGTACAGGAGGGCTCTGAAATGCTCAGGGTCAGACAGAGGTCCTGCCAGGCCAGTGTCCCCAGCTCTCCTCCTAGCCCATGGCAGCACCCCCCCCCCCCAGGTCACATGGGCCAGGACACGGTGGTGGTCAGGGGCCAGAAGCTCAGGGCTTTGAGTGATGCCGTGTCGGGCCCCAACCTGTGTGATGACCAGAATCGGACTTTGTCTGATCAGACGGCGTGAAGGGGCACTGGACCGGAGCGTCGGGCTTGCGGTTCTGGGTGCGCGTCCCCCGGAGAGCTCTGCTCCAGGGCATTGCTCATGAGCCATGGGTGGCTTTGTGGGTTCTTTCTGCTCCTGAGAGCAGCTCCTGGCTTCCCCGCTGCACTGCAGACGGGAAGAAGCATGGGTAGCTGGAGACAGGACAAGCGGGAGGGCCTGGGGCAGGACGTGGAGGCGGAGGGAGGGTGAGGCCAGGTCAGGCATTCTGTGGGTAGAACAGGCATGCTTCTGAACGGAAGGACAGAGCAGTCCTGCCCTGAAAGGCTGTTCCAGAGGGGCCTCAGGGCACGGCTCCCGCAGCCTCCCTTCGCTATAGGGATTTCCCGATGAAACTGAGCTATGGAGTGGAGCGGGGGAGGCTGAGGAAGGGACGTGTCGTAGCCCAGCCTGCCATGAACCTCGCTACCCAGGGAAACCCCAGCACAGCAACCTGGTCCTGAGGGCCTCCCAGCCACGTGGAACCTGGAAGACCCACGTTCCCTGGGCTAGAATCCGTGTGTTGAGTGTGGCTGTTTCTGTAGGAGTTCTGACCCGGCTCTGTGAAGACAGCCACCTCCTTCTGTGGGGAGCACTTCTGAACTGTCTGTCAGCAGCCAGTTCTCGTGCACTTCGTGGACAGCCGCTCGCGGGGTGGAGCTGCCCTTTATTTCGATGCTCCGCTGGGCCCGGATGGAACATCGCCTTGCCTCCCTCCCTGGGTCTCTATTAGGTGTGGCCTCTATTTCTATTGCAGAAATCAGCACGGCAGTGAGCGCCCCATTGCCCAAACCCCAGTGTCTGTCTAAGAACACTGTCCGTTGCAGAAGGTTTTCAGACACTTGGATAAATCACATCTTCAATTGAGGAAAAAGAAAATTTGTGAACATGCTGGAGACCCTTGCCGTCACCCCAATCCTCCCCCAAGTGTGGTAGGAACCTGGTGGCTGAGAATCCCGAATCCCGCATTAGGCCAGGGCTGCTGCCTCCCCCTGGGGCTGTCTCTCAAGGGCTCTCTCTGCCTCTGTTGGAGGTGCATCCCTGCGTTGATCATCGAGACCTTTCAGGGCAGTGGCATATTGTTGTCCCTCGAAGCTCATAGACATTTGCCCGTCCCAGGGGTTGGCAGGCCTTTCACAGAGACGAGGGGCACACGCAGGTATTCGCGAAGTGCAGGAATCCTCTTGCGTCCCTCCTTTCATCCTTTCTTCCGGAGTCGGCATGTAGCACGTGCTCACAGGCACATTCCAAGTCTCAGGTATACAGCACCGAACAGGTGGGCAGGGCAGGGGTCTGTGGGAGCTCTTGTGAAGAACTTGGGTGCCTGGTCGCATGTTTATTTATCTCTCACATCTGTGAGCCTCGTGCAGGTATTGGCTGAGCACCTCCCGCGTCTAAGTACATGCACCGCAAAGAGGCAGAGAACAATCAGAAACAAATCCCATCTTCCTGCGGAGAGAGAAGACACAGGTCATAAATAACTCTAACGCTGTGTGAGGCAGGTGCCGTCAGCCAGGACAGGGTGGGAGGGAGTTCAGAGGTGATTGGTCAGGTTCCTTAGTGAAAATCTAAATGAGGAGCCATGTTCGCTGTTTAATCGCAGCAACTTTTTAATATACTCTGCAATTTAGTACAGCGTGGGCTTAATGGTTATTGTTATTGGCAGTAATGCCCGTGTCATTTATCGTCATCGTAATGACGGACACCCCTCTGTTTGAGGCAGGTGTACGCATGCTCTGGGATTCCATTTCGGGCATCCTCAGAAACCGGGGCCTGGCTGGGAGCTGCCAGAAGTGGGGCATGCTCCGTACACGGGGCGAGGCAGACTGTGCAGAGCTGGAGCGAGCAGGCTTCCGAGGCAGACTGCGATTTAAGCCAGGCTGCAGACGCTGCCCCACCGCCAGCCCGCTGTGAGGCCACGGCAAATCACTTGAACTCCTCGTGTGTGTTTCCCCATCTGTTAAATTGGGGTGATAGCAGTACGGGCCTCATAGGGCTCCATGACAATTAGATGCGTGTAAAGCAGTCACCACGGGCCGCAGACAGCGCGCACTGGCAATGCCTGTGTTCTCACAGCTCTGTCTCACACCGAGTGCCCCGGGAGGGCACTTGTTAAATGAACGCGATTGTCTTCCTGTAGTTAAAGCCGGTGAGCATTGTCTATATTAATCTTACTTTAAAAATTCTTCCTGAGTTCACCACATGGGTTGTAAATATTCGAATAATTTGTTTTTCTAAAATGATCGTGCATTGGCATTTGATGTGGCACTTGGTATGTACCAACCAGGCATGGCTGTGCGTGCAAATCTGAAGCAGCAGCATGTGGCTCTCCTCGGCCCTGCCCGTCTCTCCTCTGGGGGTGACCACTATCTTGAATTTTGCTTTGTTTTTCTTTTAAAGAAAAGTGCCAGAAAATGTGTGTGTATATGTAAGAGAAAGAGAAAGCAACCCTGGAGTGTGTGTGTGTGTGTGTGTGTGTGGTCATGCCTCCATGCCTTTCTTCCATTTCTCCTTCCCCTCAGGGTTTTGGGCGTGTGCGCACATGCTCTGGGCATGTTTTCCAAGCCACTAGGACCGGGACTTGAACCCAGCTGGTCATGTGAGATCCAGCTCCCAGAGTTTAGCACTTGACCACTGCACTGTGAGGTCATTCTAGTCCTTTGCTTTTTAATTTTTTTTAAAAAGGATGATTTTGGGACCAGCAGTTAGCGTAATGCCTATGTCGCTGGACTCCCATGTAGTTGACCGCGGTTTGTGTCCTGGACCTGGTGGCTTAAACTCACGCCGGGCGCATGTGCGTGCGTGCCCAAGATCCCGAGAGGAGAATGGAGGAGAAGGGATTGTGGCGTGGCCATCCCCCCTGGGGGGTGATTTTCTGCTTTCTATCTCTCCGTCTCTCTCTGTCTGTCTGGCGAGTGCACCCGCCCTATAGCAAAATCCTCTCCAAAAAAAAAAAAAAAAGAAAAAACAAAAAAGGATGATTTTATTTAACTTTATTTATTTATTTATTTAATTGATATTTGACCAGAGAGAGACAGAGTAAGAGAGAAAGAAAGTGAGAAAGCAAGCAGCCAAGTCTTGGACTTGAACCGCCGTTGGCCATGTGGGAGTCCAGCATCTCCAACCACCATGCAACCTGCTGGCCCTGCCCTTTGCTTTTAAAAGAAGCCTTATTTATTTATATTTTTTAAATTGAAGTGTAACATATGTGGTAATGAAATGCACCAATCGTAGGTGTATGGCTTGATTAGTTTATTCACGGTGCACACTTCTATAGCTGCACCTGAATGTGGGCATGGAGTGTTAGTGGACTCCAGAAGCCTGCCCTCTGCCCCTCCCAGGCATCCTCTCACCCCCACCCCAGGGTAACTGTTGTTCTGATTTCTGTCGCCGTGGCTAAGTTTTGGATTTATTACGTATGTATGCTGTGTCTGCTTTCTTTCAGTAAGCATTGTATTTGCAATATTCATCCATGTCTTTATATGTATCCGTAGGTCATCCTCTTTCATGGTCAAGTTGTATTCCATTGTATGAACAAGTCACACAATTTATCATTAATTTTATTCAAATTTTTTTTCTTTGTCAGAGGGTGCACATGCTCATATGAGAGAGAGAGAGAGAAAGAGAGAGAGAGAGGGAACACACCCCATCGGGCACACCACAGTCCCCTATCTCTCCTTTCTTTCAGGATTTTGGACATGTACACACAAATGCCTGGCATGTTTTTCAAGCCACCTACTTGGGATGCCAGTGTTGCGGTCAGCCCTGTGGGACCTGGCCCTGGGCTGGCCCGGCGTTCCATTTTTGGTGGACATCTGTGTTGTGCCTGTCTTCTGGCTATTACGAAGTAAACTTGCCATGGCCTTTTCTGTTCACATCTTTTGGTGTACGTGTATACCCTTTTCTGCTGGGTATAACAGGAGCTGTTATGGCGCCAGGTATGTTCATGTTTTGTTTGTTTTTATTTTTATTTTTTTTTGTCATAGGGTATTTGTGCTCACCAGAGAGAGACAGAAAGTGAGAAATAACTTCCTAGGGGGGATGGCCACAATGCAATTCCTTCTTCATTCTCCTCTTGGGATTTTGAGTACATACGTACACACACCCAACACTCCCCCCCCGCCCCCGGCTTCTGGGTCTGGGACCTGCACTGTGGAGTTAGCCATGTGGGATCCAGTGCCTTAACCACCATACCACCTGCTGGCCCCAGGTACATGCATGTTTTAATAGCGGATTACAAACAGTGTTTCAAGCAGCAGGGCCAATTTCTACTCTCCTAGAAATGTGAGAGTTCCAGATGCTCTACATCCTTGTCAGCCATAAAAAACAATGAGGCCCTAGCATTTGATAGAAAGTGGACAAATATGGAAGTGAGCCAGAAAATGAAAGAGAGGCATCGTATGTCCCCATTCAATATATACCGAGTGTCTGCACTCCATGGCAGAAACTGAAATACTGGATAATATAATGGCACGGGAGCAACTGTGGACACCAGAGACAGGGTGGGAGGGGGTGGGAGATGGGGTGGGTGGGACGGAGGGAAGCAAGGGAAAAAAGAAGCACAACATTTAACAGACACAAAAAAAATTGAAAAATTATCTGTTGATAATGTATATGGTAATATCTAGACTAATATACAGTTCATTCATGTTGGGAAAATTTATTTAATATGATGTAAAAATATACAGTGATTCGGGACCAGCAGTTGGAGTAATGGTTATGTCGCTGGACTCCCATGTAGTTGACCGCTGTTTGAGTCCTGGACCCGGTGGCTTAAACTCACTCCAGGCACGTGTGCATGTGTGCCCAAGATCCCAAGAGGAGAATGGAGGAGAAGGAATTGCGGCATGGCCATTCCCCCGGGGGGTGATTTCTCGCTTTCTGTCTCTTTCTTTCTGGCGAATGCACACGCCCTATAGCAAAAACCTCTCCAAAATATATACACACAGTGATTAAATGTAAAAAAAAAAAAAAGAAAAGAAAATGAAAGAAGAAAAAATATGCTCAGTCAGTCATTTTGGGAGATGTAGTAAGCTATACATTTCTCTTTGTCTTTGTTTTAATTGTATCCAATATTTTTTGATATGTTATTTTCATTGACATTCACTTAAAAATATTGGGTCATCAGAAAAGTCATGATGTATTTTTCTGTTTTTTAATGCAGAAATGTATCATGACTTTTCCTATGACCTGATATTTTCTAATCTCTTCCTATATGTATTTAAAATACATTCTCCCATTCTGTGACTTGTTTTTTCTCTTTATTAACAATATTTTTTGTTGAATAGAAGATTTTTTTGGGGGGGGGATCAGAGAGCATGTACATTGGTCAAGGGAGGAGAGAAGAGGAGGAGAGAGAGAGAGAGAGAGAGAGAGAGAGAGCGAGCGCCATTCTGATGGGCTGTGGCTACACTGAAATCCTTTTTCCTCCCTTTCTCCTACCATCATGATTCTGGACACCAGCACACATGCACATGACATGTTTTCAAACTGCCAGGGAAGAGATTCGAACCACGGTTGACCATATGAGATCTGGCCCCAGTACACTGTGTTTAATCACTACGCTAAGTGGCTGACCCAAAGCTTGATATTTTTCCCTCTTAAGCATTTCATAGAATTCCTTTAGAACTTAAAACAATGGTTTATTTGTTTATTTTTTTCCGTGAGAGAGATAGAGAGACAGTACCTTCAACAGGATCCTGCTACCATGATCCACTCCCAGCCTCAGCTAACCCTGAATCATGGGCTTCAGGCTTTTGGTCTTTAGTTTTCATTTTCAGTCATTTTTCTGTGATGTTTTTAGGTGTGCCTTTTTTTTTTTTTTGTATTTATCTTGTGTAGAGTTTGTAGGAATTCTTTAATCTGTGGCTTGATGTCTTTCATCATTTTTGAAAAATTCTCAGTCAGTATTTCTTTTAGAATTCCTCCCATCCCATTCTCTCTCTGCTTCATCTGGGATCCAATAACACATATGATAGGTGTTTTTACCATGCCCCAATATTGTTTTTGCTCTCTTTTTCCTTCTTTATCTCTGTGTTTCCTTGTCCTTTCTTAGACTGTGTGTAATCTGCTTCTGAACTTATCTGTTCAATTCTTGATTTTAATAATTTTGTCATTTTAGTTCTAGGATTTTGCTGTTATTTATTTATTAGAGATTTTTTGCTATAGGATAAATGTGCTTTCAGGACAGACTGAGAGAGACAGAGAGACAGAAAGTGAGAAATCACCCTCCAGGGTGATGGCCACACTGTAGTTCTTCTCTTCCATTCTCCTCTCGGGATCTTGGGCATGCATGCACATGTGCCTGGCATGAGTTTAAGCCACTAGGTCTGGGACTCAAACTGTGGTTGATTACGTAGGAGTCCAGAGACATAACTATTATGCCATCTTCTGGTTCCTTGTTTTTAAAACAGATTCTAGTTCTTTGGAAAAATTCTCTTTGTTTGCTTGAACATATAAGTAATAGCTAAAAAGTCCCATTTTATAACTTTAATATATACATCACTTTTCGTTTGTTTTTTAGTTATTTGATCCTATTCTTGGCATGCCTAGCAATTTCCAATTGAAATTTAGACATTATGTATAAAAAATTATGATCTCCGAAGATGTTACCTCCTTTCCGAAATTATTAATTTTCTCTTGGCAGGAGATAGAGTATGTCAAATCATCCAGACACAATTAAAGATAGGTCTAGGAGTTTTGATAGGGTTGGTCAATTTCTTTCTTTTTTTTTTAAATTTAAAAACTTATTTAACTTTATTTATTATTATTATTTTAAAATTTGCTGTAGGGCATGTGTGTTCACCAGAGAGAGAGAGAAGGAAAGTGATAAAGCAAGTCACCAGGTCCAGGACTTGAACTGTGATCAGCCATGTGGGAGTCCAGTACCTTAACCTCCATGCCACCTGCTGTTCCCAGGGTTGGTCAGTTTCTTTTGTCCCTATTATGAGATTTATAGGGAACAGTTCTTATGTCTAGAAGCATTGCTTTTCTAGGATCGCAACTAAAATCCGTATTTGCCAAGTCGTTTCTGCCCTGATGGGCCTCGAACTCTAACTGCGACTCCCTCATCGAATGGGCTTCACAAGTGCCTCTGCTGCTTCACCCTCGTCCTCTGTGGCTCCACACCATGAGATGGCAAGCGACCTGAAGGGCCAATCAGAGCTGAGCGTGTGGCTTATTCCACCTGCCTATGTGCTTTCCACCTGGCATGCCAAACTTGGTTGCTTTCGATGTTTTTACACAAGGGCTTAATGCATTTTATCTAAGCATTATAGTTGTTGTAGTAAACCGTTTTGCATAATATTCCTTTACTTAAAAATATGGTTTTAGGAGACAGCAGGTGGTTAAGGTGCCGGGCTCCCACACGGCTGACCGCAGTGGAGTCCTGGACCCACCAGCTTGAAAATCTCACCAGGCACATATTTGTGTGTGCCTAAAATCCCAGAAGGAGAATGGAGGAGAAGGGGTTGAAGCACGGCCATCCTCCCTGGGGCACAATTTCTCACGTTCCCTCTCACTGTCTTTCTCTGTCACTCTTTGGCGAGTGCAGGTGCTATGGCAAAAATCTAAAAACCCAAAAAACAAAACACTATTTTAAGGGCCGGATGGTAGTGCTGTGGTAACGAACTGGACCTGTATGGCAAGGTCCTGGCTTCGCGTCCTGGGACCGCGCTGAGCACACCAGGTGCACGAGTGTACCTGCCCACGATCCAGGCTGGCCAAGACGAGCGGTGGAGCGCACTGAGCAAGCACTGTTGGGGTCTCCCTCTCTCGGAATAAATAAACAAATAAATAAACTTAAAAAACCCCAAAGAACAAGAAAACGTATCACATGTATATGTTTGCACAGAGATTTGTTTCCTTCTCAGATTTGTAAGAAATGGCATCACAGCGCGTGTTAGTTCTGCATTGCTGGGTCGTCGTCATCGCCTTTGTCACCACCCATGTAGGGAAGCTCTGAAGCCGAGTGTGCCTGGAGCCTCTCAGGAGGCTCTGACACCTTCGCTGCTTTGCTCTTCAGTGGGCGACTTTGCGCCTGTATGTCAGTTGTTACCGTTTCCCAGATTGTGATTACACCAGGGCCTTCTCCCTGAAGTGGGCACGGGAAGGAGACTACCTGCTTAGGAGTAGCTTGGTCAGATACGGCAGGGCGAGCTCTGGCACGCAGCGAATGGCCTATGGACCGACAATCCGTTTGGAGAGGAAGGCAGTTACATAGCTACCTGCACACATGTGGCCAGCAGGCGGCGTGGCGGTAAGGCACTGGACTCCCAAATGGCTGACTGCGGTTTGAATCCTGGACCTGGCAGCTTGCTTTCTCCCTTTCTCTCTCTCCCTGTCTCTCTCTGGTAAGTCCATGTGCCCGATAACAAATTAGAAAGAAAATAATAGGAGCAAGCAGATGTTGTAGCTGTTATGTTGCTGGACTCCCACATGGCCAACGGTGGTTTGAGTCCTAGACCCGGTGGCTTCAAGCTCACGCTGGACGTGTGTGTGTGTGTGTGTGTGTGTGTGTGTGTACTGAAGTTCCCAGGAGGAGGATGGAGGAGAAGGGACTGTGGTGTGGCCATCCCCTCTTGGGGGGGGGGTGATATCTCACTTTCCCTCACGTGAACGCAAACCAACAAGGAATAAAGGGTGAGGTCATAGGTCATATGTGTCAGCTTGCCTTTCTGGGAGTTCGGGAGACGGGGAGGACGTGGCCTGCCCGTGTGGTGCACAGACTCCTGGCTGGCTTTGTTGGCTCTGATTTCACCCTCCCCCACTGAGCTCTGCATACCACTGGCACCCGCAGGGTCCCAAACACCCATGCCAGCGTGCCCTGCTTTTTTCCAAAATACCGAAAGGAGTTTCTTTTCCCAGCTGCGCTGATGTCGAGGTCCCTTGCTAACTCCATCACTTCCAGCTCCGCACACGGATTTCTTCCTTTTTGGGGAGTGCGGAGCTGGCGGGGCCTGGAAATCACCCTGGTCTCCACTCCGTCCTGTGTCCTGTGACACTGGCTGGTGTGCGCCATCCTTGGGGATGTGTCTGGGTTTCTTTTCCTGCTCGTGCCGGGGCGTGGAGGCCAGTGTGGGGAGCAGTCCTGCGCTGGCCTTCGCCTGCGGCTTGTGCAGCTCTGCGCCGGGGAGACCCGAGTTAGGCTTTACGGAGAGGGGAAGGCCCCACTGGCCCTCGAGCTGCGCATCGGCCGATGAACAGAAACACGGCTGTTTTGTCTCTGCACAGCCTGAGCTCTGCCGGCTCCCGCTTTCACGAGGCCGTGGGCCCTGGGGCTCTGACCTGGCCCTGAAGCCCCGGCCCCGGGCACTGTGTCCCACGGAGGCTACGTGCAGACCCCTCCCTCCCGCTGCACGGGGCCGACCCTGACGCCTGCCCCCATCCCACAGCCCGGGCCCCAGAGCCCACAGCCGGCCTGTCCTCTCTACCTGGCTACCTCCGGCCCTCCCAGGCTGGACACGGCCCAAACAGGACTAGTGACGTGTTAATATAGACTGGGGGCTGCAGAAGGTTTGTGGAAAGAGGGTATTCAAGTTTGTGGAAAAAGGAAATTAGAGTCCAAGTTTATTTTGGTGCAAAAAGTTTGAAAATCCATCCACAGGTTTCCCATAACGTAGTTTTCCAAAGACTTTTTAAAGATTCGTGTGAATGTGAAACACACCGCCATGACGTGTACGTGAATAGTCACAGGTGCCTGTTATGGACCGGTCGGGTCCAGGGCCACCAGGCCACTCATGCCCTGTCTTTGTACATAGAGTGCCACGCAGCGTGTGTGTGTGTATGTGTGTGTGAGAGTGTGTAGTATGTGTGTGTAGTGTGTGTGTGCATAATGTGTAGTGTACGTAGTGTGTGTAGTGTGTGTGTAGTGTAGTATGTGTGTAGTATGTGTGTGTAGTGTGTGTGTGCATAATGTGTAGTGTACATAGTGTGTGTAGTGTGTGTGTAGTGTAGTGTGTGTGTAGTATGTGTGTGTAGTGTGTGTGTGCATGTGTAGTGTACATTGTGTGTGTAGTGTGTGTGTAGTGTAGTGTGTGTGTGCATGTGTAGTGTACATTGTGTGTGTAGTGTGTATGTAGTGTAGTGTGTGTGTAGTATGTGTGTGGAGTGTGTGTGTGCATGTGTAGTGTACATAGTGTGTGTAGTGTGTGTGTAGTGTAGTATGTGTGTAGTGTGTGTGTGTGTGTGTGTGTGTGTGTGGAGCAGAGCTGCTGTGACGAGCCCCAATATCCCCAGGGTCTAACACTGACCAGTGCCTTCCTCCAGCCCCAGTCCCAGCCGAGCACCTCCGTCAGGGCAGGGCACTCGGCTGCCTCTGCTTTCCTGACAGCAGGCGCCTGCCCCCCTCTCCAGGAGGGGAAGCGGCTGGGAAAGCCTTTCCCCACTCCAGAGCTCTGAGCCGGCGGGCCACCGACTGCACGCACCCAGCGGAGGTCCTTGTTACTAGGTTCTACTCGCTGGGAGGTGAGCCGAGTACGTGTGTAGCTCTCTGGTTGTGTAGCTCTTCTTGCGTTGTGGCTGCAGCAGCCATCTGCGGAGGGAAAACCTGGAAAGGGCCCCTGAGTGTGCCCCCTTGCCTTGCGCCTCCTCCTTCCGGGGGATGGCCATGTGATGGTGCAGTTGCAGCAGCCATCTGAGAGTGCAGAGGGAACGTGCGTCCCAGCTGTCACAGGTGCTGGAGGGAACCCGGGCCCCTGACGTTGTGCAGTCGCCCCCTTGCCTTGCGCCTCCTCCTTCCGGGGGATGGCCATGTGATGGTGCAGTTGCAGCAGCCATCTGAGAGTGCGGAGGGAACGTGCGTCCCAGCTGTCACAGGTGCTGGAGGGAACCCGGGCTCCTGACGTTGTGCAGTCGCCCTGTTGCCTTGGATTACGTACACTTGAATTCTTCTGTGAGGGAGAAATAAACTATGGCGTTGAAGCTATAGTTGTTTTGACTTTTGTTACAGCAGCTGACTGTTTTTCTAAGTAATGCAGTCCTCCTTTCTATTCCAGAGCCTGGGTTTTTGCAGCCGCTCTCAGGCATAAATATTTAAAGAAGACATCTGGTCCCACTGTCAATAGAACTCAGGTTTCCAATTTTATTATTATTATTATTTCTATGATAATGGGAACAGATTGCATTTAGTCCTGACTCCCCACCCGCGGCAAAGCTCCTTTGTCCAGTGGGCAGCTTCCCTGAATGGGCCAGGGCCAGGGCCAGGGCTGGGGGAGCTAGCTGCCAGGACAAGTCTGCTTACAAACTTCACTGCGCAGCCTCGATCCCAGGATCCGCCAGCTTCTCCAGGCTCTGCCTTTCCCTCAGCAGGTTCCCAGCAGGTGTGGGTGCTCTGACTTCTCGTTCTGTACCTGCTGGCCGGGGGGACGGGGAGGAGCAGGGCGCTAAGGTGTCCCATTGCCGCTTCCTGCAACAGCCCTTCGCCCCGGGAGGGAAGCTATCCCTTTGCCGTCTTGTGCGCAGATGGGCTTTTTTATTTATTTATTTTTGAGAGGTTTTTGCTATAGGGCACGTGTGCTTGCCAGAATGATAGAGAGACAGAGACAGAAAGCGAAAAGTCACCCCCCAGGAGGGATGACCACCCTGCAATCCCTTCTCCTCCAGTCTCCTCTTGGGATCTGGGGCATGCATGCACATGTGCCCGGCGTGAATTTAAGCCGCCTGGTCTGGGACTTGAACCGCGGTCGACTACGTGAGAGCCCAGCGATATAGCCATTACGCCAAATGCTGGTCCCCAGATGGGCTTTTTCTTCTTGAAAACAGTTCCTTTTAATTTTTCCATGAGCTCCTTCAGAGTAAGACTGTAGAGTGGACCCTGTGTGTGTGCGTGTGCGTGTGTGTGTGTCTGTGTGTGTGTGCTGTTGCAGGGCAGCGAACAACAGGTGCCGTGTGGAATGGGATGAAAGGTCTATTGTGTACTGGGCATTCTCTTTATGACAAGTGTTTTCCAGACATTACACCATTTAATCCTTAAGATTTTTTTTTTTTAATGCTGCTTTTTAAAAGTTTGTTTATTCTGAGAGAGAGAGAGAGACCCCAAAAGGGTCTTGACTTCCCAGACATTACACCATTCGGTTCTCAAGACAATCTTTTTTTTTCAAATTGTTGTTTTTTAAAGTTTGTTTATTTCTTCCGTGAATGAGATGAGAGAAAAAGAGAGAAAGAGAGAGAGAGACCCCTGTAGGATCTCGACACTGTGATCCACTTCCAGCTTTCGCCAGCTTGGACCATGAGCACAGGCGTGCCCGGGGTATTTGTGGCGGTTTCTGGATGCAAACGCCACGCCTCCCCACGCGGCCAGCCTCCAGGTCCCAGTGCCTATCACTGCGCCTCTGTCTGCTCCCCACGACGATCTGAGTAGAAATTACCTTCTGTATCTTAACATGCATAAACCGATACATAGATTGACAGCCTGTAAGTGCTTTTGACTTCAAAGTACGTGTGACCTCAGTGAACTTTTCCCATCCAAGCTAATTATACCCTTTGTTGTGTCTGTAAAACATAATGGGGAAGTGGAAATTCTATAAATATTTGGCTCCTCTGATACGGAGCTGGCCACTCTGGAAATACGAGGAAAAGCACGTTCCGTGGGACCTGCGTCGTGTAGGTCTCCATCTGCATAGGCAAGTTTACTTCTGCTGTCCCGGGCTTCCTCATCTTACAAACTAAACACAGTGACAACCACCACACCGCTCCGGTTGTGTTAAAGAACATTGATTTCCAAAGTGATGAAGCTCAGAAACATTTTTGTTTTAACCCAGTGAAAGTGTTTTTAATTTATTTCGTGGTGTTCCAACAGTTCTTTCAATAACATTGAGGGTTTTGAAATCAACATTCTAGATTGTTTTTATCCTCTCACCATCTTATTTTTATTAAAATTAATTTCATTACACAAAGCTTGAGTTAAGTGTTTCTCTGCTTGCACGAAGTCTGTCTGCCAATTTGCATGAGGGCCAACTCATGTAAAACGGAAAGTTTCTTTTCTTTCAAATAACATTCATTTTGTAATTTAAAAATTAACAGCGAACCAAGAATAGCATTTTAGTGTATTGTATTCTTATCTTTTCCTTATAATTAAAAATGCACAAAACAATTGTGACAAAATTTTGTATGTCCTATCTCCCTCCCTATGCAAATGGGCCTGTGTACAGTTTCACTGCATGCACATGTGCGTGCACACACACACACACACACACACACACATTATCATCTTCCCTTCCCTAACCACTCCATGGCAACAGCTTCTTCCTCCTTCTGCGGGGAACAGGCTGCAGTGGGATGCTGAGAAGCAGCACCATGCCTCTCCTGAGGGCTGCCTTCACCTTGCATGGGTGTTTTGCTGTCTCAAGGGGAGGTTGAAAAAGTGCCCGCAAGTTGCCCAGGGCGTAGTGTGGCTGCCTGTGCTTTCCCGTCGCAGGAAGAGGCATCTTGGTTCTACCCTTGCACTGCCTCTTCTCGTCCCCAAAGCTTGCAATTCTCCTGGGAGTCAGGAAGCCCTTCACTGGGTATGTTGATCCTTCTCATTTCATCTGCCTCATCTTGCAACTCGTCCTGGACCTAGCAGCCTGCTTTCTCACTGTCCCCCTCCCCTCCTTTTTTAGAACAAAGCTCTTGGGTAATACAGTCAGTGTTGGAAGGAACAATGAATTTTTAAACTGTTTAAATAATTTTATTGAGATAATTTACATATATCAAGTTCACCCATTTTAAGTGTGTAAGTTTATAGAGTTGTGCAACATCACTACAATTGTTTTAGAACATTTCTGTAATCCCAAAAGGCTTCTGAGCCGTTCACGATCATTCTCCACTTGCACCCATAGTCTCAGGGAACCATCGGTCTGCTTTCCATCACTATCAGTTTGCCCTCTCCAGAAATATCATGTAAATGGAATCATATAATATGTACCTTTTTTTCTGGCTTCTTTCATTGAGCATCATTTTTTGAGCTTTATCCACATTGTTTCTGGTAACATTAGTTTGCTTCTTTTTTATTGCTGAATGGTATTGCATTGTATGGACATACCACATTTTGTTTACCACTGATGACACTTGGGTTGCTTCTACCTTTCAGCTATAGTGATAATGTTGGTATGAATGTGGGTATAAAAATATTTGTTCAAGTCCCTGCTTTCATTTTTTTGGGGGGGTTATATACTTATAGGTGGATTATACAGCAATTTTATACTTAAATTTTTTGAGGAATCACCACACCATTTCAATAGCATTTTACATTCCCATGAGCAATACACAAGGGTTCCAATTTCTCCATATTCCCACCAACTCTTGTTATTTTCTGCGGCTTTTGTTCATTTGTTTGTTTAGAGTAGCCATCCAAATGGATATAGAATGGTATCTTATGATTGTTTTGATTTGTGTTTCCCTAATGACCAGTGATATTGAGTGTCTTTATATACTTATTGGCTATTCGTGTATCTTCTTAGGAGAAATGTTAATTCCTTTGATCATTTTTAATTGTGTTATTATTATTTTTGTTTTTGTTGTTGAGTTGTAGGGGTCTTTATATATTCAGAATATCAATCTTTTTTCAGATATATGATTTGCAAATATTCACTTCCATTCCGTGGGTTTCCTTTCCTCTTCATTGATAGTGTCCTTTGATACACGAAGTTTAAAAATTTTTTTTTTTTTTGGAGAGGTTTATGCCATAGGACGCGTGCGCTCGCCAGACAGACAGAGAGAGACAGAGAGACAGAAAGCAGGAAATCACCCACCAGGGGGGATGGCCACGCCGCAATCCCTTCTCCTCCATTCTCCTCCTGGGATCTTGGGCACGCATGCACACGCGCCCGGCATGAGTTTTAAGCCACCGGGTCCAGGACTCGAACCGCGGTCGACTACGTGGGAGTCCAGCGACATAGCCATTATGCTAACTGCTGGTCCCATACACGAAGTTTTTAAATTTTAATGAAGTCTAACTTACCTATTTGTTGTTGTTTTGTTGTCTGTCTTTTTGGTATCATATCCAAGAAATCAATGTCAAATTAAATGTCATAAGACTTTCCTATGTTTTATTCTAAGATGAAGAAAAATTGCTATAGAGTGTGTGTACTCACTGGAGAGAGACAAAGAAAGAGGAAAAAAGTGAGAAACACCCCACCCCTACCGTGGGGGATGACCATGCCACAGTTCCTTTTCCTCTCTTCTCATTTCAGGATTTTGAACACACACATGCCCAGTGTGTCTCTCAAGCTGCTAGGCCTGGGACCCAAAGCGTGTAGTTGGCCATGTGGGATCCAACTGCCTTAACCGTGATGCCACCTAGCTGGCCCAGATTTTTATAGTCCTTTCTCTTACGGTTAAGTCTTTGATGCATGTTGAGTTAATTTTGTATGTGATGTGAGGTAAGAGTTCAACTTCATTCTTTTCCATGTGGATACCTATCAAGCTTTCCAAGCACTATTAATGGAAAAGACCATTGAATTTTGTTATCGAATTATTTTGTTGTAAATCACTTGACCATATATGTTAGGGTTTATTTCTGGACTGTCTATTGTATTTTACTTGTTTTCTGTCTTTAGGCCAGTACCACACTATTTTGATTATCATAGCTTTGTGTATGTGTTGAAATGAGGAAGTATGAGACTTCCAACTCTGTTCTTTTCAAGTTTTTTTTTTTTTTTTTTTTTCTACTCAGGGTTCCTGAGATTCTAAATGAATTTTAAGATGGGTGTTTCTATTTAAAAATTTACTTATTTATTCTATTCATCGCAGACAGCACATGTGTGTGCACTAGAGAGCAGGGGCACCCTCAACAGGGTCTCACATGCTGTGATTTCCCTTTTCCATCTCTCCAGCTCTCTTTGAATCCTGGGAATGTGCACATATGTCTGACGTGTCAGGTTGACCCAGGGATTTGAACTATGATCAACCATGTGGCTTTTAGCACCACAGTTCAGTTTGTTACCATACTGGGCCAATTATTCCTATTTTTGAAAAAAAAAATGTTGGGATTTTGATAGAAATTACATTGAATTTGTAGATAACATTAACTTTTCTTTTTTTACGAGTGACTTTTGCTATTGTGTGTGTGCCCTCGCCAGAGAGACAGAGAGGGACAGCAAGAGAGAACGTGAGAAATCACCCCTCAGGGGGGATGGCCACGCCACAACCCTTCTCTTTCATTCTCTTCTCGGGATCTTGGGCACGCATGCATACATGCCTGGTGTGAGTTTAAGCTGCTGGGTCTAGGACTCAGACTACATTTAACTACATGGGAGTCCAGCAATGTAACCATTATACCATCTGCTGGTCCCTCTACATCTGTTTTCTGTCTTATGACTATTTAGTTCTAATTTATGAGAGATTTCCTTAGCTTCTGATTTTTTTTTTTTTTTTTTTGGAGAGGTTTTTGCTATAGGGCGCGTGCGCTCGCCAGACAGACAGAGACAGAGAGATAGAAAGTGAGAAATCACCCCCCGAGGGGGATGGTCACGCCGCAATCCCTTCTCCTCCATTCTCCTCTCGGGATCTTGGGCACGCACGCACACGCGCCCGGCGTGAGTTTTAAGCCACCGGGTCCGAGACGCGAACCACGGTCAACTACGTGGGAGTCCAGCGGCATAGCCATTACGCTAACTGCTGGTTCCCGGCTTCTGATTATTTTTGAATAATGTTATTTTGATGATCACTTTTAATTTCCTTTTTTTTTTTTTTTTTTTTTTTTTTGAGAGGATTTTGCTATAGGGCACGTGTGCTGGCTAGAAAGACAGAGAGAGACAGAGAGACAGAATGTGAGAAATCACCTCCCAGGGGGATGGCCAGCTGCAATCCCTTCCCCTCCATTTTCCTCTCGGGTTCTTGGGCACGCACACACGTGTGCCTGGCATGAGTTTATGAGTTTAAGCCACCAGGTCCAGGACTTGAACTGCAGTTGACTACATGGGAGTCCAGCAACATAGCCATTATGCCAACTGGTGATCCCTATCACTTTTAATTTCTAAGAGCTCTTTTTGTTAGTATTCAGTTTAGATCTTTTAAATAACATCACTTTTGTATTTTGAGTGAGAAATCTCTTATCTCTCTGAGGATGTTATTCTCTTAAATATTTTCTTTCCAAATCATTTTTCTCATGTTTGTTGTCTTTTCTTTTTATTTGCTCACTAGCAAGAGACAAAGAGACAGAGAGAGAGAGAGAGGAAGAGCAAGGGAGAAAGCGCCCGTAATGAGGCACGGTACTGCTGCAGTCCCTTCTCCATTTCCCATACCGTTGGGAGTTGGGCATACTCACACGTGCACCTGGTGTATTTTCAAGCTGCTGGTGCTGGGATTCAAACCCTGGATCGCATGTGGGACCTGGTTCCCTTTATTGGGCCCTCTCATGTGTGTTTTATTACCCTATCTCCCACGAGGAAGATTTTTTGAAGGACCGAATGATCCTGGACTTTCGGTCCATGCTCAACTGGGGGTTACTTGTGTCCAGGGGGAGGGGCTTCTTTGGAGGTGATCAGGGTGCCAGTGGCTTTTTCCCCTGTCAGTATGTGGGGGTCTTTTTTTTTTTTTTTTTTCCCTACCAGAGACGCGTCATATAATCTCCTGCTTCAGAATTCGGCGACGTGTGTGAGGGTGCCCTGGACTGCCCGTGCTCGGAGTCAGAGCAGGAACGATGCTCTCCTGCTTCACCCTGGAAGGAGCAGACTCTCCTCTTTACCTAGCTCCTGTCCTTTGGTGAACCCAGTTCCCCTGAACTCAGAACATCTTTGTTTTAATTTTTTTTTTTGGAGGAAAGACTTTCAGTGCTCTAAAGTAGTAGGGAAAAATAGATGCTGGCTGCTGGCATTGGTGAAGATGCCCGGGAAGGCCTTGAGTTCCAAATGCAGACTTCCAATCGTTTCCCTTCCTCGTACCCCGACTCCCACGTCTGTAGGGTTCTTGGTTGAAAGTTTGTGTGTGGGCTTGCCAACACCACACTCGTTTGAATACATTGGCTTTGTATTTAATATCTGGCGAGGCAAGGCCCTCCTTACTGTTCTTGATTTTTTTTTGGCTATTCTCAGACATGTTTAATATGAATTAAAAAAAAAATCATGAAGTATTTGAAATCTGTAGAATGGCACAGACCTACACCTAGCTTATAATAATTCAGTTTAGCTTCCCAAATAATCCTGTTGGGATTCTAATTGAATTCTTGTTCC